>VXBC01004513.1:549636-627660 GCA_013399945.1 Ploceus nigricollis
TGTCATCAATCACTGAAGTATATCAAATGCTAATTTCTACTTTTCCATCTAAGCCTGTCTGGAGTATTCAATCATTTTCTCTTGTGCCACCTTTATAAGGGAAGTATGCATGTCTACTTGTTCCATTCTGGCAGGTGTCTTCCATTTTCCTTGTCATATGTCAGGATTGGTTGTGATAGAATTGATTTTTCTCTGTTAAGAATTCAATTTTTTTTCAATTATTCTTTCATCCTTCTGGAGCTTCTTTGCTTATAAAGGATGGACACAGATGTGTGGAATCAGGAAACTACTGATAGACCATCTTTATCATAGCTGTATTTGCATTAAGAGCACCCTTCCAACATGAGAGGGGTTATAGATGGAGAGCTGGGACCTCCTGTGTGATCACAGCTGCTCTGACACGTGGAATGCTGATCTTGGGTATTTTAATCCATCACAGGTTTAGAAGTGGCAAACCTGTGCTTCCACTTCCCTTGCAGAGGCAATGGTTTCCTTCTGCAGGCCCTGTTGTTTGGCTGTGCTCTGAGCTGGACTTATGCTAAAGTGAATGAAGTTTGAGGAAGAAGAGGTCGGTTTGTGCAGCTGAGAGAGCAGCTAAGCCTTGCACAGATACTGCTCAAAGGAAAGTGCTGAACTGGTGGGGACAGGAAGGACCTCAGGGGTGGAAATGATTCGTCAGCCACCAAACGAATCCTTGCATGGACTTGAGTCCTTGTCCAGTATTCCTAAGGACTTCTTCCTCTGTAAAGAATCATGGAGAAAGTGCTAGTCCTAAGCATCTGTGCTGTTTTTATGTTGGTGTCTCAGGAGGTGCTAAGGTTGGTGAAGATTGTGGTGGTGCTGCTTATAAAAATACTCTTGAGGTTTCAATGCATACTTGTTTACTTATCCTGCTTGGTTTGGAAGAGCATTTAGTAATTAGGTTAAAACAATTAAATTGGATATTATGAGCACAGGATAGATTTCAAACATTCTTTCTTCCCTTTAACATTACAAAATATTATTCTTGCAGTAGCATCTTGGAGTCTGTTGAGCAGAGATTTTGGATAAGTTAAAAGCAAAAGTTCAGCTGAGGTAGAATAAGAAGCCTTGGTGTCTTGGGACAGAGAATTTGCAACGTGCTTACAGCTGGTGGCTTGGCATCCATGGTCTTTTCAATAAACAATTTTAGAAAATTTCATTGAAAGTGCAGTATTACATGATTCTATAGTTATCTTTTGCTAATATAAAGTACTACAAAAAAGCATTTTGAAAATCAGTGACAATGTGTCCAGGATGGGCACGGAGTATTGCAAGGAACTGCTTATCCAATTTTACTGTGTCACCTGAGCATGAACTTTGGTATAGAACTCCTCAGAAAGGGCAATCACGTTTTTAACACTTAGCAGAAGACAGTTTCATGCATTTGAAGATGTTATCTGCCTCCCCACTTGGGGATGCCTGACTTCAGGAAATACTCAACACCTCATAAAACCAGTTATGGCCGTAAGGTAGAGAGGGCTGCCGCTGTTTCCACTGCGGCTTCCAGGACCATCTCGGGGTGAGGGAGTTTCCCGTCTCACTGAGTCACAGCGGGCTCTGCGTGGTCGGTGGGAGCACTGGGTGAGTGCCATGGGTTGCCCAAATGTGAGCCTGTAGGAAGCTATGCAGCTCCTGCTGTGACCAGGTGATGTGAATCTCTTCAAAACCCATCCCCCCGTGGCATTTCAAACCTGTTCTGGTTTAACTGCTTCAAACATGCTGCAGGGCACAGCTCTAAGTTTGAACTAAATCTGAAATAAAATATGAAATAAATCTTAAACAATGTTCATACAGACTCATCCTTTCTTAGCTACATAAGTATTTGTTCAGCCTTTATACTTGAGCTTATTTTACCTTTTGAGTTGATGTTGTAGTTTATGTGAAGATTATTTCTTCTAGTTGAACTCCATAGCTGCTGCTGAATTAGGGCTTTACTCTAGTGAATATGTTCATGCATACACTACTTCCTTTATTATTTTCTAACCTTTTTCTCAAACTTTTTGCTATAATTACAGTAAATGATTTCTTGGATTGCATGTTGAGAGGGCAGAATTGCTGTGCCAGCAGCCTTGTTTTATTCTTTTGCTGGCTCCTGAAGGTAATAAGATCTATGCTCTCTACGAATTTTCTTGCACACTTAGCTGCAATTGCAACCTTTAGTAATTATTTTTTAATTAACTCCAAAATATTGCATGAATAATGCAAAATTTAAAAAAATGGAAACATTTAAAAAGCTCAGAAGTAGGTATTTTTTATATTTCAAAACAATAAGCATTATTTCTTGGAATTTTTATATGAGGCATTAGTAGCGTGGTGACATTAAATTACTTGCACAGTTGTAGAAGTATCAGGGGTATGTTGTAAAAGAGAGTTTGGCATTTAGATGGGGATCAAATTCTTTTCATAATTCGTCGTAAGAATTTCTTAGAGCCTTCAGTAAGATCCTTTTCTAATACTGAAACTTTTATTCTACTTTACATTTTCTAGATGTTTGCTTTTCAATTAGCAGAAGTTGGCTAAACATTATGTTTTTGCAAAACTCATTGACTAATTCTATCAAAAGAAAAAAATGGTATATATTTAGATATCAACTTACAGATCAGTTGGTCTGGGCTGTGGGTGTAAAAATGGGCAGTAAATGTTTATGACCGTGAGTGAAGACAACATAAAAAGTGGCTTTTAATAAATTCTGGATTCTGGGCTTGTTTTGTAGTGGATGGCTGCATACACCGAGCTGCTGGGCCCTGCTTAGTCGCTGAGTGTCGCAACCTGAGTGGCTGTGAGACTGGACAGGCCAAAATTACCTGTGGATACGACCTACCTGCAAAATGTAAGTCCAGCCTTTCTCAGCGTTCTTGTTTCCAGCATGTGCTGCTGGTGTGCATGGTTCATTTCCCTGCAGTCTAATTCAACAGGGTATTCATTTTACAGAATTAGCAGTGGGACTTAATTAAGCATGTTCTGTAATAATGTCTTCCCCTCAAAGCAATTCAGGCTTTTCTAAATGATTATTTCACCTATGTTATGCGATGCAAACTTACATGTCTCTAAAATATAAAGCATCTTTCATGTTTATTTTTTGCAAGCTAAAACCCATCCTTTCATATGCATAATAAAGGATTGGAAATGCTTTATGAAATATGAACAAAATATACATTATCATATTTAAGTTCCGTGGAGACAGTTTTTTGAAATGTTGCATATTTGATATTCTTCATGCAGATTCCTTGATTGTGAATACTTTGAGGGCCCAGGAGATCAAAGTGATGTATTGTGTTTTCAGCTGCTGTGTAGTGTCTGATTGGCAATTACTGTGAAGGCATCTGTCACACTTTAGCTTTCGACAGAGTGCAGCTCAGTGCTGGAATGTTTTTGCACTTTGAAAGTGGAATTGTCAAAACTTTTCTCCCTATTTCCAATAGGAAGATGGTTATTTGACTGTGTTGTGTAGAGATTGAGCTTGTCTTGCAAAACACTGACATGTTCACAGCACATTGGTTGGCCAGTCCATTATGTGAGAATATAAAGTAGAAATCTTTGCAAATTAGGATCTTATAGAATAGTATATTAAGACATGAAGATACAAATACCAAAAAAGCATTGCAGACTTCATCTAACTAGAATTCAACTCTCTTTTTTTTCTTTTTTTTGGGATATGCAGGCTGCAGCAGGAACGTGGCTCATTCAAAAATATCTAGATCTCTCTTAACTGTCATGTAAAATCAAATGCTGGCTGCAGTAGCAGGTATCTCTCTAGATTCCTGTAGTCCTTAATGTCTTAGGTAGATATGAAAATTGTTTTCCCAGTCATTTTTTTGCTCTTTCTATGATGACGATCATGAGAGCTTCCAGTTATTTCCTTGACAGTGGCAATTTCTATGTGTGGGAGAAATTTGTTGTATTTTATACGTAGTTTTACCACATGGTAATGGTCATTTATGAAAGGCTAATTTGGCTAGAGGTCAGGGAAATTGTTGAGGAAGATTCAATGTGGTAGTTAACTTGTGTTTGTATATGGCTCAAATCATCACCAGATTCCCATAAAGGGGATTGTTGGATGACATATCATAATTTACTCTTCTGGGGATGTTTGATGTTTAATTCTCGCCCTTTAACCAAAAATTATCTCTGGAGGGATAGAAAGGCTGCTCATCAGTAGGTGCATAATTCCTTCCATGTACTTTAGACAGAAATTAAATACAAAGTATCAAGACAACTGATGTGTGTTAGAAAGAGGAAGGGTCATGTCTGAGGTGTGACCTCCCTTTAAATCTTGCAGCAGTTCAAGGGGCTGCTTAAGTTAGGTTTGAAAAATGGGATCCTGTTTGAAGGCTATAGGAATATCTTTTCTTTGTATAGGAATAATAAACAAAACAATTAGAAAACCCATTATCACTTGAAGCTGGAAATGAAACCTATAACCAGGCACAGGGAAAAGCCAATATTCTTCTTAATCAGTTTTCTTAGAAATTGAAATTGCATCAAAGCCATGTCTGTTTGTATTTGATCATGCATCAACATGAGAAGGGGAAAGGATACCTTTAATATCAACAAGCACAGGAAGGGAAACATACAATTTTCATGCAGAGGCTGAGAATTTAAAACTCTTGATTTCTTAATTTTTTTTCCTGCAAATATATTTGTGTTCTCACCAACTGTTGTTTTCTTTTACTTTTGCCTCTATAAGCTTTAGTTTGTAGGCTCATTAAATTATTGTGCCTTTTAAACCATTCATCTGAAAGTGATCAAGCAGTCAAGACTGGTTTCATATTTTAGAGAGCTATGAAGCTACTGGATATCTTTTATCACTCTCTGTCACTTTGTCTTAATAGTATGACAGTTTAACTGTGGGAACGGTTTTGCATTTGACTTTCTTGAGGAAGCAGCGCTGTGAAAGGAGGTCCAGACTTCCCCACACAGATCCGCTGTGAGGCAAGGTTGTGTGCCAGCAATTTGCTGAAGGTTATGGTTGACTGCTAACTTCCAACTTACACAAGCAGTTTGCTTTTTATGGATCTGTTTGTGCATAGGGGAACAACTACAATAATCAGTTAACACTTTTCTGAGCAGTGAATTATTTATTCTATTGTCTGTTCTTCTTGTGATTGTAGTTGGACCAAACGATTACAGTAAATATAAAATGCATTTCTTAGCATGATGAATTGTTGTGTTTAGGTGGGGTTTTTTTTTTTTTGCTATTTAACAGAATTCTAAAATGTTACAATTTTGTTTACTACCCCTGGGATTTTCCCATTTCAAGTTCTTGATCCTGAAATGCTTTGGTTGGAAACAGTTTGCTGAATTCAGCAAAGCTGCTCTGGGACGCAGCAGCCTGTGTGTGCTGTCTGATGCAGGACTTGGGCTTCAGCAAGGACTCCATATTAAAAAAGGTTTAGTATTCAAAAATCATGCAGCATATAGCTTTATTTTATCAATGACTTGGAGGAAGCTGGGATTAAGTTTGGCACCAAAGGGAAGGTATGCTTTGTTAGGAAGGTAGTAGTTGGTAAATAAAAACCACTCTGGCCATCTCCTTTATGATCTATTGTATTTTTATTGAGTACTTTGCTATATTTACTTAGGTTAAACAAGAACGGGTCTGACAAATAACTTCTTCATAGTGGAAAAATTGAAAAATAATATCTGACTGTAAAATGCAAAGATTTAGTGTATAGGCTGGCTTTCTGTGATTTGTTCTTGGTGCATCTGAGTCAGAAATCAGTTTGTGAAGTACAGAAGTAGCAGCAAATGTTCAGAGAGAGAATACATACAATAGTTCATAATTTCCTTCAGCTCTTTATTTTAATAATGTGAACAGACCAAGATTAACATGTCTGTGGCCTGGAGATGTTTCTTCATGAACTTTTCAAGATATACACTTTGTTATGCCAAAACGTATTCTGTTTGAAAATAGAAAGGAAGTCAAACTGAGTTTTCTAATTACCAGTTAATGTAACATTCAGTACAGTTTTACAGAAATCAGTGTAATCACCATCTGCCTCCTGTGCTGCAAAAGCCTACACAAAGCCCCCCCCCAAATGCCAACCAAGTTATTTGCTGAATACCTAATTTGGTTGATGTCATCTATTGTTGTTTTTCAGCAAACACCTATGCAGGCACCCAAGTTTCCATAGTGCTCTGGAGGGCTGAAAAAGGCACTGCCTTTTGCTCTGAGATAGTTTCCTTTAATGCTGTCCCAGACCGATCATCAATTATTTAACTTCTGTACTTCATATTGTTGTTCCTTTTAAAGAACAGTTCATTCTAAATATTGTACAGCTGATCTTCAAACATTGAGCAGTACTCTGATACTGACATGCTTTAAATAACAGATGAACAGTATCTGTTTAAAGCTCTGCTAATGCTTGTTTTCTTTCTCATTTGATTAATAGTCTCAGTTGGCTCTACTGGCAGAAAATGGTCTGGATGTAAATTGTGTTTATGGCTGGAACAAGGGGTCCATAACAGCTTTGAGGATTGTTATCTGCTTGCAGAGGTTCACTATAAAAAAAGACCCTGTCAGGACACATTAGAAAATAGAGTCCCATTCTGCCTGGTACTTAACAGGCCTAAAAACAATTGAAAACCAGCACAGGCATGAGGTACCCTGACCTAGGCAGGGAAGGACCCCCAAACGAACTTTTTTCTATTGTTACCAAGTCTAGTAACAATTTCTTTCTTTTTCTGAAAAATGTCTGATAGTAAAACTCCTAAATTTAGGAAAATAAAATCTTACAGCCCCTAATATGGGATAGAGCCAACCATCAGTAAATCTGAAAGGTGGACTTTTGGTGGAGACACCTTGCGAAGCAGTTTCTAATACAATGGTTTATGTTCATAATAAATCTATAATATTTAGAAAAAAAAATTCTGTTTGCTTGACATTTTTAGTACTTTTAGCACAGTCCCTGAGTAAATAGCATATATGGGAAGTCTTCTGGTCCAAGATCAGCCTGTGAATGTGCTCTCAGAGACAGTTCCTGCTGTGAAATAAGCAGTTAGGAGAAGTGCTAGTATTAAACACAGTTGGAGGAATCATCTTTTAAATTTGTTTAATCAGATTAAAAAGTGAAGATTAAAAAGTGGAGATTAAAAAGTGTGCTTCTGTTATGTAGACATAATTTCCAGTCTTTAAAAGATGAATATTTGCAGGGTATTATTTTAAAGTAAGGCTGTCATAGTACTGATTTTTAAATCTCCTAATTCTCTCGGAGATCAGTTGCAGAGCTGTAATTAAAAGGTTGATTTATGCAGAAATGGAACTCCAAAACTCTACTGCACTACAAAACTGACCAGGTGGAAGCATGGGGCATAATGTTCAAGGATATTTTTCAGATTTCCAGGATTCCACAAAGAAATTTGTTTACTTATTTTTATTACCTTGTTTATAAAACAATACATGTTTTGTTTCAAATGATTCTAAATTTCTGATATGTGAGGCTTGAAGAGTTGCTTTCCTCTGCATGGTTTTGATGGTTGTTCAGTTTGCTACCTCCCTATTTATTCTGATAAAAGGCAAGTCTAGGAATTGAAAAATATGTCTGAAAATTAGAAAGGAAGGTGTAAAAGTGGACAATATGTGGACAAGACAGGATTGCTTAGAGAAGACTGACTTGGCTACTGACTCTCAGTTGGTCAAGATTCTTGATCTTCTCCCACAATTGATGCATAATTGACTGAATTTTGGTGAAATTTCAGTTAAAAAGGCACAGCCTCAGGTGACACAATCATTAATAGCATATAAACTCATAAAAGTTACGACAGTTTTCCAGCAGGGATGTATTTCTACTCTTTATCTTAGTTGAGTAGCCTCACATTATTGTCAGCCATGCGCCCAAACTGCATGACACCTCTTGAGAAGGCAGTATATAGCTGGAGAAACACAGGGATTTCCTGAAGCAGCACTGAGCTGCAGCAGCTCTTTCCCATCCCTTTAAATCCTTATCATTGCTGATACATTAAAAACCAATCTGAAAATTAAGCAAAGCAAGTTAATACTAATCAAAGGTCCGAGACCCCTTTTTCTTGAGATATTTTTCTTTTTCAGATTCCTTTGGTAAAGGTTTTCTTTATAGTTAACAAAACCACTTACCACATATTTATGTGTTTTTCTTCTGAGTGGTTTCTGGGTTACAAAAGTTTTTTTAATAAGGTCATATTATGTATTTTAAGACTATTTTGAAAGTAAGTGAAGTCATGTCTTCATTGTGTTTTAATTTGATCTAATTGACTCCAGTCATCTTAATGACCTGCTATATTCACCATGGGCACTCACATACATGCCTATACTGTGAATGTGTTGGAAGGGAAGTATTAATGATTACTTCTTTGGTCCTAAAACCTCCTTAGATTTTAGAGAGGGTTTATTGTAAAGGTGTGCAGCGTGTTTCCTCCTTACACACACCCCCACACACCTACGGTAAGGGAGAAGTTAGGACTCCTGGGGATGGTGGGGAATGCATTTATTAACTTCAGCTGAACAAGTTCAACCATCTCTTTCTCTTCCAAGTCTGTGCAGGGTCTGTCATCAGTTTGGGAAGAAAAGGGACAAGTGCTGTAGCTACCAGAGGTTATGAATCAGCAAGAATCCTCCATCACAAGAGTATATGGTCTTTGTCCTTGGATTTGAGCCTAGCTCACAGACATTCTTTTTAATGGATAGATTCTTTAAAATTTAATTTGTGAATGGACCCAAGCATGCGTTTGTCAGTGTTCTCTGCAGTGTCATGCTGTGGTTAACTCATGGCATGCTCTGCTGGAAGCTGTCGTTTCACATCTAATTGTTTGGTTACAAATGTATGTGTTGTGGCTAAAGGAAATGTTTTACTATCGATCCTCACTGCTAAATCTAAATCCTCCTCTTCTGGGCATTGCTTGTTATAGTCTGGTCACTGAATACTGAACTCCAGGACAGAGGTGGGCACTGAGAAATTTTAGAGGAGCCCTGAGCCATTTCCTCAGTAATTGGGTCCACCATTGGCAAAAATACGTGTGTGTTAATATGTTGTAATAGCAGGCGGTAGAAACCTGATGCCATGAATTTCCCTCCCTGGCTTTATTTCTGTAATTCTGGACAGCTGCATTTTCTGCAAAGGTCTGATTTTCAGTGTTACTTAAAGCAGTCACAGAACTGAGTTTGCAGGGTGGTGTGTTGGGGACAGCAACCTGCACTTTTTATAACAGTTGCTTGGCATGAGCATCCAGCACCGTCTGGAAACCCCCTTGATGGAACAGAGAGTGAGTTACAAGGTGTAAACACTTTCCTAATGCTTAATTTATGTGCAAGGTACTATTTAAAATGTCTCCTAATTAGGTGCAAAATAATTTGCTGGAATATGCCTTTCCACACTGGCGGTGTAGAGTCATTCCTCAGGTATGTTGGCACTGGAGAAGGGCGTTCTGCCCCTTAAGGCTAATATATTTTATTTCCTCCATTCTTGGGTATAGTTGGTCCTTTTTACTCTAATAATAATAAAAAGATGGAAAAGTCTAATGCATGAAAAATAAACAAAACTCCCATCACTACATTTAGCTGACAAGAAGAAGGGGTTGGAATGGAGATATTTATACTCCTTTAAGTGCAGTGGTTGCTGCTCCCACTCTAATATGTTCCCTCAGTAGCCAAAGCCAATGCTCAGTACTTGAAAATTAATCTTTGATGCATGAGATTTTGTCTGCCTGAATTTTGCTTGTCTCATTTTAAATGGTGATAGAAATTGCTTACTGTAGTAAAACACAACATTAACCTCATAGTGTGTTGGCACTTTGTGATTTATGCTGGTTTAGTTTCTGAAAAATATGCAGCCTCTCTCCCAAACCTGGATTTAGCTTATAAAGTGTGTTGGCACAGGCTTGGGGCTCGAATCAGAACACTAACTAACTATCATCTATTTCCCTGGAGCAGCAAAAAGGTTTAAAATTGGACTCCCTCAGAGGTCATTACCTTCATATCATTTCTTCAGATTAATAATAATTGTATGATTGTAGCTGGAATGTTTTAAAAACAGTACAGTCTAATATTCTTTCTTGAAAGCAAAGAATAGGATTCTTTTTGTGCTGAAACTGCACATTATGCAGCCAAAAAGATGACGAATTATTTGCAAATGGAAGTAATCAGATCATAAGTAATAAATAAAGATTTTCTTTCTACTGTTTTGAAATAAAGCAGAAGGAATAATATGAATCTGAAAGGTGCTGTGATTTTTTTTTGAGTTTTCCTTCACTTACCCACAAACCTTGCAGTTGAGGTTTAAAGTTGCTAATTTGGAGTTGGGTTTTTTCTGATTATTTTTTGAAGGAATAATATAGACAAAAAGCAGAACTGTTTTGTGAGTTCTTTATCTGTAATGTAATTGCTTTAGACTCGGCTTAAGTAGATAGGATGAGAAGGTTATGTAAAATGGTTTTTAAAAGATCTTTGTTTCACTCAGCAGAGAAATTTTGAGGCTGTTCCACGTAACAACATTTTGATCTATGTACTCAGGGGTTTTTTTTGTGAAAACGAAGGTCAAACATTTGAAACATTTCTCTTTAGGAAGAAAACAGCAGGTGTGAGACTATAGGGTATAAATAATGTTTTAATTGCTGTAGGAAGGAATCTAAATACTGATTAATCAGATAGTAATAAGAAGTAAAATTGGTATTATTTTATATATTGAAGATGCTGTTTCACTACTGGTGAAAAGAGAACATCATTGAGGATGTTTTGCCTTCAAGTACAGGGATCAAATTCACATGGATTTTTGTTGTTGTTGCTGTTCAGCACTAGAAATTTGTTCCCCCTTTATTTTAGTTTCTGATAGCATCCCCCTTTTCGTAATACTGCCTTCACACAGATTTTTTTCTTAAAGTTTTGTTTGACCTGTCATGCAAGTTGAAGACCATACAATAGGGATTTTTTTTAAATTTCTTGTAATTCTCAGATTAATTTCTTCCTTTTTTGGTATTTGTGAGCTTTTGATGATGTTTATGAAGATTCTTGAGTTGCCAACAGTGATTTTTTACCTTTTTCAAACATAAAAAAAGCCAAAGCAAGTGATGGAAGGGACACATTTACGTTATTGTATATCTGTAGCTCTGTGCAAGCTAGTCAGGATTGCAGATTATTTACATCATTGCATGGCTTGCAAGTGTCGTACCATTTATTCTCCTCTGAGTAGATGGCAATATCTTTTAGATTATTAGCTGGTAAGAAAAAATAGATTCTGGATGTGGTTCATTTTTGGCCATTTACAGACTGCTTGGAGAAGTTTTTAATGATTGCAGCACGGCGTCCTCAGCTTGCTGGACTTGGACTGAAGTTTCACTGCTGGGAATACAGAGGAGCTTTGGAATCCATCATCTGCAGGGCACAGCAGTCACTCTGATCTGGGATTTAGACTTTTTGGATGTATTTCAGTGTTAACAGAAAACTCAAACTGTGACTTAAAAGACTCATCAGTACTCCAAGAGACTGATAATAGTTCTAGGACTAGGTTTAGGAGGAAACTGTATTAATGAAAAACTTAGTACTCCCAACAAGAACTTTTTATACCTGTTTCTGCCCATGTGTTGGTTTGTTGGTGAGTATAATTTGTACAGTATAATTTATGCAGTAAGAAGCTAGAAGAAATTATTAATTAAACAACTGTCACCAACTTTGAATTACATCTTCTTACTTACTCTTGCTTAGCTATTTGTCATGATACGAATCTCTCTTCTGGCTCATTGGGAAAGTGAGTTATACTGAATTTCCTTTAATACAGTGGTCTGAATTCTCATATTTCCTAGTGATATGTCAGAGAGATGGACAGAGAAATGTCTGACAGTCTTCATATTTCAACATGACAATGTGTTGGAGCATTACTGCACTCTTCTAAGTATGCTTCCTATTTAGTTTTTCAATAAAAATAGCTGGTAGCTTTCCAAGGCTTATAAATAAATAAATACATAAATGTAAAATGCTTTGCAACACTAAAAATAACCCCTCTGATATTTGATTATAGCTGTGTCTGTCTGGATCACTCTTTTTTTTTTTTTTGGTAACTTTCTCACTACACTTTCAGTATTATTTTATACAATGTTTTCATTAGAATTAAAACACATGGGTTGATTCTGAGAAAGTAAGAATACAATAAGAATATTGTTTAAATATCTCATAGTCTTCATGGACTGTAAACAGCAGGTCATCAAGACAAGACTATAAACTGTTTGAAGGACCCATGAACACAGCAGTTTCTTTTGAAGAGTTTTTGTTTTAACAGCTGCATTATTCAATTTTAATCCTCCAACAGAATTGGGGAAGCTGCACATGTGTTTATATGTAACACAGAGAGGGGGAAAAAACCCTTGAGATTCTGAGAGGTGTCATGGACACAAAATCATGTCATGTAATACATTAGTAAAAGCCCGCAGTTTGTAAATTTAAAATGTAATGTAAAAATACATTATCTGAAAGCCCACAGTTTTGAAAATCACAATTCACTCAAGTAAAGATTGCATTTATGTCAGGTGTAATCCTGTCAGAGGTGTAATCTTGTTTAAAACAACTCTTTTTTTTTTTTTCCCCACAAAATGAAGCAGAAATGGTCCCAGGGAAGACATCACTTAAAATTAGTTTGTTGCAATACAGCCCTATTCATTAGAAGCTGAAAGTGAAGTTAATGCAAAATTGACTGGGAAGCCATGGATATTGTTGGATTTCTTTCACTTTAGAGAGTTGAACAAAATAAATATGCAAAAAAAGTCACTGTAAATCACAATCTTACACTTGGCAAAAAAAGACAATTTCTGAGAGTGAGTTTTGCCTTTGAATGTTTGGCCCTAGCCAGAGGAAGGATATAAGGCTCCAGAACTGCCAGATCCCTGCTATGTGCTTGTTTTTTACAGGATATAAAACCTCCCCTCTTGGTGTGATTTATTGCTAAAGAATATTTATTACCTGTCTTGCTTAAGGACTACACTATGTTAGCTTGGGAATAATTAGGTTAGAAGTAAAGAAAACTTGTATTGTACAGGTTTCCCACCATGAGGAATTCAAAGGCATCAGAGAAGAGGCAGAAGTCCCCGATGGAGGTTCCTGAGTCTTTCAGATGCATGGATGTCCTTTTGCACCTACACATCCATGAGTCCTCTTTCTGTATGGAACTTTAATTTTTCACTTGGAGTATCTGGGGTTCTCTCTACATTCCCCAGATACTTTTTGTCCAGTTAATGTAACTTGTAACACTTCAAGTTCTATAAAACCACAGTAAGATTTCCTTTCTTTTTTTTATTACATCTCTTTGTTGTGGATTTGAGACAATGCTTTATTTAGCTTTCCTACCAGCTGGTTGTGTCAAAAAGAGCAGTTAGTTCATGGGTCAGAGAATCCCTTGTGATCATAGACAGAGGGTGAGGCTGAAAATGAGAAAGGACTTCTTTTGTCTTTTTTTTTTTTAGTAACAATATTTTAGAGGCCCAGTGACCATGAATCAGAAATGAGTAAACACGAATGAGTAAATCCCCTGTATGGCAGACACAGCATTTCTGAAAGGAAATCCTCTAAGGTGGAACAAACCCTCACCTCGTATACAAAAGAGCTGGGGCCTCTGGCCTTTTTCACATGTTGTGATGCTGCTTGGTGTGTTGTGTTTGGCTGTAGCCTATGAGGAAATTGTAGCTTCAGAGCTTGTTCCACTGCTCCTCCCAAACTGCTCAGAGTCACCCTCATGCCTGCAGGGATGAAGAATTTAAGTGTTTGTTTAAAATTAAACAATACCCCTCTGTGTGTGTTAGCTACACTAGACAGACACATGGACTGGCATGACAGCCATGGGAAGGAGAAAGTTTCCAAATCTGATTAGGCTGACTGTTTTTTAGTAAGAAAGGAACATTCAGTTTTTGGAATATTCTGTGCTCTAAAGGTATTATTTGAATTAATTCCAACTGTGGAAGTGACTTTTGTATTGAAGTGATAGCCAGTGAGGACAAACTGAGGGTATTAGAGCAGTTTGAGTAATCCATTGAGCTGGCATAATTTGGTAATAATTTTCTGTCACTCCTATTCCATGTTGGATTTGAATCAAAACTGAATAATCAATTGCTCTGTAACCCATTATCTAATCTGCTTCCTTCTAAGAATCTTATTTTATTAAATAAATGGTGATTCATGTTAGATACACGCGTGGTAAGTCCCTGTCTTGTGTTTTTTCAGCAGTCCGAGATTTTGATGTACTCCTGTAGGGTGAATGAATGGTTTCCTAATCTGTGTAGTTTTTTAGGGAGTGAATTCAGTGTCTTCAAACCTGGGAGAGCTTTAGGGAGGGCTAGTTACACTGAGCCCTGAAATAAATGCTTCCAAGGTAGAGCCCCTTTTAGCCTCATGTGCAAAACACGTGTTTGTTCCCCTCCCACACTTTCCTCACTTTTCCATATTATCTAACCAGTCAAACATATGTCCCAGCCTATGGCAGAGGAATTCAATGTGTTTCTTTAAAAGAGGGCTTTGCTTTTAGCTATTACCTTCAAGCCCTCCTTAATACAAACCAATGACAATGCTCATTTGAATTATCATGTGTTTTATTGGAGAAATTGTAAGGATGTGCTGTTGATGTTTGGATAGCAATGTATTTACCTGCCAGTGTTTTAAATCATAAAAGCACCTCTGTTGGCTTACAGTATCTGGATGCTCAACATCAGGAGCTGTGATTTGGCTCCAAGCCCAGCATCCAGTATATGTTGCACCTTTAGCATCCAAACTGGTTAAATGGCAGGCATACAATTAATAGTGTACATTTAACTACAGTTTCTTCTTTACATGCTGCTCCTGGCAAGTATATCATCCTTCTCCTACCTTTGCATTTTTCTACTTCAATCTTTTCTTCCTCTTTCCAGCACTTTCTTCTGCAGTCACTTCAAGTGGTGATTTCTCAATATTATTGTTATGTTTTTTCATGGGTATTTTATTCTTCATCTGTTATTCATCTGTTACCTTGTTTTAATATATGCATTAAAAAGATAATAGACATTTATTTTTTTCTGACAAGAGGTGTGCTATGTGCCATACTCTCTTCCATACATTCAGGGAATCCCCCTTCATTTTTATCAATCACAGCTCTTGAAACATGGCTTGTGTATCAATTATCAAACCATACCCATTTTAAAATTAATTTCTTCTTCTTCCTGCCTATCAGATATTGAGAAATGGTTGACTGTAATTTCTCAAAGTTGCAAGAACTAGTCTAAGCTTGCCTTCTGATCAAATAAAGTCTTAAGACATAATGCTTTATAACAGGCCAGACTATGATTAAACATGTGGAGTTTTAACTTGTGAATACTTGACCAAATAAATGTCATAATCAACTGGAATAGATGGCATGTGATGATTTGCTGTGTGTGAAAATTGTTTTTTATTAATTTCTTTCTTTCTTACCTTCTTTATTTCTTACTTTCATGACCCGAGTGTTCATTTGCAATCAGTCTCACAATTTACATAATATCTTAAAAATTATCAGTTGTTTGGGTTTTTTTAAAGAAATTGTGGCTTTCTAGAGGATTGTGTTTTGGGTCTTCATGGGGAATTATGTGTTCCACTGGTGGGTTGAGCAAATATTTTTGTATCTTGCCTACTGTAACATCACTCATGACTAGTTCCTGTTAAAAGTGTTTTGAGACTTTGGTAGAAATCATGCTTTTCTCCCTTTTTAAAGGATCACTGTTTTTGAAAGCTAGAGAAACTTCTTTGTCTCTTAGCTTTTGGTCTCAAACAGAATGCATTTCTTTAGCTTTAAAATGCCAAGTTTCTGTTTAACCGTGGGTTGTGAGATCCCTTCTTTTGTACATTCATGTTTGAAGGTATTCATTTGAGGGTAATTCCAAGTAAAAAGAAAGCCTCTTGTAGCACACTGGATGTCTGCAGGTGTTCTAATCTCCTGATATATCCCTGTCTGGGAGATTTCACCTTCATGTTTAGGGAGTTCATTTGGGCTAATCAGGATTGGCAACTCTGTGCAAATGAGATTGTAAATGAAGTTTGAAAGTGGAATTTATTTTAAAGAAAATGTTTGGATTAAAAAGGCTGTGTTATATTTATCTTTCTAATTTCCTCTTCCAGCTGAACACCCTAAACGTTTTCATATTTTCTTATATTAAAAATTTTGAAAATCAAAGAAATTAAGGCTGATCATTAATATAAAAACTGCTGTTTATTCCTGAGTATCAGTCATACTTAATGCATTCAGAATGTAATGGTAGTGTATGGAGAATTCAGTCCTAACAAACAAGCTGAGAAAGAGACAAGTAAATTGGTTTTCTTTCTTCATTTTGAAATGTTTTCTTGAGGACAATGTTCTGCAGGAAAGAAGGTTAAATTATGGTTCCCATTTAGGAAGCAGCTCTGTGTTTTAGGAGCAGCAAGAGATGTTATTAAATGCCATTTTTCCCTGAAGTCCTTCCTAAACTCAGTGGAGTTGGTTTGAAAACTGATAGCGCTTTGCCCTTCATGAGCAGCTAGCTTATCTTTATGTTCCTGGAGACTTGTGGAATTTATTAAATCCTTTAAGGAATAAAAATGGCATATACTTTATAGGCACAGATTTTTATCTATTTCCTTTTACTTTATTGACGTTCCACGTGCATGCAAGGTCAGTGGTGTCTCTGGTGCTGCCCGCGCTGGCAGAGCTGTGCTGTTCTCACAAGCACTCCCGGTTCTCTTCCTTCAAGTTCCTACTTGACTAATGAAATGTTTGCGTTGCTCTTTTGCCCAGTTCCTAACAATCCCCTGAGGAGCTGTTTTCACTTTCTGTAGAGCATTTACATTTTATCTTTGTAAGAGAGGAGTTTTGGCATCAATTTTTTTTTTACTCTAATGGGATTGATTTTGGAGTTACCTACACAACCTTTCCCACATTCCTGCTTAAGTATAAGCCTTCAGAATACATGGAACAATAACCATTACATATCAGAAGATTAACTAGACCAGAGAACAATAAAACTTAGTGAAGCAGGAATCCTCAAGTGATGTGGAATGATTTTTGAAGCTTACGTCAGTTTTGTGAGAGCTTTAATTTTACATCCCTGTATGTTTCAGATTACTTGACAATAACAAGCTAATAGTAGGGTGTACTTTTTCTACTTAGAGAAAAGAATGGAAAAACTAAAAAAAAAAAAAATCAGTTTCTTGCTAAGGCAGAATGGTGCTTGTTGTTTGAGAATTTCTATGAGAAAAAGTTCAGTTTGCCCTCTGTTGATGTTGTCATTTCAGCAACCTGAGCAAAGTGGTGGTGAAGAATTTTTGCTTGTAAAGCCTTTTGGGGAGCTTAATGTAGTTTGCAAGTTTTCCTGTGACATTTAACAACAATTGCTTAGGTTGTGGCAGTGTCACAATCCATATTAATGCATCAGAGATTGATTTTCTTACCTTGGCTTGTGCCCTGTCTGTTAAAATGGCTGCTGTAGAGTTAAATGTGCTGCCTGTGTAAATCTGTTTCCATATTGTGGATAGCTCTGAGTATGTATGTTCATATAGCATATGGTCATGCTCTTCAAACAATGCAAATCTAAAAACAAGGAATTTCTCAAACACATAAATGAGCACAGATCTTTCTGAAGGACAGGAATTTCTTGACAGTCAAATAATGTTACAATTTTTTTTCTTCTCATTTTTTCTGGGCTTTCCCAGGCATGTTTAATGCATGTGTGCAATTCCAAAACAATGGAAAGTATAACATTCTGGGATGTCCTTTTGAACAAAAGAAATGCAAACTGGAATGCTGAAATTAAGGCTGGAATAGCTGGGAAAAAAGACAGTTGGTTAAGAGACGTATCATTTTGAAGGTATTAATTCTTTGCAGCCTGAGCTGTCATGTTTCAAACTGCTTCCTGCAGCAGAATATCAGAAGCTACCAATTCAAATTGTCAACACAGAGTAAACAGTCAAAATAAATTAAAATTGCCCTCTGTGATTCGTTGTCCCGAGGAATTTGAAAGGAAGTGGTGTTATTGAGATATGTTATTTTCTCAGCAGGGAAAGCAAATGTGCCTTCCTAAGACTTATCTGTCACTTCCTAAATACCTTATTCAAAAGCATGCATATATTTTCATTTGTTTGTGATAGGCATAGAAGTGGGAAGTCCCCATTCATCCCTACTGCTCTCAACATAGTATCTAACAAGGTTGACAGGTCTTGTAATTTGTTTGCTGCTTCTATTCTTTCATTTCTTTTTCTTCAGTTCACAAAAGAGCTGTATTCCAACTCCTGTCACTTTTTGTGTGCTAAACTCACTTCAAGTGAACCTACATTTAAATCTCAAATCTTCTGCTCTGAATTAAAAGGTGACTGCACTTACATGAATAGATTTTGAGGATGAAAATAATAAGCTTCAGTAGCTTAAAATTTCATTACCTAAATCTGTTAATACATACTAATTCTAAGCACTCCAGTGCTGATTTAAGATCTTACTAGAAGCCTTTTCAGAGAGATTTCAGAATGAGTGCATGGGTACTAGGCACGTGGGAAGGTCTGGACATTAAATAATTCTTCAGATAAAAAAGCAAAAAGGCACTGGGGAGCCTGAAGACTCTTGCTTAAAGTGTGCCTGGGGTTGAAAATTCATTCTGGCAGTCTATGATTGCTGCAAGCATCCAAATGCCTTAATAAACGGTTGCAGCTACTTTATTAGTAGCTTTGCTTGATGGAAGATGCTCCAAGTATGCATTTGCATTGCCTGGGAGTGTCACCATGGCTGTGCAAACTTGAATTAAGGGCTTAAAGTATTATGTTATGGGAGGGAGGGAGCAGAGGAGAAGAGGAATTTAGAACTTTGACCAAATACAGAATTTAGGCTGAAACATTGCCTCTTAGCTCCCTGCCATTTTCCTTGTTAAAATTCACTGAGATGTAAAAGGAAGAGGAATAATTGGGTGATGAGTTGCTGCATGAAAATTTCAAGGAGGAGTTTCTGTTTTGTGGCTCTGTGTCAAGAGCTTTCTTACTATGTGACTGTTTCATAAAATGAGTGGATTAGTGGTTGAAAATGTGGGTATATTGAAGGTGACTACAGTAAACTGTCATTAAATGAACAAGATTGTTTATCCTGTGTGACTGCTCTGCCCATGCCCCAAACACCAAATCCTGTCAGGCTCTGGGCACCTCTAGAGCTACTAATGGAGTAGCAGAGCCACTGCTAAAAATCCCAACTTGCTTTACAGGTTTCCTGGCACCTTTCAGCAGTAGATGGAGGAAGAATGTACCAGACTTGTTGAAACAAAGTGATCTATGAGTGCATGGAAAAAATTCCTTCAGCCATACCATGACTGGAGATAGGGTGTGTCCTGTGCAGTTTGGGATGGGAAAGATTGTTTCCTGGAGGCAATCATCGTCCTCCAGCGGCTGCCTCTCCCCAGAGTGAGCTCAGAGGCATGTGTAGGAGGAGACCCATTCATCATGGCCCAGATCTGCTGTCAGAGCCTGCTCCTGTGTGTGGCTGTAGGGATCTGCCTTGGAGTTGTGCTCCTTTAATCCGTTCACACTCCCACCGCAGAATGCAGCTTGACATCATGGTGGCCTGCTTGGCTTTGCAAGCAGAGGAGCAAGGCAGTCTTCCATCTTCCTTGTGCCTCATTTCCGTGGCAATAATGAATGAATCCAGCATTTTAAAGTTTGTAAAGGATTTAGACCTAGCTGAGCATTCATTTTGTGTTTTCTTATTTGTGATTCCCCAAGGCACAAGTTTATAAAAATAAATCAGGAGATACAAATTTCCCTATCTGGTCACTAGTAATGAAATATCAAACAACCTTTTAATTGTTAATAGACCAGACTTCCAGACATTTGTCTTAATGTTTGGTTCTTCATGATCCTGTACAGGGCCAGGAGTTGGACTCTCTGATCCTTCTGGGTGCCTTCTTCCAACTCAGCATATCTGTCATTCTGTGGTCATTTATTCAGTATTTGGGGAAAGTTAATCCAGATTTAAGGTGTCTGTTCCAGTGAGCTTCACCTCTGAGCTGCATGATTTACTTCTAACCAAGGGCTTTGTGCAGCATGGAGGATCATGGTATTGGAGATAATGAGGTAGACTACATTATAGCATTTCCCTCCCTCCCTTTCCTTTTATGCTTTCACAAAGCAGAAGAATGTTTTCCCTTGTGTTTCTTGAAGGAATCAATGAGTAACTTTAGGAAAATAAAATTATTTTCTTGGAAGACATGGGGCTTAAACTTAATACTGAAGCAGCAGGTGAAAAATCATAGTGAAGCTGGTTTTAATGTGGGAAGTGGAGAATGCGTAATTGAAACAGTATGCTGATGAAAAGGCATTATGTGAAACTGTCAGAAGTCATTATAATACACTAATTAACATGCTTTGCACCTTAGCTTATGCGGCTGTGTGCTAATATTTCTTCCTCTTTTGCCTATTATATTCCTTAACCTTTTTTGCAAGTATTTGGAGGCAGGCAGTGGTATTTTCCATACTTTGCTCTTTTAAATGCTTTGTTAGAAAAACCTGTCACCTGTATAATATGGATTTTCCTCTTGATAGCAATTTAATGTGTGTGCTGGGGCTTTTGTTTTCCTAATGTTTAAAACAGATTATAGCATAGATTGTATTTCATCCTAAGCAGATAATGTCAGATTGTAAAGGGAAAACTATTCTGTGCATGTGACTGATACTTTCCTTTGCTTGGGGCTTATCTCCCTTATGTTGTGAGCTTTTTCTGGAGAAAGCCTCCTGAACATAACAAATCTAAACAGCCCAATAGATCTTCATACCTCACAGGACTTCTGGAAATGCTTCAGTGTGAAATCACACTGCTTAAAATGCCATCATAGCATTTATGCACTACCTGAGGAAATAACAGCTTAGGCAATAGGAAGGACAGGAATTGGTTCCATGAATGAATTTCATCCAGTGCACTAAATTTAGCTAATAATGCTTCAGACTGATTACCATGATCTTTGCATACTTACGAATTTTGCCACTGCTGCTCTTCTATTCTCCCTAGCACATCTACATAATGTGAAGTTTAATGCCTGCTATAGATTTTCTGGGCTTTCTAGGCTTCAAAATACAAAAGGCAGGGCATAAGCTGATGCCCAGCCTTTCTGAACATGCCCGCACTTTGTGAGGTTCAGTTGATGAGCCCTCCATCCCCAGATGTACCAGCTGATTCCAAGCACTGTCAGGGCTTCCTGCTGCTCAGATGTGTTTATCCATCTGCATAAACCTTACCTCAGTGAATATTTTCAGAATGGAGGAATCAAAAATTAAAGATGAAAATGGGGAAAGTATCATGTGTTGAAGTAAATCTGGGATGAGAACAAAGGCAGTGAAATCAGACTCCTGTTTCTCTCCCTGGTGATGGATTTGAGATGGGAGCAGTTCTTTCAGTCCTGGAGTATTTAGAGTAATTTTGCTTTTTTCCAAGGCCAAACATGGAAAACTTTAGTACAGCAGTGAGAAAAGCTCTCAACAGAAAATTCTGTTTATGGAAACCGTTGTGCAATCCATGACTGTCAGGGCTTTTCTTGCTCTAGTGTGCATGCCCACATACACATCCCTGCTGAAAAATACCATTTACAGTTAATGCCTTAGGCACATCTCCAGTGTAGTGAACATGCATAATTTCTAACATAATATTATGTGGTAACTGTTGGCAAACTGTTCACGCCATGATGGAAGTCAGCTTAGATTAATTGCTTCTTGATGTTAGGAAATGGCAGCTCTGAGAGGTACAAGCTGTCCCTTGTGCTTCAGAGGCAAGTTACTGTCACGTCTGGGCTAGTTCCCCCTGTAAGTCACTGCGTTGGATGATCTGGGAACACATGAGTCTGTCAGGATGCTGCTGGGGCAGGGTGTGGATATGAGGCAGGGAACAAGGTCTGGGCAGTGAAGGGGTAGCCCGGGGGAAGGGGGTCACTTCCACTTAGGGGTACTGCTGGAAGGGTGGTTTTTCCTTGGGCTGTGATTGCTATGATCTATTCCTGAACTTTGATTGTGAAATTGTGTTTCCTCCTCTTTACGTTCTTTGCGTAATCCTGTGAGAAATCGCTAGATATGCATCAGTCCTAGTGCTGCTTCAGGACTTCATGATTTCCCAGGGTCCTGGGAATAAGGTGGAACCTTCTGGCTGGGATCCTTTCTTCACTGAGTTTAGCAAAGTATGTTTTATGTAGGTGAAATTTTGCAAAAGCACAAAGGAGCAAGTTTTGGCTGTTTGTGAACAGCCACCCTTTGGCTGTTTGTGAAACCCAGGACTTTTGCTCCATGCAGAAATACATAAATAACACTTTCGGAAGAGCCTTTTGGTTTGCTCTCTAAGGTTGTGTCTTCATAATAGCTCTTCCCTAGATTTGTTCTCAGTTTACAGATCTACTTGAGTGGTAAGAGTAGTGCAAAAAAATTACTTAGATCCTCATCCTCTCTTTTAATTCGACCAGAACGATTTCTGTAGTGAGACAGTCCTGCAGTTTTAATTTGGAAGGTCTTTGGTGCCTTGAATAACACATATAATCTGAATTATACCTGTAAATTATAACTGGTATTGGAATCATCTTTATCTTTTAAATCAAATTTATTTGATTTGCTCAAGTTTCTTTTTAATACTGGGTTGCTTTCTGTGTCTACCATTTTAGATCAATTGGTTTGCTTTTCTGGCGTCAAGGCTTGCCACTCCGTTGTTATTATTGGCAGTTCTAGAACACTTTTAATGTCCACTCAGTTAATTGAGCATTCATTGACAGTTGTTTTCCACAGCAGCTAATACAGTGTGTCATCTCAGGTATCTCCTACTTTAATGTCTATTTGAGTAATAGGAAAATAATGGGATTTACCTGGGCAAACCTGATTAATTTTCCTTTGCTTAGTAAATATACTGTGCCTACAAAATTTAGGATATGTTCAGGTAAGGATCCAATAAAAAAGGACATTAATATTGAATCTCTGAGATGAAACTTGTAGGTATGTAGCATGCTGCCGGCTTATAATAAGCTAACTTTTCAAATGTGCTGTAAGTACAAGAATTGTTTCTTTTTCCTGGCCAGACTGTGCTCTCCACTTGTAAAAAATGATTTATTCCTTTCTTTTTTTTGATTTGGTGGAAAAGAAACTACTTAACACTAACACTAGAAGATTTGCACTTATATGAAAAGAGGGAAATGGCTTTAAACTGACAGAGGGCAGGGTTAGCTTGGATATTAGGAAGAAATTCTTCTTTTGAGGGTGATTGAACAGGTTGCCCAGAGAGGTTGTGGATGCCCCATCGCTGGAAGAGTTCAAGGCCAAGTTGGATGGGGCTCTGAGCAACCTGGTGTAGTAAAAGTTGTCCCTGCCCATGGCAGGGGGTTGGAATTGGATGATTTGCAAGGTCCCTTCTGCCCAAACCATTCTGTGATTCTGCAAAATCTATCAGGCAGTCAACAAGAGTTTTTCTAAATCTCACTCTATTACTTTCAGTAGCACTGTCAGATATTTATAGTAAAAGCAATTATGTTTGGTGGGGGTGGTGGTGATGGGGACAGACAGGATGGAAAGCAGTTATACAATGCCATTTCTCGCCAATGGTAGATGTCAAACAAAATGTAAAATCTAAAGGTGCCATGTAAGCTCGGTTCTCAGAACCTTTGTTTGGAAAACATGAGTTTTACTGACAGCTTATGACAGAAAGCTTACATTTTCCAGGGTGGGCTGAAATGTGGCTGAAATGCACGGCAGTCAATCTCAGCCATTCACATCTCTGGCTTTCACATTTTGATGCAGCTAGAATGAAATGAAAAAAGTACTAAAGAAGCACAAACGAAGTAATTGGAACCTAATCATGCTTAATTATTAGGCATGTGTTTAATTTTAGGCATATAAATAGGCCTGCTGAAGGGAAAAGGACGTATTCTTTTCATTGCTTAATAAGACTTTTGTCATATGTACACTCTTGAAGTAGTTGGATGTTTCTGATATTTTAACATGAGGATCCTTACAGTCATCCAGTTACACAGGCTTTTTGTTAAATAGGCTTTGCCTCTTTATTGGAGTTAGTTAAACGGGCTTTAACTTGTTCCCTGAGAATAAATAACCTGACAATAGGATTATCAAAATGGATAATGTAGCCATGGTTCATTGCCTTAGTTAGGGTTTATATCAGCCACTTGTTCTGCCCTTTTTTTTACATTTGTCCTTTCGTGCTTTTTTTTTCCCCACTGCAAAAGGGAGCACGTGTTTCTCACTGTTTGCATTAATGAGCCTTTGATGCCATTGCTAAATTTAGCAGGTGGGGACAACTTATCCTTGCTGTCTGTTAATGATTGCATGCAGCATTATTAATTTCTTATGTAGAGAGGACCTGTTGATATACTTTTATATATTATTCACATTAAATGCTCAGTTTTGTCCAAGGACAGTCTTTTTTGTGGCATTACAAGTCCTGACCCAAATAGAAGAGTTTTTGTTCCTGTGTCATACATCAGCACAGGTGGAACTTTTACATGAATGCATCTTCCTGCTTAGAATGTCTGCATCAGAGTTGGTTACACAATTACTTTAATAAAAATATGTATCTTCATGCAATTTTCACCGTAAAGGCTAAGAGTTTTAAACATCTTTTTATGTGCCTGGCACTAAAGGCATGGCATGGTATTTTACAGGGATTCTTTCTGTTTCTAGCATGTATTATTAGAGCAGAAGTGTGTTGCATATGAGCTTAGACTTAGATCTGCTTTTTACCTCCAAAGATATATAGCATAAGTTTTCACTTCTGAAAGTTCGTCTGTGCTGACATTCTCATTTTTAACTCATTAGGAACCTCTAGAGCAGGGAGGCTTAGGTATGCTTTGTGGTCCTGAATTTATTTATCTCTTGGGTAACTGTAGAGCCTTGAAAGCTCCAGAGAGCTGAGTTTCAAAGAATATGGCAAGCCAAAAGGTTGACTAAAATCATGTGTCCCTGCACCTAACCCCATCACCCCAGTCATTTTCAATTGTTCATTGGCATATGCTTTTCAGTCTTGTTCAATAACAGGTTTGCAGACCTTTGACATCTCTATTTAAAAATGAACTGACAGCTTTCCAGCAACAGCTGGTAAAAGGCATTTCTAACTTTTCATTATGAAGTGGATTTAAAAAAGCATGTAGTTTCCTATTTCCTACTTTGTCTTCAAGTTCAAAATAATTTTTACTAATTTTTTTGTTTCTGCTTGACATAGATTTAGCTTATATGTAATATGTGCTTTTTACTTTACTGAGCACTGCCTTACGTGGGAAGTGTGGAACCAACAGTCTTGGTTGGCATGGTGTGTCAGCATTGTGAGCAAATTTCATAATTGGTTGAATTGCTTTTAATATGTTACCTACAATAATTTCCTCACATTCTGCATCTCAAATTTTTCTATACAGTTCAAAGAGACCACACAGCTGATTGCAATTTGAATTGTTTCTGCAATTTAAACATTGCAAATTGAAATC
This sequence comes from Ploceus nigricollis, assembly GCA_013399945.1. NCBI lineage: Eukaryota > Metazoa > Chordata > Aves > Passeriformes > Ploceidae > Ploceus > Ploceus nigricollis. Next base: position 575,068 of record VXBC01004513.1, read on the forward strand.
TAACTTGGGGCATCCCGTTGAAATGCAGTAGCAACTATTGGTAATATTTCTCTCTAAATTACTTTATAAATAAGCCAATTTTCCATTCATATTCCTGGTTAATCTAAGCAGCCAGGTATAGAGGGAAGGTCAGGGCTTTTCTGGAGTCTGCTGGCAAAGGTTGTAACAAGGAAATAGTTTCTTAACATAAAAGCCTGTCCACATACTTACACATTTGTAAATGCAAATTCTAAAGCTAATTTCCATTTCAGTATTAAGATATTTCCTTAGACTGATGGCTGGAATTTTCTTAATAATATGAAGTACACAACTCTGTGTTTATGAAAAATCTGAAGCCTTAAATTTTCAGTGATGGTAGTAATTGTCATCCAAGCAAAAAGCATTCATCTCCCTGCTCTGATCTTCAACCACTACTATCATGCTATTGAAAGCTCCCCAAATATGTCAATTTGCTTTCAAACTTTGATCCCTGACTCTTCTCTTGAGCTCCCCCAGGGCAACAGTCCACTTCCCTGACCATCTTGTATGTAAATTGTTTTCAAATGAGTGAATTAATCAACATTGCAAAACCTTAATTGAAAATACAACTGATGATGCATGTCAGTTCATTCAAGTTAGAAATATATTTTAATTTTCATGTTCCCCAGAGCAATTAGCATTTCTCACTTTAACTTTTCAACCCTTCAAAATTACATAGGGATTTTAACCTGAAAAATGCTGAAATTACCATTGTCAAATGCCAACTTTTAACTTCCCTTCTGTTAAATGCCGTGAAAACATTCTAAGAAATTTTCATCAAAAAATTTTGAAGACAGATAAGGAAGAAGCTTCTACCAGGAGATAAATGATGGTAGTAGCTATGCAAATGGATAGCCTGGTGGCTATCACAGACAAACATTTGAGGTCAATCATTTAACATTTTTTTCCTCTACAGTTGTACCTCGAGTTTGTTGCTAATACAGTTGTTACTGTTGGCCTCAAGTAATGCCTTCCCCACCTTTTTCAGGTTCTGAAATGAATAAAGTGGTTCATGTGATTCAAACAGCTGTACTAGGAGGAAGGTGGGGGTTTTTTAAACTATTCTTATTTTTAAATTGAAGAGCTTATTAAAAAAAGAAGCACTTCAGCAAGTTAAATTACTTAATGCTGCACATCCTTGGAACCCTAATCACTTCCAGATGGAGCAATTTATACTTCTAAGAGAGCGCTAATTTTTAAAGTGAATCGGGGGTTTGGGTATCTGCATCTTAGAGCACCCTTGTACATTGCAGAGCCAAAGCCCTTAAAAAATTAAGCAATCTAGTTTTGAAAATAAGTACTTTATTTTTAAACTTTATTTAAGTAGTTCCTATTAAAACCAGATTTTATTTCCTGCTGCTGTTCATATGGTACTCATATGCATTCTTGTGAAACTGCAGTAAACAGAGGCAGGAGAGTAGGAAATGTAATTTGGTGAAATACCTCTGGAAAGACAACCTCTGTGTAGGTGAAAGTGAGATAACTTTTTATGTGCCATTCGAGGTGCTTCATAATAATTGCTGTCTTTGCTAAAAGTCTTCTGTTTCTCCTCACACATCTTGTTTTTTAATCCCATTTTCACCTTATCTTTTACAGTTATTTGCTTTCAATAACGAATCCATTTCTTTTTGTCTTGTGGTCTTGAGGAAATGAGCACACCACTCACTGTTGCAGTATTCAGACATCCTCTCTATAAAATCAATGCAAAATCAGTGTCATGACTCACTTCTTGGCCTCTTGGGGCACTTTCTTACAACAGTGACAATTTCTTAGTGATCTGAACATGATGTAGCAGAATCTTTTCCCCAGCAGTGTTACACAGGCTGGTATTCCCTGGAAAAAGGGTTGAGTGTAGTGGTGTCTGTTGCTCAGAGCTGTAACTATCCTTGGAGAGTGGAGAGAGACTCTGTCTCTGGAGTTGAAAAGAAAACTTAGTAAATATCAAGAAAGCACAACTTCTACAGATAATTCTATTTGAAATTTTAGCTATTTCTAAATGGGAATGTTGTATTTTTTTCAGTGAGTGTGATTTCAAAAGATGGATTCATGGCTAGCCCCACTGCTCACTTCTGTTTCATTGCTTAGCAGGCAAAAGAAAAGAATAGTACAACTTATCTAATACTTGAAATTAAGTCTTGAAAATGCTAAATCACATGTTCATTTTGCTGTACAGATATATGTAAAAATTTTAATGTGGAGTTCTGTATAATTTGCTTTTTCTTTTAGGGTCAGTGGAGGATAAGCTGGGAAACATGGTAAATCATGGAAAATTATAGGCATAATTTTTCTCTCTGTGCTCAGAAGAAAAAGGGGAAGCAGCAAGGGAATTGTACTGGGATAAACTGGGCTGAAAGGACCAAGTGAGTCATGCCACATTCACTGACATGTTGATACCAAGATAACACCAAGAATAGGTCATCATTTTTTACCTTGTGACTTTTTCTGTTTGTGTGGTGATTTCTTGGACAGCCAAAGGCAGGTTCCAAATCACACCCTCTTGTCCCTAAAGATGATATGAAGGACTAGCACTTGAACCTGCCCAGGACATCCCATCAGCTCAGTGTCTGAGTAACTCTGTGATTGCTTCTAATATTCGAGCAAAAAGCTACAGCATAGAGCAGGTGGCTCTCAGCCCACATGTGGTGCTTTCCAGTCCTTCTTTAACATCCACCACTGTCACTTTCCCCTGGAATCAGAAGGTTTTATTTAATAATGAGTTCTGTTTGAAAAGAAAAAAGGTTAATTTTATCATGTTTTGTGCTTGTTGGAGGTGGTTTTTTTTCACTTTGAAGTCAGTTGAATACTGAAACAAGCCTGGATTCTCTTTGTGTTTTCTCCCTAACTGCAGCGTCAGTAATTTATGTAGACACTTTATTCTTAAATATCCAGATATTTTAATTATCTGTACATTTGCATTTCACATTTTCCCATCATAGTTTGTCACAGAAAAACTATTTCTCAAAATATATCTTAGATCAAATGCACTGTATAAATTTTAGGAAGTTCACATGTTCTATGATTGTAGGCTAAGAATTTTTTCTACCATGACAATGACCTTTTAAGTTGTAAATGCAACCTATTTTAATGATAATGTATTAGCAAATAATTTCTGAAAGCTACTGTTTCTGTCATTACTGTGTGTCTATGGCTAACTCCACATACAGTTACTGGAAAATACACATGGAACATTTTTTCTCATTTTGAATTTGTTAAATATTACTTGAGCAAAGCAGGAAAGACTTTTTACTATTTTCATGCTACAACAATTGGATGATAATAACTTCAGTATTGGGAAGAGTAAAGGAATAGAGAAATGGTATGAAATACCACCATTACAGAAATTGTCAGCTCATGAAAACGTGTAAATCCATGGTGTTAACATTTGGCACTCTTGGTTGTTGGAAATACCCCTCATTTTTGGATTGTTGTTGGAAGTTTTCCTCTATCAAAGGTTTCTATCAAAACCAGAAGTGTGTGCCTTGATTTATATTTACTAAATATGTTTATAAAAGCTGACGCCATAAAATGATCTAAAATAAAACCATTTTCTTCTGGAGCAGGTCATACTCTCAGGCCACAATATTTTATAGTGGTGTGGGTTGGTCCAGCGCAGAATTTACAGACTTGAAAATTTGCTACTGCTCATTTTATGAAAGCTAGATTACAAATGAAAAACTATGTATTCATGTGATATGTGAAGCCTAGGCCTGCCTTGCCAGCTGGTCAGCTGCCAGGTATAAATTAGGCTGTAGGTATTTTCATGTAGAATATGGATAACATACTGCAATTTCTGTGTTTAATTTATTAAAGTACAGTGAAAAGCAATATATAGTCAGCATTTGTGTCCTTTAACTGCACACTAGGCATATGCTTTTGTTCTAAATGTAATCAAAATTATGGTATCTCAGATACCACTTAGTGAAATCCATTGGCAAAGGCTACAGTTTTTATTGTGATGACTATATTTTTGCATGTCTTTAAGCTAAATGGCTTTGCTGTTACTGCTGATTTTGGAGGCGATGTTCTTTTCCTTGCAGCATGCTCCACAGCTGCTCTGTGGAGCAGGGAATGTGGTAAGGTTGTTGGTACTCCCACTTTTCAGTTCCATACTAATAACAGGGAAATAAATCAAAATCATTACACTGATTTTCTTCCACATATTTCTAACACCTGCTCCACGGGTGGCCATGGATAAGTTCTTAAGTAGTCCCATGGCTCAGTTTAAAGTGCCTTCATCTATATTGGCAGCAGTTTTCTAGTGCTGAGAGGAACATCCCACAGGCACAGACTCTCTTGAAAGATCATTATAGCACAGGATATGTGGCTTAGTATAGTTTAAAAAAATTCACATGCAAATCTTCCATTTGGACTCAGTACAGGTATAGTGAGTAGAAAACTATTGCATGATGCCTTCTTCCTTCCTAAGGTAGCTTAAAAGTTAATGCAAAGTTATCTTTTAAGATTCAACTGCCAATTAAAGCAATAGCAACATAATCAGTCACTACAGCATACTGTATTTTAATGAGCTGAAGAGCTAAATCTTCTTTTTCATCTTTGACCATGTCTCCACATATTTTATTTCTATCTGAGATTTCAGACATTCAAATGGTTTTCAAAAATTGGGCATGGGGACCAGGATGTCTTTATTTTAGCTAGTCCATAAGGAAGTTTGAGTTTTAGGGAAATATTTATGCAATAAATATTTATACTGATATTTATTGTTAACTGTTATTGTCTGATCTTTGCTGCATAAAGAAAGTCATGTGTCACTTTTTAAATTCCTATAAAATTTGCTTCATATTCCATCAATAAAAGTATAAGCTCTGTCCAAACAAAAAGATTTATCTTGTGGTCCTGACACATAATAGAAGAACCCAACTATCCTTTGTAATCAGGGCAAAATCTGGGTTCTGAGCCCAAATCTGTGGGCTTCTCTAGCCTCTATATAATAAATTAGAACCCCAAATATTTTTATAGCTATAACCTTGAGCAGTTGTTTTGAGATAGATACCAATAAATATAATGGGTCCACGGGGAAGAGACAGAGCATTTTCAGATTTATGAAGGGGAAAAAAAATCAATAGTCTCCCTGAGGCTGTATAAGTCATGAGTAGTACCAGTAGTTTTATGCAAAGTTGACAATATCATGAAATATAAACCCTGGGTTTGGAATTTTACCAGGAATTAAAGGGGCATTAAAAAGAAAAGTAAATGTTTTGGCATGTGGATTAAGAAAGTGGTTTGTATTTCTTATCGTTTTGCACTGCAAATTCCTTTCAACTGAGCAGTAAAAGACAGTTCAGAAAAGATTTAAGAAGAGGTTGGTTCTCAGTCCACAGGTCTCATCTGAATTATGTCTTTCACCACCCCCTATTAAATGTGTCTGTCTCTGAGGAGTGCTCATTCTGTAAATGGTGGGTTGCTGGGACTGCTCTTTAGCTAGCTGGATGTCATGGAATTAGTAATAGATGCTGGTTTTGAAATGGTTGTATGTGCTAGTCACTTAACACATAGCAATAGTAATTAAATTGCAAATAGTAACATCTACATGCACAACAGTTTTGAGAAATCATCTGGTTGCTCCCAAGTCTCCCTGATTGTCCTTCTCTGCACGTGCTGGTTTAGTTTTCAGGCTGCTGGTGAGTTTTGTCTCAAAACAAAGGGAAAAGAAAAAGAAAATGCCCTCAAGTTTAGAGATATTTATCTATATATATAAACATCAATTGTTACATGAGTAACACAAATTGCACTGTGGCATGAACTTATGTGTGCATATTGGAAATTGTACTTCTGTCTTTGAAAGATTGCTTCCATAAGAGTGACCTGTGTTTGTGAGTGAAACTAAGAGAAAATAATTCTGTACTGGAAACATTGTGGTTCAGTGCTATCCTTTCAAATACAAGTCCAATTTGCAAACCATCTTGTTCTGTTGCTACCCCATCAGCATTTTTTAAATTATCATTTTTCATTTTCCCATATACATTGCAATATATGCAAAATATATTGTCCATAGGTGTTTTACTCCTAGTTGCTTTAAAAAGTCTTTGACAAGGAATTTTGCATGACTTCTTATGGTACTCTGTCATGTTGTGATTGTGGTATGTTGTTTGAAGATGAGGAAGATTTCATTGAGGAAGTTTCATATTTATTTTACCTCCGTATACTACAAATTTAGATACTACAGAAAAGGTCACACAATAAGAATGTTTCATTGAGAGGTATTGAGAAGTATTATATTTCTGCTGTTCCCCAAAAGAGAAAGTTTTGTTGCTGCTGGAAAACTGAGAAGCTTAACAGCATGTGAAAGATTTTTCAACCCTATCTACAGTATGGAAGACTTAAAGGAGATACTTGTTTTACATAGGGACTGGAAGCGAATCCTGCTTACTCGTTGTTTGTTATGGTAATAGAGGTATAAATAAGAAGACCTATGTAATCTACACTTGCATCAGTGGAGCAGCTTTCTGGTCGGAGCTCGAGGCTGGGTTGCCTAAGCAGGAGCTGCTGGCTCTGCCTGTGCAGGTCGATTCACATGGCCAAACCTCCTCCCCCTGCCTCCTGCCCCCAGCAGCCTTTGAGGTGGGCAAGGAGGGCTGGATGTTAGACATGTTCTCCTCCATGGTCCCAGGCAGCTGTGTTGTGAACAGAGGGTAACTGTGTCTCTTCCCATGAAAGGTCTGTTAAAAAATATGGGAACCCATGCTTGGGTGCAGTCCTTGGCAAGATGGGCTTTGCAGGGCTGGTTGCTTCCACCACCAGCTGTGATGCTCACCCATCCTTCTTGCCTTGGCTTTGCAGAGGGGAGGGGACTAGAGTTCTTCACTTCCCATCTCAGGATTTGGTCATGTCTGTGGTCAAGATTGAATTGTATCAGGCTCTGTTTTAAATGTAGTACCTGCCTGTAGTTTTTAAAATGGAAAAAAAACAAAAACCAAAGCAAAGGAGAGAAAAAGTTACAGCTGTTTGGGACATGCACACAGTTTGGATATGCAGAAGTGGAAATAAATTTAAACATGCAGTCCCAAAGTAAACAGATATGACTGTGAATATACACAGGGAACAGATCAGTTGAGCTTTACACAGTCATTTTTCAAGTTAAACATGCTTTAATGTAAGCCATAAATTTCATCATATGAATATTTTTATGAGCTGCATTTCATCCATTTATTACTCTGGAGTTCCAGATAATGACAACAGGTAAATACAGTGCCAGTTCGCCTGCATGCTGAGTCACCAGAGCCTTCCCTCTCCTACACATTGTTTGAGCAGGGGTAACAAATTACTGGTATCGTTTCAGACATATTTCAGTGAGATTTTTATTTGACAGTGCAGCTGCCATGATTTCATGCATTAGTCCAGGCTGCTAATTTCTGACTTCAGGTTCAAGGTGGAGGTTCTAGTTTTGAGGATTCAAACGTGTTAGTAATGCTACCTTCTTCACAGTATTTTCACCTATTTGGGGTCAGATCTTACATTTACTTGGATCTTGACTCTCAGTTTGTAAATGAAACTAATTTCTAAATCTGTAAGATTGTAGTGTGCATGAAGCAATGAAATACACTGAAAGTAATATACATTAGAATAATTTACTATTGATTTCAGACAGATTATTGTACATATGCCTTATTACATGCCCCTCTGTTATTAAAAAAATGTCTGGAGTGACTAAGAACCCTTTGAGAAACAGGGTTGTGAAAGAGAGCTCTGCCATAGTCTGCCTTGGGCAAACAAAATCTCGATTCCACAAGAATATTCAGGTGAGGACATGGAGTCTGCTGGGGAGACTGTGGCCTGTTAAGGACCAGATTCATTCTGTCTGTCTTTGGGTGCTTAACTGAGGGATCTGCAGATGTGGGTGAAGGAGGCACATCCACGTCTCCCTCCTCCCTCTTGAGGAAGGACAGCTAAGTTGATAATTTAGGCATATTTGTAAAGTGTCTGATGGATAAACGCCACGCTGAAGCATCGGCAAAAGACAGTTCGTTTTTGGAAAAGTGTTTTTTGAGAATGGCAGTACGTGTTGGACATTATGTATGTCCTGTATCCTTAGAAGGCACTTTAGTATTTTTCCTACGTGTACCTGAGAAGTAACAGTCTCTTTTGAAAGCTTTACTGCACAGAAGTAGATCACAGCAGAGTCCAAGAGCCAATGTAGCTCCCTAAATTTGCTTTTCCTCTTTTCAGTCTTATTAGTATTTTCATCACTAACTTAAAATTAATCAGGGCAGACAAGTCCTTGCAGCCATGAAGCAAAGTGCTGGAAGCAGTTATTGCTTTTGTGAGTGCTGTACCATAGCAACCCTGTCTGTGGCATGTACCAGAGCACTGCAATTTGAATTTTGGGAGATGAAGGAACTAGCTCTAGTGTTAGAAACCTTAATCTGCAAATGGTATAGAGCTTTGAATGTGGAGTGACCTTGTTTGCCAGGTGAGGTGCCGTGCCTGAGAGCTGTATAGTAGCTTTCTAATTCTTTTCCAAGAGTAATGACATCTCTCATCTGTGTGTTGATGACAAAATTGCCATGTTTCTAGAAAAGGGATTGTACTGTATCATGTAATCTTTTTCTCTGTCTTCACTCAGAAGATTATATTTGCTTCAAAACATAGTGACAAGAAACTGATTCTGTGAATTTGAGGATAACATCCTCTCTGCTCCAAATACCCAAACCTTTTTTTGATTGTTATTCATTCCTTTATGCAGGGAAATCCAGCATTGCCTTTGGTCATTGCAGCTTCTTATATCTTCTACTATGCCAGACTTAAAGATTTTACCATGCCAATTGAAATAAAAATTATAGGCTGAATTGGAAATGCCTTATGGTCCTTACAGTGGATAAAATATGTTAATTTGTGTAAATGCTCTTTTGAGTGCAGATGCTTGCACTGCAAGCATGCTTATCTTAAAAGCTGCATGTCTTTCATTCTTTTATATGCAGTTTATTTTTTTAATGTGTCTAATATTTCAGAAGAGTTTTTAAAGGAGATATTGGGAGCTAAGTGAAAAAAAAAACCCTCCTCGTTTTTTCATAAATATTCATGGTTTCATAGAAAATCTTATAACTGAATTGCTATTTTCTTTTGAGGCTTTGTATGTTCTTCCCCTTTCCCCCCTTTTTTTTCCCTTCCTTTATGCTTCATTTCATTGCTATAGATTAGCAATGCTAAAGAATGCTAGGTTGGCTGTGCCATTATATGCTTGACATCAAATCTGGTATGCGAAGTGTTAGTCTGCTCACTTTTCTTTCATACGTTTTATGTATCTTAATAATGTGTGATGGCACACAAGTGAATTAAGCAGAGTTAACATGATGAACTATGTACTTCCAAGGTTTAGAGTATAAGCTGAAGCATTTATTTGTGTGTCATAGTTGTTTAGCTTATAAATAGAAATATATGCACATTGCCTTTGAGGTCAGCAACCACACCATTGCATTATAGGTTAATTGTGAAGGAAAGCTTAGTATGAAACTTATTGGGAAGTACTTCTGTTTCAATGCTCCTTATTGAAAAAGATTTCTATCAAAACTCACCTATTAAATTGATATTCTGAATCCAATGGTCATTTATTTTAAGTGAGACTACAGCTTGGTTCCCAGGCACAGGTATGAGAATAGACTAATTCTGATTCAAGGGAAGTGGCTTTTGTTTTATCAGATTCAGTATTTTTTCTCATTAATGAGATGTCATCTTGTTCTTCCTGTTTTTAGTGAAACCTCTTTTACTTGAAAGAATTGGCAGAAGTGATGCCAGGTAAAGCAAAAATAAATGTCTGCTACCAACAGTGGGGCAGTACCATTGCAAATACTGACCTGCTAGAAAAATATGTGCAGCAAAATACATGCATACATTTTCCTTACAACAAAATGCGGGCATATATATAATATTATAATCATTAAATATTCATTTCTTGAGTTTTCAAGTCTACACCTGCTGTTAATCGGTGCACTATATAATACATAAAAGATGGATGGTGTAGTGTGGCAAGAGTAATGAATTTCACTTTTCCTGCTAGGAAACCCACAGAGCCTGGTACCAACTGATCATAAATAAATGCCCAGTCAACAGCAATGTCAGTCCCTGTAAGGAGAACTTTGGGGTAGATAAATCAAATGTTGTTTAGGACATTTTTCTCAGTAGGAAAGAAATACACAAGTGCTTTCTGGATGTTATTCACTGCTGATTATTCACTGCACAGTTTTATTCCATCTCATTCACTGAATTTCAATGTATTAGACACTTAAAATTCAGTCAAATGCTGGGGAGAGAGGGTAAAAATGGCAAAGGATGAGAATATTCAAATCTCTCTGGAGAAGTGAGTATATAAAGCTGAATGCTGGCAGTGCACTGTAATAGCAGAGACCTGTAGTCCTTTCTCCCTGGTCCATAACTTAGTCAGAAAGACAGCTTTGCATATATTACAAATATATCCTTTAATAATGTATTTCTCTTTCAGAGATTTGCCCTTCTTCCCCTGTCTTTTTTGCCTGTTTTTCACCACGTGCAATTTGCATTCATGTAACATGTTTCTGTTTCAGTAACACAGACACATAGTGTCATTTATACAACCCACAACTGCCCATAGCTTTCTTTGGGGCAGAGCAGGAATGGCTATTAAAATCCAAAATTTGCTTGTTACTTACCATGGATTACCATGCTTACCATGGATTGCACTGGATTGGAAAAGTGTTCTGGAGAAAGCTGTGTTTTAGTTTTTTTGCTGAACTTAAAGTTTCTACTATTGCTTCTAGGAAAGCTAAATAAATAGAAACAGAGGTTACAAATTCAGATAATTTCTTGTCCTTTCAGTTCTTTATTTTGTGTATGGCCATGGGAATGGAAAATCCAGTTATTTGTCCCTGGTCACATCTAGGACTCCAATAGAAAAGGAGGTCTTGAAGAACTAAGTTTAGTGAAAGGTGAATATACAAATAAAGTGTGTGTTTAGTTAAAAAAAATAAACTTGTTTCTATGTGATATATACTGGTCTGAAATAAAAATTGATGCAAGTCACTCCTAGAAGCAAATAATATTTAAAAAGTATCAAGCATAGACTTTACATCCTCTAGCCTCGTGCAGCCTGTATCGCAGTGGCACAGAATTTAATGGTTCACTCAGGAATGAAACTGAGATTCAGATTTATTCCTCTGCTACAGGTGAGCCACAGTGGAGTGTAGGGCTGTTGTGGTCAAGTCTGAAGTTGGCTACACATGTGTGTATTTTTTCTTTGCTTCCCTTCATTAGGATTCTTTTTTAGTTTCTAGGGGTGTTAGATTTCTGCCCATTCCAACTGCTCTTGCTAGCATGTTTGAAGATAGCAGGGAGTCTAAGAGATGAAGAGCTTCTGAGATGAGTTACATATGTAAAACATTACAGCAATTATGGCCTTGTCATCAACTCCTTTCTTTCAACCAGTAGACCAAATTATAAAACCAATACATGTAGAGAAATTGCCTCCTTCTACTTATTTCAAGTGCTTTTGAGTGGAAAAGGTCACCAACATTCATGTGAAACAAATAAAATTGCTCTGGCTGCTTGAGCTCAGCTGTGGTGCTACCAAAGAGAGTTGTTGAAATAACTTAGGAAATCCTGCAGATGGTTCTCCTGGCTGTTGAAGCCGTAGATTCTGACTTGCTGAAATGCTTGTCCGTGCCATGGCAGACTGCAGGCTCCTCTTCCATGTTATTTTGGTTATGTTTAGTAGGTATCTATGAAGAAAAGATATCACAGATTATGTGAACTAGCTCACTGCGAAAGCTAGATCTATGACCTCTTTTAATGTTCAATAATAATAACAACAACAGCAACATCATCAATAAAAAGATCAACTTCCAGTCCAAGTCTTGCATACCACAGTGATGCTGAAGTTGATGGCACAATTAATGTCTTTCACCTATAATGATTATATGGGTTAATATAATATTACACGGATGAGTAAAATGATTTGGTGTACTTTGTTTAAATAAAGGTTAATAGCTAAATATGAATAAGCATAAGCTGGACACAACCAAAGTGAGAGGAGAGGTGAAATGCCTTGGCTAACAATATTCTGGATGTATATAAAAGGAATTGTGGAAGATAACACAGATATGTGGAAGCGCAAGAATGGGAAGATCCTTTCATCTTAATTAAAAATACTTAGGACCTGAATGGGAAACTTTGAGGGATTAAAGAGATAATTACTAAAAATTCTGCAATAGATAAATAAATAAAAAACTATAGAAGATGCTATTAGGAAGGAAAAAAGGAGTGCAAACCAAGAAGTATGAATTTCATTTGATAGTGGAGCAGTGGCAATGTCACTGATAGTTGGAACCATAAGGGGTGCAACAAGAAAGAGGAACGACTGAATTTTTTCCTGGTCATGGTTTTAGGATCCTGCTTGCCTATCTGGGGTACGATTCCTATAAATACATAATGTGGCAAGGGGATGAAGGAGAAGGGATATAAAATGGCCTGAGAAAAAAGTTAGTTCTAGTATATTCTGCTTTACTATAATAATAAACGAAAAGGAAATAATGATGTAAAATGAAAGAGCAAGACAGACGTAAGTTAAGACATTTAAAGGACTTGATGCAGCTGGTTTAATGTGTTTAAGAGCTCAGTGTATATCCTGTTGTGTCTCAGATGAAATGCTCACTGATACGCACTAAAAGAAAATAGATGAAAGACTCAAATTTTCAAGGCAGGTATTATTTTTTTTTACCTGTGAAATCTGGTTGCCAATGCATAAAGATTTCCTGTAAAGTGAAAACAGAACAAAGGAAAGCGAAGATAAAATCTCTTCCATCAAACTCGACTTCATCAAAGCATATAAGGCAAATCTTCCTTTCACATTTGTTTAGTGAATGTTAGTGTCTGAACTTTTGAGGAGACTTTGGTCCACAAAATATCATTGCCCTTTGTTTTTGCAAACACTGCACTGTAGTTTTCAGGAGGGAAGTGGAGTGGAAGTAAGAATTCCCATACAAGTAAATGCCTCACAGTTTTGTAACCAGCCACAGAACGAAATATGGGACAGTTACACTTCAGGAATAAACTTCCAAGGCTTCAGAGAGCTTTAGTGTCCCCCCAAAATCCTGTCACACATCACACATTTAACTCCTTTAAGCCATGGCTTGAGGTTTTGTGCTGTAGGACTTGTGGACAATGGAGCAGCTGCCATTTGCTGGCTCTGTGCTGCCAGCCTTTGAATCAGACACCTCATTGGCAACAGTGGCAGAGCGAGTGGTGCTCTTTGGAGGAGACAGTTCTGACTTCTATGCCTGGGTTAGTAACAGTAACAGAGGAAGTGCTATAAGCATCGAGGAATTCCATTTTTAATAATATCACCCTGTGGGCTTGTCTGCTTTAAACATCTTAGGGTACTGGAAATCACATGGATTTTACATCATAAGGAATTGTGACATTTTAATTGTCAGAAATTAGAACATGATTAATATGGAAATATTTGGATATATTACATCCATGCTTTTTTTTTACATGTTGTAAAGAGAGAAGAAACAAGTGTATTTACTGCAAAAGTATCTTGAGTTACCATGGTCCTGTATTTTTTTAGTCAGTAGTGACTTTTTTACCCAGAATCTCCACCCAGATGATCTCAGTATCTAGCTTAGATATGACGTGACACAACAGAGAGTAAGAAAACCTTAGGCCTGGGAAAGGGAGAGGACATTTACATAAAGTAAATGAAGGTCTTTGATTGCACTCAGTTACACAAGATAATGAGTTAGTGTGGTCATTTCTTTGGGGAAGGTTTTTATTTTTTTTTTATGAATAGATTTAAGGAGCAGAAGACTAATGCTATGGCTCAAACTGTTCAAACTGAAAGGGCGGATTTGGCCTAATACAGTTTGATAGAAGCATCTAGGAAAATGATTCAAAAGGCTTTTTCTGAATTCCTTTGATCATGCAGCTTTCAAAGCATAATCAGACTGCTCTTTGGTTCTAAAGTAGGGCATTATCAAAGAACATGTGCTGCATAACATCTTGCTTCTCTGTAGTCAACCAACTGCATCACTTAGTCTTTGCTTGGAAGGATGCGACACAAGCCTGTATAGTTTGTCTCAGTTTCTCTTGTTTGTTTTTTACACCTTTAATGTGCTGTGTTAGTAGAAAAAGAGGAGCCTCCGCACACTTGCGGCACTGCCTCTGGGAATGTCATTCCAATACAAAGAGAAATGCAATGCCACCTGGAGCAGTCACGTACATCCATGTTTGCAGTACACCAAGATCTAGAGTTTAGCTGCCTTTTACATATCATTGTGTTTACAGCTCTGTTCTCTCCATAGGCTTTTTTCCTGTATGCTTCTGCACAGCCAAGCATTCTGTACACTTACCCCTGTCTTTGTGACACAGCTTTCTTTGTCTTGCTGTCCCTTGGGCTGCTTCCAGCCTCTAGAGGCGAGAGGTGTTTATGCTCCATGTCTTAGATAGCAGTGAACTGTTGATTAGGCAGCCAGCTGATGTTACTGCTTGGGTGATGTGCAGCTGGAAATCACAGCCCTCAGCAGTAACAACCTATGTGTCTGGGGTGTTTAATTCATACATTAAATAGAAAGCTTTCCTGTGCTTGCTTCAGTTTTGTGAACTTACCACATGAAAGGGATTCTTTACACTCCTGAGGTCTCGTGGGCATTGATCCATAGTCTTTATCTGTGCACATAGTTGCTCTGAGAGAATATAAGCTTTGGAAAGCTTGTCCTTTGGTTCAATCCAGACTAGCAGGTATGTTTGTGTTCTTGGTGGATGTGTTTGTCTGATTGCCTGGGTGAGATAGTAGGTTTGTAGATAGAGTCTGTACCCAACATTCAGGCATGTTTGCCAGAGGTAGCTGGCTGATCCTGCCTGTCTCCAAAGTAAATGAATTGCTTTTCATTTATTTTCAGCAACAAGGAATTTGGGGTTTCTGAAATGGTACATTGGGCTTAACTTTGGAATTAATCTAATTCAAGTTTTGTAATTTGTTAGAGCTGGTATGCAAATGGGTAGCTCAGATATGGGTGATTTAGTGTAGCAGCTATTTTGATTAGGAAATCAGGGACCACTGTAATGGGAATATTTTGGCAGATTTCCACAAACACAAATAATCATTATTTATGCTAACTACTGTGCCATCACTTCAACAACTAAAATCAAGCATTAATCCAACAGATTAGTCAAGCCTCAGGCATACAGTACCATACACCTGATGCTGTACTGTGGGCTCTGCTGGCTGCAAACTGTGGTGGCTCCTCATCCCTGAGGTAGAGCCAGATCAGCACGAGGAAAGCCAGTGGGTGACACCTTTCTTCCCCAACTTCCACTTGCATTTATACTCACTTATTCCACATGTTCTACACCAGTCTTGTCCAAAGGATTACATCCTCTTTTCATAGGTCAGAACTAGTCTGTCCCAGTGTGTCCAGAGGGCTGTCACCAGAGAGAACTCAGCCATCCTGATCTCTTCAGATGCATGCTACTTATTTTCAGACTGGGTCATAAGTTGTCATGTTTCTTCAGGGTGTTGCAGTCTTTGTATGACTTATGACTGGCTATGATTATCTTTGCCTTATTACTTTTTCTTGCAACCCTGCCAAGCACAGACACTACCAAGTATTTCAGTTCCTACCCTATGACATGGCCTCTTGAGGTATTTTTGGGGTAGAGGGCAAATGAGATGCGTTCCACAAATAGTCCTTATGCTGCAGTGGAATGGGGATGGCCCTGAAATTACATGCACCTCACATCACCTTCATCAGATAGCATTACAAAGGAATTCAGCTGCAGCGTCAGATCCTTTCTAATTGAAGGGATATCACTTGGGACTCTTTTCCTTGAAGATTACCCACACATCTTCTTTGAGATTCAATCATGAGAGCCTTTAGTGAGGAGACACCCACTGACTTGCTGAGCAGATGCCTTTGTAATCTGTCTGTCTAAAGTCATCAAAGGTGAGGATTTCTATATAAAAAAGCCCCAGACCTACAACAACCTGCCTAATTTTGCATTGCATGTCTTCCTAGATTAAAACATGACAATTTTCTGTATAGTCAAGACAACAAATCCATGGCAGCCTTTACTTACTCAGACTACCAAGCATGTTCAATAAAAGATATGATGTGGGATTTTTTTTTCCCAAGTGTACATACGTACTTATGCAAAAGAATTTTGCAAAAAAAGAATTTCAGGAAGGCTCTCTGAAGGGTGACACCTTGACTTGACTCAGTTGAAGAGAGCATGGCTTGTGGGAAAGGAATGGAGCTCGACAGAGTCCTGTCCAAATCTGAAAGAAAGGGAAATCCTACACCACCTATCTTCGACTCAACAAAGTGCAGCTCAAGTTTCATCAAAGCTGTGGGGAAATCCTGTCAGTTTCTGCTTTATTGCTTCAATGAAATGAAAAAAGAAATCTTTTGAAAAGCAATCTTTTATCTTGTTTGGCAGATATTGCCAAGTCCTGCCACCAAATTTCCCAGATGTAGTTTATGTAATCACACGGTGCAACTCCTTGTTAAAAGAGGCAGATATTATGTGTTTGTCAGCATATGGCTTGCATATATTAGAGTGAAGATCTTCCCATGTGTGGACTTCTCCCTTCTCTGGGGCTCTGGCACAAGAAGGGCAGGAGTATCAGGATTCAGAACACATTATTACAATCTTATTGTAAAACACAGACTATTTTTTTCCTTCATTTCTCTGTTTTAGGATAATAACATTTTTTGAGCAGTGAAGTAGTGTACACAATTATGCTATCCTGGCTTCCGAGCTTTAGAAAAAGACCTTCTGTCATCCTCTGTTTAGAGAACCCTGTCTACTGAAACATAAAGCTTCTTGGTTATTATTAGAAGTTTCAAATTGAAATGATTGTGTGAATCAGAAACTGACATTTTTCCAGCACAGAAAGAATTTATGAGAATTGAGAGTTTTCTGAAAGAGTTCATCTTCCATGAATTGGATGCACTGCTATAAATTTGGTTGCTCCCTAATCATCTCTGAGTATGAACATAATTTCCATAAAACTCACCCTCTATAATGGTTTTTCACAGGTTCACAGCTTCACAGAGGCTGTGATACACTAAGACTTGAAGACAGTGTGTATTATACCATAAATACTTTCTTTGCTTTGTAAAGAAATCTCCCATGCTCAGCGTTTGCATGTCATTACCTCGCTCACAGCTGTTTATGAGCAGTGCTGCTGTCTCAGCTCTGGGAACAAACAGGTTTGGGCATGCATGTGAATGACATGGTTTGTTTTGCAAGCCAGAATTGTGGAAGTATCTCCTTTCTCAGCTTGAGCGTTATTCCCAGTAGTAAGTCTTATTTTCCCAGGCAGATTGTTGAAATGTGCTAATGAGCCTCCAAATAATACAAAATCAGGGCTCCCATGGTTGCAGGTTTCCTAGTTCAGAAGCTACTTCTTGTGGCAGACCCAGGGACAGCATGCTGACGCCGTCTGAGATCATTTGCTATGCAGTTTGCCTGCCCACACCCAGAATGCACATCTAGTTTGCTACTGGAACACTAGTGTTGGCTGAGACCTGGGAATTAAAATATTTGCCCTGAGGTACTTTTTTGATGCACGCTCATTTTCTTTCCATACTAAACCGATGCTAACAGCTTCTTCCAAAGCAAACTAGAAAGCAAATGTATATATGTAGCATGTTGCTCAGTAATAATCTTATTTTCAGACTAAAATAGCATTACTTCACAAAGTTAGTCTATGCCATAGCAGCTTCAGTCCAGACCTGTAAGCTATACATCCATTCATTCTATTTTTCCATGTACCACCTTCCTTGGATTGCGTGAATTCTCTGAGAAAGTGATCCTTGGAGCCTCACAGGCATTGTCTACAATTTTTGTTTCAGGAAAAAAGATGTGTTCCTCAGACAGAACTCTTCTTTCCCACGCCACAGACATTGTCTCTGGCACAAAGGGATACCTACCAAATTGTCTGTTATCCTTATGACATGAGCTGCCCTAAATGGCTCTAAGCTCAATAACATATGTGACTTGCTTGATTGCATACTAGGTGGCTTGGTGTCCCAGCCTCCTGCCTTTTCTGGGTCTCTGATACCTGGGGGAATGGGGAGGGGAGAAAGTGTGACCATTCCCATTGCAATGCCTTCAGTGCTCTCAGACCCCTGCTGGGCAGTATGAGTATTCAAACTAAGTTTTCAAAGGTAGGCGGTGACTTCTTTCCTATGTCTGTAATCTCAACTTAATCACAAAGTAATTAACGTACGTGCTTCCACTAGTACACTCTTGGCTGTACATAAGCATGTAAATACTTGGCTTTGTAAAGCTGAGGACTTTGTCTTTGAAACATTTTGCCAGATTCCTAAATGGAAAATAGCTGGGTGATTTTAATGGCAATAAACCGTGTCAACCGTGCTAATTCTTTAGCATTTTACTCCATTTTTTGAAAAGAACATTTCCGGTGGAAAATACTTGAATTTTTGATTACAGATTGTTCCAGAAATGTTAAGCCCATCTCAGTTCAAAACAGTCTATAAAGTTGAAGACCCAGTGGGTGTCTTTCCATGGTTCCACAGAAAACCTTGATGACTTCACTTTTTGTTGTTTTTGTATCACTCTGTGGTTTATTTTTGCAATGTACCTGTCATTTGGGGCCCTTTCTCAGCTTTGGTAGGAAAAGAAAAAAATCACAGCTTAATTAAATTGGCAATGTGGTTCTTACTCTGTCACCTATTTGGAAGTGTGAAACCATTTTTGGTAGAAAAAATAATGCTTAAATGTTTCTTATGAAGAAGCATTAAACTTCACCTACGAATATTATGAGTAGGTGGTATTAACCAAATCAGTACCACATGCCGCTACACTGTGGTCTTTTAAAAGCAAGGTACATTATTTTTTTTCATTGATCAAGATGAGTTTACCTGCATTTTAGTAACTCTTTGCTGACTTGTAAGGTTGTGTTAAGTGTCATTTATAAATGTTGTTTATACAACTCTCTCCTTAATCACACAGGAAGCAGCGAGTGCGTGGCAGTTTTGCTTGTCCCAAGAAAATCTGTCCATGCAAATCCAGTTCACTGGAGCATCCCATATGCACTGGCAAGAGAAAGTTGCTCACTTGGACAAAACTCAGGAGATACCAACTTCAGATTTTACTATCAGGGGTTTTATCTCAATCTCTCCATTCTGTGGTGTCTCTTCTCCTCATAACTCCCACACTTTGGCTGTTCTTTGCAGTGTTCTTTGAACTGAGTTAGCAACAAGAGGGGTCAGAGCAGAACCTCGTGTGAATCACTCCTGCTCCTTGAAATGAATTACAGCTGGACTTACCTGTTCACCTGTTTTTCATTTGTTGTCCGTGGAGGAGCACTTCTGCTAAATGCATTCATTAGGGATTTTTGTTTGATTTCCTTGAGTCCCTGGGATATAATTAATTATTGATCTCTAAAAGTACCTACCTTAAAGAACAAAGGAAAGTGAATTGATTTTTAACATTGACACAAAATACATTCTTTGTTTTGTTAACAATTTTAAGTGAATAGGAATGATTTTTTGGGAGGGTCTCATTTTACCTCTCCCAATGTTCTTCAGAAGAGAGAAAGGGAAGTGCCTTTGTAGGAACTGAGTGCTTTCTGTAGTGTAAATTAGACGCATTAGTATCTTGTGAATAAAGCAGAGTGAGTGTCTAGTGAAAACACTGCTCTAACCCGACATGAACGTACCATGTGTTTCAGTTAGAAGTGTGAAAAACTATCAGAGGTCCAACATAAACTTTGGATCCTTGGCAGGGTAAAGTGCATCAACAATATGTCAATGAAAGTAGAATTCTTTTCAGGAATGGCAGTGTTTCTGTATTTCAGATTAATGCAATTTATTATTATGACATTTACAGTTAAGAGTAACTTCCAACCATCTGTAACATTCAGAGATGTTAGTTCTTAATGATTTTGTCTCTCTGTGCAATGGCATTATAAAGTATCTCTCCAAAACTTCAGGCACTGGAGTATGTGTATTCTACAGTCAAAGTGCAGTAGCTTGAAAAAGAAGTGTGATGTTATTAGGTCTAATTGTGCATAATTTTAAAATCTGTTTGACATCTAAGGAGGGATAAATGTTTTCACACTTCCAGCATTCAAACACGGCACACTGTCCTCACACCAATTACACTGCTCTATCATATGATGGGACCATCTCCTTAGTTTCAAGCTTCTCCTTTTTATTAATTTATATCCTCAATATTAAGTAGATACTCTGCTTAAAGATTTGTAAAGAATTGGATTTTTCTGCATTTGTATATTTTGCTATATGTTAATTAAGGTAAAGATGGTTTTGGAATTAATGCGCCCTAACCTACTCCTTGAACCTAAAATGCAAATTAGATTCACATCTATACAGAATAATATTTGGAGAAGAAAAATTGCAAGTTTCAAAGCATGTATCCCATCGAGGTTAACTTACTATTTATTGTACAAATTACACTTATGCACTGGATCATTTAGTGTTGGGTTTTATTGCAGAAAAGCTTGGAATTTCCTTCTGTGTTACAAAGAACCAGCATTTATTTGCTTTTGAATGCAAGTAGGATCTTTCTTCCTCAGATTTTCATATCTGATCCAAGACTTTATATTTTAATATCTACATAATAACATTTCTGTTTAGATTTGTATCTCTTCTAAATAGAATAAAGAAAAAGGATATGGTTGCAACATGTTTTACATATGCTATGAATACTTTAAGAAAGGAAGAAAGAATGTCAGTTAAAAAAAATTCAAAACAACAAAGCAAAATTTTGTAGTGAAATGTAGGAGTTGTACGTTGTTGAATCTGGGTATTGAGCCTCCGAGGTTTACTTTTCTTAGTCCCTCAAATAAATATTTTAATTCTCAGTCACAACTAGTAACTTTCAAGAAATACTCATTCACTCTCACATTTTGGCATAGCAAACTCCACAGGTCCTTCAGGAATAATGATTTTCTGAATGGTGTTTTCTCAGTTGCACTCTTCACCAATTGCTTTCTCTTCTGAGTGGGCAGGTGAAATGGAACTAAGGAAGCAGAAGTGACTGAATGCTGCTGGTGGCTATGGTTGCAGCAGGGAGGGATTTTTAGGAAACAGATGGCTGTCTGCCAGCAGTGGAAGAAAAGCCCTTCACTTGAGGGCTTAAAGAACTCCTCCTGACTTTGATTGCAGTGCAACGGGGATGAGGGGCAGAGCTGTCCTGTGCCATGGGTTGGAAAAGTCAAACTGCCAGGGAATGAGAACCAAAAATCTGGAAAATGTGTATTGGGTATGTAGAGAAGCCTAGATGAAGTTCTTCGTTTGTATGTATTAGAAGACTGTCTGAATAAAATAAGCACACAGATAGAGAACTAAATGCAAGAATGAAAAAGTATTCATATGATATATTTAGTTAAAAATTCACCTTCAGTGACAGGGTTCAGATGGAAACCTAGAGAAGTGAGGCAGCATTGATCAAAAGGCATGGAAAGAAGCTAGTTAGAAATTGTCACATTTGCAGTGGAAAATAGGAAGAGGAAATCATGAAAGAGAGAGGATGGAGCAATGAATGCAGAAATACCAAAAGGAAAGGCATTGCTGTAGTACTAATATTGATGAAAACAGCACGTTAGGTAGTGGAGCCTGTGAAGCCTGTGAAGAATATTGAGTTCTGCTAGTGAGCAGAAAAACTACTTCTTGTCCTTTAAGGAGCCCAGGAATTTTCCCTATAAGCCTCTTCTTCAAAAGTGAAAATAATGAAAGGTTAAAAGGCTACAGCACATTCAGAGAGTAGCAGAAAGCAGCTCATTTTGGAGTGTATCCAAAAAAAGCCATCAGTTTGGGTATGCTGTGGTATGGCAGTGGCTGAGAAGAATCACTGCAGGAGGAGGGGAAAGCAGGAAGGAAGAGATACAGAATGTTTTTGACTGAAAATGCCCAAATGTCTTAGGGCTACCTGCAGTCTTAGGCTTGTCAGTCATGACACCAAGTGTCTTCAACAAACACTAGATGGAAACCTTAACTGTTTTTGAAGAATAAAAACATGGGAGCACAGATCTGTCAAATTGTAGTATCTGATACATGAAAATAAATACTGAATTCCACAGAGACTGAAGAGGCATAGTAAAAAATAGAGCACCAGTGAAAAAGATGGGCCCTGTAGATGAACACTGTGAATGGCAAAACTTGCATGACCAAACATGCAATCTCAGAAATACAAGTTAAAAGCCGAACTGTTATGAATTGGAGAAAATCTCAAAATACTTCATCTTCATTTTGAAGACCTAAAGCAGACAGGATGTTTCCTTCTTTTTTTCTTTGAAGGAGAGAAATCTTTTGGTCCTTTTGACAGAAATGTCAGCATTGTAATAATAAAACACTGACAAACAAATGGGAGTTGCCATGGATTTCAGGGGGCCACAAGAAATATTGTCTGCATAGTTATTTGCTGAAGCAGATATTAAGTGATCCATTTCTCCTGCTGTTTTCCAGGTGACATTTTAATGCTAGCCTGTGACAGCTTCATACTTAAAAAAAAAATAATAAAAGCAGTCCTTGTAATGTATGAAAAAATATGGAAGTGGTTTATTTAGACCACACAAGTATAAAAAACATCCTGGTTAACAAGAACACTAATTTAAGTGGCACCAGTGGGAGTTCAGAGAATATAAAAAGGATGCTCTTATTTGGTAGTTTGTGCCCTAAAATACAATAATTAATAATGCCTCTTTCAAACACAAAAACTTAATGGGAAAAGCTTGTACATCTAAAAGAGGTCTTTTTCTGAATGTGCATGTTTTTCACACTCCATTTTCTTGTTAGACATATGGATTTCAGTAATTTTCACATCACCAAAATGCTGCATCAGATATAAGTATCAAAGTAGAAAAGAAATAGGAAAGACCTTAAATAGCTGTTTGAGATTCATTTATGCAGTGCTGAGAAGCCACATAGAAAGTCTAGAAAGAAATATTTAGAGTCCCATAAAAATAAGTAAGATTTGCTATTATAAGAAAATTGTTCTTATATAATGCTCATTCCACAGTCCATTTGATACCATTTCATCACTGTGCTATCTTAGCTTCATTATTTCATGGTTAAGAGGGCTCTCAGGCTAAGCCCAGTAAAGGATGGGTGTGCCTGTACTCATCTATAGGACCAGTAGATTTGAATTTATCAAATTCCCAGGCCATCCTGGAAAGCGGCAGTTATCTTTTTTTTTTTTTTTTTTCTTTTTGTCCCTAGCAGTTAGAGAAACATGTTATGTCTTGCATAAGACAGTTCTACTGTAATAGATTGTATGTTTTATTTAGCAAACTAGTTTCTGGCCTAGAGCAAGGCAGAATAAAGGTGATTTTTCAAAAAGTTTGTAACTGTGTGCACAGAGAGTTGATAGAGCCTGTCAGTGGGACAGGGCCAGCTCCCATCTCTGACTGATACACAACTTCTCAGCAGGGAATAATCAGCAGAAAGCAGCATCTGTGCCTTCCCATGTGAAGACCACTGAGGTTTATTCAGGAGTCAAGGGTGTGGAGCAGGATGGCTCCAGCAGAAATCGCGGTTTTAAGGAAAGATGTTGTAGCTTTGTGGGGACCCTGGCTGGGAAGGAAGCAAATTGAAACTGAAGCCGTCATCTCTTCTGCTACGCAGTTTTGAGTTTGGGCTTTGTTTTGTTGGATTTTATTTTGGGTTTTCTGGTTAGTTTTGTTTGTTTGTTTGTTTTTGGTGGGGGGGGGTTTGTTTGTTTGGTTTTTTTGTTGTTGTTTTTTGGGTTTTTTTGGGGGGTGGTTTTGGTTGGTTTTTTTTTTTTTTTTTGGTTCGTTGGTTGGGTATTTTGGGTGGCTATCATAGAGGCTTTTGCAATTCCTTAGTCAATTCCTATTACCTTTCCTCCAACCTTTGTTCAGGAATAGCACAGGTACTGTGCTTACGGCAGCAAGAATGGGATCTTTTTTCCAACAGGGTCTCTGTTAGCCCTCTACCCATTTTCCAGAGATTATTAATTTCTCATCTTTATTCACTTGTTTCTAATGCTCTATACATTAGGAGTTTTTACTTTCCTCTAAAAACTAATTTCAGACATTGAAACCAGTAGATACCCTATTTCCCAACGGTATAGCAGGAGAGATTAAAAAGAAAACAAACCAGTACATTGCTGAGGGACCAATGTGCTCTTACTTAACTAATCAGTATTCAACCATCAATCCTGTTCTTTCCCAGAAAGCAAAATCTCTCCCTTCAAGGTTGCAGTTACGAACCATTCACATACCCAGATGGCTTATGGGCATTATCATGACTTGTGAATTGAATTTGTCTTCATCTGGAGTTCCATTTTTCTTCTATCCTGAGCTGTATTTGCATAACTTGTGGCAAAGGTGCACTGAGAACAAGCTTCACTTGAAGCCCTCCTCCTTTTTCCTGTGGCATTGCAGTAGCCAGCAGTGCCTGAGAACAATAACACTATTTCAAATGCCTGACAGGCATTCACTGGTTTATGCATGATGTAGACTTTTCCTCCAAAAACAGGTTTTCATCATCGGTACTTGGCATCCCTGATAGGCTGTCAGTGGGAAAAGAAAGGGTTCAACACGGTCATGATGAATGAATTTGAAAATGCATGATGTTGCCTTTGAAGGTTTAGAAGCAGCATTGCCTGGGTAGATACACTGTGGATACCAGCATTTTACATGGTATAGTAATAAATGCAGATGCTCCATCTTTGTCTCTATTACACAAACTGACATCTGCCATAAGCATTATATTTGCTTGCCAAAAAAGAGCTTTTTCCAGCATCCTTATGGTGCACAGCTACATTCTGAAGCGAGTCTTTCTCCACATTAGCCACATTTATTAATGACTCCAGCAGAATTTTTTAACGTCTATCAATTTGCAAATTTAACATGTTCACCTGCAGCCTATTGTAATTCAGGTCACCGCAGGGAAATGGAAGCTTAACATTTGCAAATAGGCTCTATTTCATTGAATGTGATGGATGTGGGTATAGATTCCCTGAACACTGAATGGGTGCACATAAAAGCAAGTATTCTGTCTTGCTCTGAACGTGATGAATGTGAGACTTGAATGCCTGGGTATTGAAAACACGCAGTGCCTGAATGGACAGGTAGACTATATCCACACTTCTGATCTCTGCTGCACACCTATCCACACTAGTCATTTTCTTTGGTGCCTGCTGAGTGCCAGATTGCAAGTCTCGTAGAGGGGGAATTCAGTAGGAATCTAAAACCCAGGATTTGTGGGCCACTAACTGAGACAACACAGGAAATATCAAGGATATCTGTTCCCTACACTCACATAGTCTAAAATAAGAGAAGAAAGAGAAGTTTCATCCTTTGTTTACTTTGGTAGCCTTTGGTGTAAGGAATAAGTATGGGATGTTTGTTGGGTTTCAGAGATCCTTTTCTAAAAGAGACCAGTTGTCAATAGCCACCTTGCAGTGATGCAGGATACCTGCTCTGCTTGTCCCTGCTGGAGGTGAGTGGACCATCATTGATTGGTCGTGCTCCAAGTTTCTTACAGCTCAGGCTGCAACTCAGCACTCCTCCCTGGAGAACACCAGAGTAACCTTTCTCACAGGGAGAGGACACTCAGTGACGTGAAGCTGTGTGATCTGGTGGACAGAATAAAAGGGCTGCTTTTGTCTCTGGCATGGGCTTTTCTTTTGTAGCGTTCTCAGAGTTGCACAAGCCAGGCTTTCCAGGCTGTACAGCCCAAGTCTGGAGAGGCTGGGCACTTAAAATTTCCACTGGAAACAATGAAAACATACTAACTTGGAGAAGAGCATGCTGGTTTTAACTTAGGAAAAGAAATAGAGATTATGGAGCTATTTGGGAATAGAAGACTGATTTAGAATCAATATCCAAAGCCTTTGAGAAGGGGCTTTAATTACTGTCAAAATCCAGGATGGAGCAGAAAGACTAGTACTAAAAGGAAGTGTAAGCAGGGAATGGCTGGCTTCAAAGAAGCCAAACTTACTCATTTTTGCCAAGAGTTATTTTATACACTCTGGTCCCAAGCCATCCTGAGGGCTTTCACACTGTCCCTGTGTATGCTCTTTCTAGCCAGGCATCAAGACCCTGTAAAGGTAAAAATGGCCAGAACAGAAGACTAACATTAATGTAGAGCTGGAAGAATGAAAGAGTAAAAGATAATTGATTCAGAAGAGAAGAGGGACTTGCAGAAGCTTAGGTGCTCTGAAACAGAATCTCAATTTTATTACACAGAGTAGATTGCAATTCTCAATGACAGACCTTTGCTTCTGTTCTGATTTGAGTTTCTCCAGTCATTCTGACAAAATAGTAAAAAATTACTTTTTAGGCCCTCAGGGGGTGATGAGGAGTGGTTGGGATTTACAGTGTTGATTAATAGAGTATGAACTGTCAAATCTGAAAGGCAGCTATCCCAAAATGCCAGGAACATCCCTCTGACACACAGTACGAGTGCACGTGAGCTTCTTGAAGTGTTTATTATAATATTAATCGTCGTGTGAGGGGTGCGCTGCACTCCTGTGTTTCAATGTGACAGCAGTTTTCAGGTTGTTCTTGACAAAGTGTCTGATCGTGCATCCCCACAGCTCTGAGCGAACACACTTCATGGTATGTCAGCTGTCTGAACAAACCTTCTACCTGCCACTTCCTCCTGCTGCTGAGGCACAGGCTTGCTCTCAGCATCTCTTTTGGTGTCCCACCACTTTTCACACAGCTTTTTGAAAGAACTGTTTGGGTTTTCAGAGTATCACTTCATTTTAGGAGCAGCATAGACAATTCTGAATTTGAATTGTACCTTGGTGAAAGGGGTTGAAAACATTGGCAAGTGTTTTGGAGAAGAGCAGCAAAAGACTAAGTAAGGTCCAAGCAAGTGCACAGGGATAAGAAAGCCAAGAAATATTTCTGTCTGTACTCTGCAGATTTATGTAAGCTGGTGCTAGTTGTCTAATTTGTACTGTGCATGTGCAAAAGGATAAGTTCTGCTCAGCTGTCCTTAATTATTTTTCCCATATTTTTTTACAGTGGACAATGAAAACATAGATTTTTTTTTTCATATTGATTTCTTCTCTGTCAGTCTGATGGGGCAGTAAGTGTCGTACTTGTGACATTCAGTCTAAACTTCAGAGATGTAACAGGTCCCATTAAGCTGAAAAAGAGACTTTGGGGCCTTGAAAGACTCCAGTCTAAATATTCATCCCTTTCCTTGATGAGCTGAAGCAGGAGTGTAGGTACGTTGGACTTTGGGACTAACCTAAGTGTCTGTAACTCTTAAGAAAATAAAAACCAAACCCAAAACTAGAAAACCCCCTCACTTTTCCCACTGTCAGCTTTCTGTACATACAGGGCTGGAAAACATATTCAGGAAAGAGAATTTCACTTTAAAATGTAGCATGGATTCTTGCCCTGGAAAATGAAGGGTTTATTTCTTTTATACAAAGAAGAAAGTAATATAAATATTGAGGTATTTTTGCTTTTCAAAAAGAATAAGAATTGATTTTGCAGACAGCACACATTTCTTTTATGCTTTAGTCTGTGTTTATAAAAAGCACATTCTATTGGTAGTAACTGAAGTAGAAAGAGATCTTTGGAGCTTTATTTGGTAAAAGCTCGTCAGTAGAAGTGTTTAAAAATTATACAGTTATATTTGCATAACTCTCTTGGTATTTTCTGAGGTGCTTTAAATTTTCAATGTAAAAGAGACATTTGGATTATTTGGTTTTAATTCTGTTTACCTAGAGGCCTGTGGAAACAAGTTTGTTTAACACTTCTCAGAGCAAAACACGATCCAGGACACAGTTCGGGTCTTCAGTAAGAATTCAAATAACTGCAGATTTGTCCATAGAGATTTGCAGCTGTAAATGACTGTCTTTATTAGGAAATATGTAACTCATAACTTGTGTTTCTTGATTAAGTTAGAAGTTGACAGTTCAGACTGAGATGTGAGATGTGGTGTGGATTTTAAGTAGAGTGCACTAGAGGAGAGGCTACAGGAGGTTTAGTGGGTGAAGAAGCATTAGCACTTTAGCTGGACAGCTAAATACATTGGTAATCACAATTTCGTGTTAAATATAGTATCAACCCTAAGCACATTCTATATTTTTAATAATTTACAGGTGTGGGGGGCTTTATATTTATTTTCTTCATTTTTTACTGGGAAGTATTTAAAATACATTTTTTATGTACCCTTATTCAGACCAAAACAAACAAACAAACAAACAAACAAAAATCTCTGTTATGAAAATCTCTTACTTATTGATACTTACAGATCAGAAAAGAGGGAAGTAGATTCCTGTAAAATTTCCAGGAATGCTTGAGCCATAGCAGCCATAGTGCACTTTCTCTTTGCTTCTGAAGCTTTCAGGCTGTTTACTGACAGCCATCGCAGCTTGTGCTTTGAGCACACACACATTTTGATAAGAGGGAAAATTACAAAAGTGGAGAAGATGAATTTTGCCTTGAGTGACCTTGGGCTCCTAATTGCTGGAGAAGTGAAGAAACACCCCTTTGAAGTGCAAAACACTGGGACAAGTGGGAAAACAATCTCTTGGATATTTTTCATTGCAAAAGTGGATCTGTAAATGATAATCAAGGGGCAGGCTATTCAAGAGTTTCTTGTCCTCTTGCTCTTTTCAATGCTTCCTATTCTTGTGCTGCATTCCTTATGCCCGCTTTGGCATTTGGAGATGAATGCCATCTCATGTGGTGACAATAAGGCCAATTCAGTGCCCTTCTGTAGGACATTAGGCTGTATGTCCAGCTACACGTAAGGGATTAATTAAATAGCTGTGAATAGCATATTTGAGACAGAAAGGTCACTGTCAGCACTTGGTGTGCTTATGCTAACCCGTTATGTTAGGAGAATAAAATGATGCATTAAGCATAATTAAACGTGAATTTGAGATGCTTCAAAGCAGAACCAGTTATTGTCACTTAATTGACTTGGTTGTGTTTTGTGTAAATGATTCTTCAGACTTTGTTAGTAGTGGGAAATTCTTGTATTTTTATAAGGTATTTATTCTCTTTGCAGCCTTATTCAGTCTTCTTGTCAGCTTGCCATCCTTTAGTAGCATAATTGTATTTATGACTAAGTTATTATATCTGTCTTGGTTATCAACTGATATCTGCTCTAAAAAAAAATATATATATATTTGGAAAAACACCCTGTCTAAAATCCTTTTTTGGAAGAAGGTCTTACCTCTGTTGCTGCTGTTTTGTAATGAAAGATGAGCATAAGAGGGGTAAAGAAACGAGAGAGATGAGTAAAAACTCTGCATGCTGATGATGCCAGGTTCATGTCTTGGCCACATGGATCAAGCTCTGATGCGCTCTTCCTCTGTTGTTGGATGGAGCTCAGGGCAAGGAGAGCTGAGTTGGAGCACTACCAAAGCTTTGCATTGTTTGTTTCCCTGCTCTGTCCTGAGTTCACTGCAAGTGCCAGCAAATCTCTCCTGCCTGCTCTGCCCCACTGCTGCGACCTTCCCTGGCTGCTTACCAGCCTTGGGTCAAGAGGTTAAATCACAGAAGGTCTCCACCAAGAAAGGAAAGCCCATCATCTTCATGGCCCCATTGCATCAGGCTTCTTCTTTTTGTGCCTTTTGCTGTGCCCATGGGACGCTGCAGTTGCCAGTGCAGGTTCTTCTGTACATCTTTAGTGGCAGATGGGCTGCAGACTGCAATCTCCTGGACACCAGCTCTGTGTTACAAAGTGGATGCTTTCCTTTTGGTTATTACTGATATAAATTGAACACCACTGTGCTGGGCACTGTAGGAATGGATAATAAATGGCAGTCGTTGTCAGAAAGAGTTACCAGTTCAGATTGTTTTGTGGTAAGTGATGAGGCAATAGGCTGCTAATGCACAAATTGCTCAGGCACAGGGGAAATACTTAAGTACTACTGTCATGATGTTTTCTGTGCTTAATTTGCTGGCATTATTATGTCATACTGGTGAGTTCATCACCCTCTCATATTGCTCTGTGTTCATAATGACCAGTACAATATAATTTGTGTACTGTTCTTTGAAATTATTTCATATTCACAGTGTATTCTAATAAAGAAAATACAGGGAGCAGGAATGCTGACTATTGTTTGGGAAGATTGTTTGCCTCAGTTTTCAGTGATGTCAGATGAAGGCATTTATTACATCTATTCAGCTGGCTTTTTCTTGCAACAAGAGGTTATCACTTTATAGTACTGTAGGGTAAGGCTTTAATTGCATTCATCATACATGGCAGGGATTGGCTAGGATGGCCTCTGAGGATTTAAAATGGTTATCTGAGTATGAAGGAATCATTTGGTGATCTGCCAGAGCACTCTTGTTGTGAGGGCAGGTTTTACTGTCAAGCTGAAGAAGCCCTCAGATAAACAGGCTTTCTGTGCAGTTACCTTGGGTGCATGAAGGCATCAGCTCAGGACACCTGCATCTCAAAACCCTTGGTTTACCTGGTCTGCACTAGACCCTTGTGCTTACACATTAAACATCTGTACTTCAATCCCTGGGGCCATGCTAACATTCTTTCTTATCATACTACAAATACATTGCCAGAGCTGGTTTTGGACTTAATTTTCATGGTCTTCCTCTGCAGCTGATAAAGGCATGTCTCATCCAGTGCACGGTAACTGGTAACTCTTTCTGGTAAAACAGGAGCCCCATGTGTAGATGATGCCACATCCATCATCTTCTGGAACTTCATGAGTTACCCAAAAGTATAACTTCAATTAACACAAACTGATAATGCATTCAGAAAGTACCAGGAAAAATGGATTAAAAAAAAAAAAAAGTGCCTTTTTAATGGAGGAAAACAGCTTTTGGTACTAAACAGTTATAGACTTAATAAATGTGAACTTCTTTTATTGAATCCTGCTGACAGACAAGTAACTTAAATCCTTATATGTAGAAAGTTAATTTATAGGAAGGTTCTGCAGGAGTGAAAAGTCAGGCTCTTGCATCGCCAGCAGAGCCTTACTGGAAAAATATTATTTCATTTATGAATTTATACTGTGTTTCTGATGCACCATGTAAAATTAACTTTTATCTCTAGACAAGATCTAAAATGTTTCCAGCAGTTCACTTGAAAGGATGGGGAAAAAGAGCTGTGTGTTAACTAAGAAGATGACATCTTGCCTGAGGCGGTCTGCTTTTCTCCTGGCTCTAGGAGGAACTCCCTGTCTCCTAAAGGTCTGATTCTTTGTGTTTTGTTTTCTTTCTTTCTCTTTAAAAAATACGTAGCTGTGGTCTTCTCAGATATTTTATGAGTCCCAGTTGCCAAAATGAAACACAAAAAGAATAAAAATAACCCATATTCCTGGATAAGGTGAATCATCTGTTAGCCTGCCTCATCTCTGGCTTAAGTGCAGTGTTTGATCCACCTGGCCCTGGGGAGTGTTCTGATCCTGAAACAACTGGAATCCATAAGAGCACATTGATCTGGGTTTAAAGTACAGGAGATGCTGTGTCTCACAAGTGCTTTTCTTTGGGAAAACGATAATCCAATACTGTTTCAGTAGCACTGCAGAGGTGAAGCTACCATGTATCTGACAGAAAGAATCCCACACCTGGGCACCCCAAACAAAGGGATGGTGCTCCCAGCTCCGTGTACCACAGGTCTCAGCTTTGCAAGTGTATTTATGGACTGTGAAATACTACCTGCTTTATAAACTTTAGGAACAGTGGATGGCAAAACATCCTAATCTCTTAGCAAAGAAGTCTTCCACTGAAAAAGTGAACAAGTTTCAAGTGCAGTGTGACTTCATGAGCAGAATGTCTCTGTTTAAAAGGCAGCTCTAAGGACCTGGCTTTCAGAGCATGTGGCTAATCAGAACCCTGATGCTGCTTTGAAAATCACCATGGGAATGTCTACAAATAATAACCATTTCTGCGTAAATTAAAATATAAATGAACTGGTACATAAATGCTGTCATCAACTTTAATGTTCAAAATGCTACTGAGCTTTAATGTGTTTTTCTGTCCACTTAGGCAGGAATTCTGCACTGATTCATTCTCAGGTGTAATACTGGGTCTCAACATCTGTTTTAAAAGTCCTTATGTAGAAACTGATCCTAAGCTCCTAAAAGTCTTAGGATATCTGATATCCATCTTATTTTACTGATTTTTGATGTCAGTGATTTGGGGTAAAATTAATTTACTATTATGCCACAGAAAAACATCTTAGCTAGGAATCCTGTGTTGTTTTTCTCAAGTCTGTCTTCCATGAGGACTTTCCATTTCCTTTAGGTGAGTCTTAGCTAAGGTTGTAAGAGTGTGGGAATAAGTCCTTGTGTCACATCCTGATGCCTCCAAACATTAAATAAGTGGAA
The DNA here is from genome assembly GCA_013399945.1 of Ploceus nigricollis. NCBI lineage: Eukaryota > Metazoa > Chordata > Aves > Passeriformes > Ploceidae > Ploceus > Ploceus nigricollis. Next base: position 607,357 of record VXBC01004513.1, read on the forward strand.
TAAATGTATGGAGTAGGTCAGCAAAGATGGGCACAACTATGATCACAAATTCTACACATCACTTATGCATGGAAAAAGTAAAACTGTTTGGTGATGATGTGATAAGAACTGGAAAAGTGTAGGAAGATGGAGATGTGTAAGGGAAAAATGAGAATCAGAACAGGAGTGTCTGTATTCAGTCTTCCTTGTTCTTCTGTAGTCCTTAAATCTGGCACTTGAAATGTCTCTTTCCTTTCTCAGGTGGTGTTTGGCTGTGCATTTGTCTAATGGATTTATGTAGCTTTGTTTAAAATAGGGTCTTATTATTTGTATAATCATTATAGAAGCCAAAATTTTACAGACCCCCAGAGATTTCTTTAGAACTGGGACCAGATATATTTTTTAAATTTTATTCTTAATTCCAAATCATAGGATTATTCTGTGATTATGAAAACCAGTACTTTATAATTCCTGTGCAAAATAAGCCAAAATAATACACTAGAAGCCAAATTATTTTACTTAGTCACAGTCTTAGTGTCAGAGTTGAATTTTAGGGAAGGTGGTAGCAGAAATGTTGGCATACCTTACGTCAGTATTAAGCACCAAAGGATGAAAAATATTACTGGCCTTGGGGAACCTTCCTCTTCCAGTGGTGCTGTTCAGCACAGTGTAAGCTATTCTCCCTGTGAGAAAGGTTTCCCATTCAGAGCAGGAATAAGAGTGCATGAAATCAAGTGAAAACAATTGCTTCTATCACCTCATAAGATTTTGTAGTAATAGGTATAAATTCTTGTCCATCACAGAGATGTTGCTTTTCATTTCAAAAAGTATGCTGCAGATATTAAACCATGTGTTCTTTTTGGGTGGAAAGGGACTATCTCCATTTTTGAACTACTGCTTTGTAGGAGGCTGTTTTCCTTGAAAGCTTTGTTGTTCTGGCTGATTTGTGATTTCTTCTGGAATCACTTGGTGCATGAGATGATGAAACCAATGGGCCAATTTGTGAACCTCTGTCTTGGCAGTTAAGTGTGTCCTGGACATTTTCCAAGTACCTGCAGAGCCCATGCTTCCTTAGGTTACCTATAGCTTAGGGTCTCAGAGGGAGCTCTGTTTGCTGTATCTCTGTGAACCAAAAGGCCATTAACTGGAAGGGTCAAAGTGTTAATGGAAGGAGTAGTCTCCGCTTGCCATTATCTTGCAAACGTTCTGCGGGAACCAGGGAAACATAACACTTGCTCCCTTTTTTCTGTAGGTGGTTTCTAAATAGGTGACCTCAGTGTTCTGTAACTAAATAAAGAGATTAGATGCAAATACAGAGGCCAACAAAACTGAACTTGCTCAAACTGCTAGAGGAGAGCCACGCTCCATTATATGGCCACTTTGGTAGCATCAGGTCAAATTCCTCTTAGATGAGTAAAGGTCGCAGAGATTGTATTGCTTAATTGCCTAACTTTCTCTTTGTACTCTCTGTTCTTATCCTTTCTTGTACTCGAGGAGAAGAGCACTCACTCTCTTTGGGACTTAGCTGTATGGAAGGTACAACACAGAGAAAAGATAAAAGGAAAATTTCAGATTAGGGTCATGTCATTGATATACTGACCAACTAAATAGTTTTCCAGAGTGTTTAAAAAAGCCCAAAAAATAGTGGAAAGCATTAAAAACAAAATGGGTAACTTTCTTCAAGATACACACATTAAAGAGACCATGAGTATGTTCTTTGGAGGATTTCTATTCAGGATTGTTGTGATGCTGCTTCATGTGTCATAAATTATTTTATTAATTATTAATGCTTCTTATAACCTCATAAGTCAGTTTTGACATTTGGATAGTCTTCTGGAAATGTAGAAACAAATATTAAACATAAAGTTAATCCATGATACACGGTATAAAAAAGTCACTCCCTGACAGAGAAATAAGGTGACATTATATCAGAAAATTAGAGAGGATCCTACACAAGAAAGTTAGATTTGCTTTTTGACATCCAGCTTGAATTTGGTATCCATCTAGCTATCCACTATCCATGTAACAGTTATCAGGAAGGATAACAGAGCTTCCAAAAGCCAAAAAGAATAAGAGAAGAGTCCAGTCTGAAAATTTAAAGACATTATATGCTGATGTTTTTGTGGGGCTTTTTAAATCCCTTCTTATGTTTTAGGCTTGGGTTCTTCTTATGTAAATCTGATTGGGTTTTGGACAAGTCAATTATTAGCCATATGAGATAGATTCAGTGTGGATATGAAGAGTTGAATTGATGTGTGAAGTTTAAGTTTCTTGGTCCAAAGTAGCCCTTTTTAATACATTTATTTTAATATTGTGCTAAACATCCAGAGAGTCTTGATAGTTCAGCTTCCAGACTACATTTCCTGCATTTGTCTCCAGACTATTTTAAAACTGGCTTAGAACTGGAGTAAATTAACTGATTGTGACTTCAGATTAGAATGCATATGCAAAAGCAGATGATAAAGCATTAATTAAAACTACACATACGTATATGTAGAGAGTTATCTAAAGCATAGTTCCAAGAGGACTCTAAAAGAGGAGCGTGTCCTTTGGTTTTTTTGAGCCTAAACTGGGTCAGAGTCATCCCTGATGACGTTGTTCCCAAACCTATATTCTGAGTTGAATGAGGTACAAGTCTGCTTTTGATAATCCTGGTTAAAAATACTTTCTGTGCGTGCCCATAAGGGTCCTTAGGGTGCAAGGAGGCTTTACAAGAGGTAACAAACCCAAGACCAGGTTATACCCAAGGTCTTGTGTGTTCTGGCCAGCTATGCAGAAGGGTTGGCAATCCCAGGATGATGTGATTCTGAAGTTAGGGTGAGGTTGTTGACAGCACCAGTTATTGCTGTTGCTTGATTGCACTGATTCACAAGAGAACCAGGTTTTGATCAAATGAAGGGAAGAAGAACTGCTCTCATGTTTAATGTTATCTGAGATGGCTCTATCTATTTCACCTTTGGCTTCAGTTATTTTGGGTCATACAGTAATTCACTTTTCCATTTATTTTTTCCTCTTCATTCCAGTAAGATGCATTAGTGATCAGAGCCACCCTGCTGTGGAAAACATCTGGAAAAATTCTGCTATTGTCTTGTCAGCTGTCAGGGTTTTTTTCAGTTTCTTTCCAAATTACGCTATTTCTTTTTACTTTCCATATATTAAACACTCCAGTTCCTAAAATTACAAGTGTCTTGACCATTTTGTTCCTGCACTGTCAATATGCTGCTTAAGGCACATGCCACACATGTTAAGCTAAGAACAGAAAACACTTTGGGAAAAAGCATTAGAGTGTTCTCAATTACAATTAAGAGGGAAGACTAAAATTGCAAAACTCAAACCGTTGTTGAAAATCTTGCCCTCAGTTTGACCCTCATCGTATGGTTTCTTATTTCATAGCACTAAACCAAAATTTCTTACAAGTCCAGTTAAACAATTTTTGCATATTTAAAAGTCCCTGCAAATTCTTACAATGGCTTTGTTATTTTCTTTGCTGCTGTTTTGGTTTTGCTGTCTAATAATTGAATGTTAGTCCTTTTCTTTTAGTATTTTGATTCATAATGCTTCTTTTAACAGAAAACTGCATACAGCTTGTGAATAAGATCTCATAGCTTCTACCAACTTTATTGCAGAAGGGAAAAGAGACTTGACGTGCTGCTGCCATTTTCACATTTATGAGTTATCTCTTGCTATCCATGTCCAACAGAAGTTACATCAACTTAACTAACAAAATAGTTTTCTGTCTTTTCAGGTGAATAAATACTGTTCATTAAGATAAATGAATAACTCACTGTTATTCATTGCAAGGGAAGAAGAATTAATTTAATATTTTTACATCGCTGATTTCATAAATAACATTCATGCCAATTCATTCCTGACTTTACAAGATTTTAAACATTTTCTCCATTCCCCTGTAAAAGATCCTTTCTCACTTATTTTGGCTTCTGTGATCCTAAGCCAGCAGACTTTTTCTTTTTTAAAGGTTGGAGGTTAATTGGACAAAGCATTTTTTCATTCACATTTCAAAGTCTTGTATCTGATTTTTCACATTGTGGAAAGACTTTGAACTTCTCTTGGAATGTCAGATCTCTAAAAAGACTTCAGGAAACCCATATTTTTTTGCTCTACTTCAGGGATCGGGGCAATAAATGATTTTTAGGCCTTTCTCTGAAGGCTGTACAGCTAATTCCACCTACTTCAATTACAGTGGCCACAAGTCTCCACTGACTTGCCTTCCCTTCCATAGAAAGGGGGTGACCTTTTTGACTGATGCTAAATGAAAGAACAGCACGCATGGAGTCTGTCAGAAGTATTTGTGTCTAGCCACCAAGGAGAACCTTTCTTGGGCTAATGAGAGGGAGAAGTGGGGAGTGCAAAAGCCAGTGCTGAGGCAGTTGCTGGGAATTTCAGTCTGAGAGAGATCAGTGTTGTGCTTCCATAGCCCCATCACAAATATTTTGTAGATGCTGTATTTTGTAGTTGTGAAAGCATGTGACAGGATAAATACTAATAGCGATGTACTTCTCTAATCTGTGTTTTCTGACATGGATCTTTCATCTTGTCTCTGAAATGGATTTTTTTCATATTATCTGCTGTGGTTTTTTTGCTGTATGTCTTTGAGACGCAATAACCTGTAGAGAATTTAGTTTAAGACAAAAGAGTGACTCCTGCAGCAAGTAAGTGGAGCCTTCTCCCATGTAAGTTGTAATTGAGGTTATGGCATGGCACATTGCCTTTGGCAGAGTTCTTTCTGTTGCTGAGAAACTCAAACCATGGTTTTGAGGCTGCTGCAGTGTAAGCAGAATGAATTAATTATTAGAGACATAGGAAGAATTAGAGGAAAAGAAAATGGCTTCTGGAGTGAAATACGACATATTGACTTTGGGAAAGAGAGAGGAGGAGAGCAAACAACTTAGTAATGAATAATCCACTGTCATGTAGCTAATGACACCTTAGCAGATCTGCAGGAGTTAGCCTGGTGGTTGGGTTGGCTCTCCACATACTGTCAAATGTTTCTTAGAAAATTAAATTTTGTTACCTAAGTTTTTCCATGGATTTAACTGTGATACTCTGTTAAGGGGTTTGACAGGTATCTAGTCAGGTATCTATTATGGTCTGCAAGTTGATTTTAAATATATTTTAAAATTAATTGCAAGAGCTCTCACCTCAGGAAAAGAAAACAAGTGGAAAAGAAAGAAACAAAACATGGGTTTGCATAAATTTTAGTAAAATACTGGCCTGCTTAAAAAAACTTTTCAAGTTTAATATTTAAAGAACATGGAATATACTATTGAAGCAAATCTTCACAGGTGTGCCTCTTCATCATTTGCTGAATCAAGCCTTTCTTCCACAGAGGTACACAGTGCTTCCATTTTGTGTTTTTTTCTTACTATCTGCTTTGAAAGAATGTTTGTTTAAAATATTGGATGGTCTCTGGGTGAATTTAGGTCCATATAGCAAAATAAGCAACCTGTGCTTGGATTTTCATGCATCTGCTGATGTAACTTTATACCCTATGAGAGGTCTTGTAGAGATGGCAAGGAGAAGGGACTATTTAATATGTATAATACATAGCAAACTTGCCCTTTCCTCATTTTTGCCTGTCTTGCACTTCATTACTTTGTTGTTTACCTTTTCTTTATTTTTACATCTTTATTTTTAGAATTTCTCATTGAGAAATTATTTTTCTATTATTCTATTATTATTAATATTATTTTGAACAGACATCAGTGAAGCCATGTTTTACTTTTTGAGGGTCAAGGAGTGCAGTGAGTCTCCCTGCACTAACAAAAAGGGTTTTTTTAAATCTTCTTTGAATTTCCTCACTCATTTCATCTATCTCTTGTTTTCAAAATGTTCCTGTTGGGTGGTATGGGAATGCTCTGGGAGTACCACAGGTGGATCTAATCAGCTCAGTCTCTTTCCTCTGATAAAAGAGGATAAATCTGCTATTGTACAGTGTTATTCTGTAGCAGTCCACAGGAACTGATGATCATAGATGAACCCACTGCCTCTGTGCTTATAATGTGAGAAAGGTCTTGCAAACATACAGTTAGGTCACAGATTTGCATGGCATCTTTAAGAGTTCACAGGAGTACCCTTATCTCCTTGTTTTACTTATTAAAGAAATTTTTAAATAAGAGAAGAATGCATCTCTCCAACTCTCATCTATATACAGCTATAGTTTCCATCCTGTGGGAAAATCTAAGTTTGTCAGAAAACAGTAAAAGGTTAATGTTATTTGACATATCAGAGATTCTGCAAGATGAAACTGTTTGTGGTGGTATGAAATCTAAGTAACTCTGTTAGTAAAATAGTTCAGATCCACGCTGGAGCAGCTAAGAGGTGAGGAAAGCATTTAAGGACTCTTATCCTGAAGTTAAAAGGTGGATGTTATATTCCCACCCATTCCCAACTTCACTTTGAGGTTGGAATATAAATTTTGTTGAAAGTCAGTTGGACTTGTGCATTTGGAAAAGGTACCTTTAACAATTTTTGAGATGTTTTAATGTAGAGATGTTATAAATTCATGTATTAATCTGTTCAAGCTGGGTTAGGATTGAAATTCAGACTGATTAAAGAAGGGAACAGTGATCTCTAAAGTTCTTTCACTAATTTTTTTTTAATATGCTTGATATTTTTATAACAGACTCCAGCTTGCCTTTCTGTGCGTGGTGCTGACACCCTGAATTGAAAATTATGGCACAGCTCAAGGATGAGATCGATTGAAGTGCTTTTTATTACTGACTGTTCCCAGGCAAAATGTTTTAAGCAAACTGTGTAATGGAGGAAAATTACATTATATGGGGTGCTGGCCTTAAAGAGATCTTTATATTATGCCTTCTGATAAAACAGAAGTGCATTCAAATGAGTAATTGCAGCGTGTATACAAGGAAAAAAAAAGTGTGTTTTGACTGCTTAAATGAATGAAACTGAAAATCCACAAAATTGAGTTGGTTTTTATGTTGTTTGATAGAGAACATTCAGTCTGTTAGAAGACTACTTAAAAACTCCAACTTTTAAATTTGGAGTTGCCTGAAAAGCTGACAGGTACAAGCCAGCAGCTTTCAGGAAGTCTGGAGCTCTTTGTCTCAAAGTAGCTGTGTCATGGGTTTGGGTGTGAAGTTTAAAGGTTGAATGCCCCACAACCATCTACAAATTATACCAGTTTTGTAAAAAGAAACATTGTTGGTTGTAGTGGATCAGACTGAAGATGTGTTTAGCCCAGTGTCATGTCAGGTGCCAACGAGAATATTCCCAAATCTCAGCTTATTAGCCCATTTTCCAGATATTTGTAACAGAGACCTCCTCAGCCAACAGTAGTGTCATTTTCCTTAAAATAAACTTATTAGATTTTAGTTTCCTGAATGTTTATTGTTGCTTAATGCTTCACATTTGAATATTCTGTCACTTTATTCATTCTTTTATTACACGTTTATTAAAGAACCGTGTTTCTATTTGGGGTTTTCCTCAGCCTCCTTGCAGCCTGTTATTTGTGACAGTAGTTCTTGCACATGGAGAGGTGGTGAACAACTGCTACTTCATCCCCTTCTCCAGGCTACTCAAGTTACTATAATCATTCATCATAACTTTTTAAAGTAATAATTGTGAGTTGACATTTAAAAATATTTAATGTTAGTTAATGAAAGAGAGTGGGGCATTTTTTTATGCTTAATGGCTTCTATGTGTTGGTTAGGGCTGCATGCTGAGTTCTTGGAGCCCTCTGCAGGGTTTGAAGGAAAGTAGTCCTCTCTGAAGAGAAGAGGGTGGTGTCCATGCATTCGTATAAACACAGGGAATTACATGATTGCTGGAGGGGTGTGTACAGCTGCATTTTCTTTGTTTTGATTTGTCTATTTTTACCACTCCAAGGTAATACCTTTGATCTGCTCTTGTGGTTTGTGTCACACCCAGGAAGCAGCCAGTGCTCTGTTCTCCAGGGTGAGCTTTACTTGTGATGCTCCTAGGAGAGAGGTACATCATTTACATAGCAAGCACCCTTTTTTCTTAATGCAGTGCTGCTGCTTATATGGTCAGATAGCTCATGTTTCAAAGGGCAACACACTATGGTTCATTTCCATCTATTTTGCATTGTGCATGTTTTGCTTTGCATCTGCCTTACTGTAATTTGCTTTACGTTTGCCTTAATGTGTTGGTTGTAAGAGAGGCAGGCGTCCCTCTTAATGCAATTACGGCTTATCTTTTGGGATAGCAAACCTGCTGTGGGACCAGCTAGTTCTAAGGGCTGGTGGGGATGCACCAAAACCTCCCCTACAGGATAAACTGTCCTTTCTAGCTGACACTGAGTAGCTCACACAAGAACCTGCCTTAATAAAGTGCACATGAGCCAGCAGTGACAGCAGAGAGGTCAGTGCCACGTGTGGGCCTCTTCCTGACCCATACCCTGCTTCCCGCTCCTGCCTGGTGTGTTTGGACCTCTTCTCCTCCCTCCTGCCTGGTGTGTTTGGACAGTGTTGATACAAAACTTCACAATCGGCTCAGAATTCCTCTCTGAAGTGTGAACTTCTGTCACCTGTTGGTGACTCGATCTGGTTGAGTTTGTAAGAATAGATAACAGGTGCCTAGATATAAAAAAAAGAGTGGGTTTCATGAAATCTTGAAACAGCTGTTGATAGTTTATTTGAGAATAATAGCAGGCAAAATGGGAAAGGGTAAAAACACACTGAGAAAAGGGAATTTTTGCCTACAATTAATTCAATTAATTAAAACAGACTTCAGCAGTTCTCATAGCTGTCTTCCTCATCCTGTGATACTTCTCTGTTCATAACAGATTGCCTGTGACAAGGAGATGGTGTATTGTTTCATAAATAAACTCTTTTTTTTTTTCAAAATTTAAAGTATGTATTTTTAAGGATGTTTGGGTGGTTGGTTGGTTTTTATTTTTTTTTTTTTTTTAAATTATGGTCGTGATGGATAAGGTGACGTGGCTCCGGTTCACCAAAGCACTTAAGCATGGGCTGAAGAGCCCTGGTGAACAAATGGCTCATAAGGGAAGTTCATCTGTCTGATTAAAAAAATCCATTTTTACTTTTTCTGGTAAAAAAAAATCCATTTTTACTTCTACTTTTTCTTCCTGTCAATTGCCATGATTTTTGCACTAATGTTCGATATAACATGGTAGGATTAGAAGAATAACTGTTTAGGCTGGTTTTGCAAGACACAGTTTGGAAGAAATTAGTGCCACTGAGCTGCAGAGCCGTGCACTTTCCTTCTCAATTTGCTTGTGTTTAACAGTTTGAAAATTGGTCATTGGGCCCTGAGGATACATGTATATATTTACTCTGCTAATTTAGGGACAAGCATGTTGTTAGAGCACAGTTGGTCTTTACCACCTAGGTGGAACACGCTGTATTGTACAAGGCTTCTGAACTCTGTCTTTCTTGGGGTTTAGGATGTCATGCCTTGGTGACCAGATTGAGAGGATCTTCATTTGCCTTTCACAGTGAATTTATGGCCCTCGGCCAAATGAAGTTCTCTTGATGCAATATGTGCATGGGCGTGGAAGCAGAGATAGGAGTTCTGGCTTCTCTGTAATGGGATAATGGAAAGTCTGTAGGGAATGGGACAATAATTTCCCCATTATGAATGGGCCTAAAAAATGAGTTTTCAGGTCCACTAATGTAAGTCTTCTCTATGCCCACTCAATTTATTGTCTGCTGTGCCTCTGGGTCTGCTCTAAGAAATGCTTCTGCACATGTCTAGACTGATTAAGATTCATATAAATAGATGCTTTCTATATGGAATGCATTTTGGCACTATATTGACATTGGAATATATTACTCTCTTAGCCTTTAACAGTTGAACAAATTTAAATAAAGTGATGGCTCATTTTTACAAGGTGATAAAATTAACATAATTGGGTTAATAACTTAATCTGGCAGCCTGGAATTAGATTGCACGTACCTGTATGAACAAAATTTGATTAGAGAAAATCAGATTTTCCATTCCACTTGCTGCTTTTGTGACCTTTGGTTATTCCATATCACTGCCTAGAAGGAGCCTGTTCAGACCAGTCACTCCAAATCTGATGGTGTCACTCATTCTAACCCCAGTTGCTTTTTGTCTGTAGTGTTGTCTTACTAAAGGACAACCACTGTTTTCCTTTAATATTGCTAAATAAACTTCCTGTAGAAAAGTCAGACACAAAAAAGGGGGTTTAGGGCTGCTTTGGCAGATGGCTCTCACAATTATTACCTGGTGGAAACAAATCAAATTGGCTGAGGTGAATTTTGGGGGACACTAGCAGTGGTTAGTTTGGCTTCCTAGAATTTGCTGTGTGAACTTACTTAGGTTGACTTNTCTATTGCAAAGAGCCCCACAGTGGAGTTGATTGCAGACAGTTGCTCAGTCACTGAGCCATCAGTGACTTCTGTCACCAGGACTTCAGGAACAGAAAGAAACCTGCCAGAACCTACTCCTGGACACATTAAAATTACTAGCCCTGCTTCCTTGCCTGACTAGAGGCTGCAGTAACATCACTCTCTGCTTCAAATAAATATGTCCATTGACAGAAAATTTTAAATGGGATAATAAAGCGCAGCTTGTTGAGTCTTGTGCACAGACTCATAGGCAATGGTCACTAAGTGTTTTATGTCACTAATCATCACTGCCCTGCATATTACTGGTTGTGTTGATGTGCCTCCACCATGTTCTGCTTTGTAGGCACTCCTTTTCCCTCTTAAAATATTAAAATACTGCCCTGGGACCACCAGGTTATATTTGTGACATGTGCTCATGATATGGCATAGTAAATGGGTTCTAATAGATTTATTACCCTTTCAAGGTTGGAACACTTATATACAACTAATTTAAATGTTGACAGCAGATGAAAAGCTTAAATACCAATTGCTGTTCCAGGAGAAAAGTTGTTTTAAATTAATCACTTAAAATTCAAATTTAATGTAGTCAAGTTTAGCGATTGAATAGACTATTTAAATGGAGCATCAAATTAATAGATCTGGAAGTCTCTAATGTTCAAATGAACAAATTAAGGCATCAATGCTCATTATTTAGCCTTTTACAGATGAACTAATGTCAAGGCTGAAGGAAGGCTGGCAAAAGTTACTTTTTGCTAGGGCATGTTCATTTTGTTTTATTGTCAGGAGGTGCAGTAGCCCTTCTTCTGTGTGATGGATTATATTTTCAATGCTGTGTGCTTGGGTGTGTCAGGGTGCTGTGTGTTGTCCAGGTGCTGTGTGAAGTTGATCCCCATGCCTTGACATGCACATGATGAAGGTTATATGAAAAGTTCAGCTTATGTTCTAATATGGGTGAACTGTTTCCTTCTGTTCCAGATGTTTTTTCTGCCTGTGGGCATGTTATTAGCAATTTTATTCAATAGAATCTGCAGCAGTAAAATACTGTGCTGTTGTTCACTCCTGGTTATACTTTTAAATTGCTTTTACTTGCTTCCTGTTGCTGTGCAAACTTTATGTGTGTATATCCTCTATGATAAAACAGGTTTGCATTGATTACAGCATCCTTAACAGTCCAGTCCAATTTGTAGTAAATATTTTTATTGTCCTTATTAACAGATAGAATATATTCCTGGTATTATATTATACAATTTTGTCTGTCATTGTAACACCTACAAGGGAATGTAGATGAAATTAATCTCAGAATTTCAGACATCTTCTTCATGACTTCTCTAAATTCCTTTTCCTGTACAGGTTTGTATTCCTAGACAGTGTCTTCTATGTAAACACATTTACTCTCAGATGCCTTCTGTTTAAGAAATGATTGTTATCATGGGCTCTTGACCAATGTATGATTGCAGCTAAAAAATGGGACCAAATCCTACCTTGTCTAAGGCATGGACTGTGAGCGTGCAGAAGAGAATGTAAGACTATATTAGTTGAGTGTTTGCATTCAGATGCTTCTAGACATGTTTTCCAAGAGAAAACCAGTCACAGAATGTAAAATAATCCATATTTAAGAGGTGAAAATAATTTAGAGGCACAGAAAAAATTGGTCATTTTTAATAGAAAGACTGAAAAGATTATTTTCCCTGTAGTGGAAGACGTAGAAAACATCAAATAGTTGTTATATACAATGATACAGTGGGGAGAATTTGGTCTGTTTGTGGTGCATGAAGAAAATGGGAGAAGTTTAATGAAACTGAACAAGCCACAGAAATCAACAGCTGACATAAAAAGTGTGTAATGTTTGATTACTTACAGCTCTAAAATATTAAGCCAAGTCTTTAAAAGAAGTAAAAGCAAAAGGTGGAAGGTGAGGTGCTGGGGTGAGACTTTTGTAGGTCAATACTTGGACGTGAAGGGAAAAGCCTCTCAAGTTACTTGGTGTTCAGTCAAATGAATGAAACCGGGTTTCCTCTGGGGACGTGTCCTTTGTCACCTGAATATCCCCAGTGAATTAACAGCAGCTCCTTTTCTTTCTCCTGCCCTGGACTGCACAGGAGACCCTTACCTCTGCTGGGTCAAAAGGCTTTGGCTGGGGTGAGGCGTGATTCGGCTGATGGGCCTGTAAGTGTGATGTGATGGATTGTCCGAGGGCTGCCAAACGGGATGTATGGCTGCAGGCAATGGCCTGTCTCTCCCTCAGCAGATGCAGGAATGTAGGTGTTTTTTAGGTCTGTCAGCCAGTGTTCATGATACTCTGGGAGTTTAATTGTCTCAAAGACTTTCCTGCCCTTTCATTTCAGTTTTGATGAAGTTGGCCAAAAGGTTTAAAAGTCACGTTCTGGTGATGGAAGAAGGGAAGCTGTCATGGCCACAGCAGTCACATAAACCTTTTTGCTATGTGAAACTAGAGCTAAATGAGAAAAACTGGGTTTTGGAAGTAATTTAAATAACCCTGCTTCAGGGCAAAAGATGAAGTTGGATTAGGTTCACAAAGTGGAGAAGACATTTATCTTTAAGCATAATTTTATTCTTTAACTGTGTCCATCTGGATTTCTTCTATCTTCCTTGGAAACATTTGGTGTTGGCCACAGTTGGTGAAATGATACTGAAGAAGTTGAATCATGATCTTGTCTGGCAATTCCTAGACTGCCAAGTCTACCACACTGTCCTCATTACCCTGATTAATACAGCATACAAATAGTCTTCTTTTACTAAGTAATTTGATTGTATGTGCTGATAATTTACGACTTTTTTATTCCTTCCAGAATTTTAAACCCAACTGCTGTTGCATTTGAGAGCCGGAGTGGCTTGTGAAGGGATAAGTGCTACCTTGCTACCTGCCTTCTTAGACGTGCCTGAAGAACAAACTGGAACAGCCGTCCCTGACTTTAGAGTGTAGCATATGTTCTGTGTTGATCCAGCTCTCTGCTCTATAAAAAAAGGAGAGGGCTAAAAGAGTTGCTGACAGACCAGCATAGTTTTTGTGGTGTGTGATATGTGCCAAATTTCCAGTGATCCAACAAAGCCATCTGGTTTCACATTTATCAAAGGTCAGTACTTATGCATTCTAGCAGCACAGCTGAATTGATTCACTGACATGAAGGTAATTATGAGCTCAGGTCAGCGTGATGAAGGTATAGCAGTGAAAAATTCTGTCTTTTGATGTCAATCCTTTAGACTGTCTAGACTGTACTAAACTGTTGCTAAATTCTGTCTTTTCTTCAGAGTATGTGGACTTTGGTGTCCACCAAACCACCACATTTCTGAAAGAAAAGCATTGACTTATTAGAACTATCCATATAGTGTGGGGTTTTCTTTAGCAAAAGTCCTAGAAATTAAAATAAAAAACTGGGAAACTTTAAATATGGCATTGGAAAGGGAAGGATTGAAGTATCTGGTAGATGTCTTTCTGACACAAAAAACAATAAAGAAGCTCTTGATTTGGGACTTCATATTAATGATTCCAAGCATATAGATTGTGTCATTACATTTGCTTGTTAAAATTCATTGATACAACCAATTTTCAGGATCTTTATGAAACAATTTTTTTTTTTGGTTAAATTTTCATTAGCTCCTCATATAAAAGCAGCAGAAACAGAGCAGAGTTTTGCTCCTCTGGTTCACACATTTGTCTCTAGTTAGCCCAGAATTTGAAGCACTAGAATCTTTTTATGCATAGTCTAAACTATGAGGTTATGTAGTTTAGAAGCATCACAGCCATATGACAATCTCTGCTTATAAACAGAGATATTGTAGCTTCAGAGTGAAACATGCTTTAAGACTGAAGGGATATACTTATATCCAAAAGGGATCTACCACCCTTGTGTGAGAGGTTGAACTGAGAGGATCAGAAGTTCCTTGACAGTATTATATTTTTATTTGCTGATATTATTCCATGATTTTACTCTGTTGGTATCATTTCCATTTTACAGATGAAGACTGGAAAGCAGGTTCATCCTCCTGGAGCTAACATAGAGGTGAAATGCAGTGTATTGGTGACCACTGTATGACTTAATTTATTCCAGTGCCAAGCAAACTAGATTAGTTTCTTTTATCCTCTCCTCAGAAAATCTGTGCCAGTGTGCCCATGAAACCTCAGTTAAGTGCTTTGGAGAAGTTATTTTCCCCCATAACACTGGGTTTTCCTAGGAGTCTGTAAAGAATAAGGCCCCAAATCCACTAATTTGCTCTTCAGCTTGAATACATATGACATGTCCTACTTCTGCTCCTTCAGGAGGAACAGAGAGAGAGATCTATGACATAATAATCTTTACTGTAATTATTAAAACCAGAAAGGAAAGATCTTTTTTCTTTATTGTTCCTCATCATCAACCTCTGAAGAGAAAGCTTCTATGGTCTTGAAATTCATGAAGAACTATTCCTCCATTCCAGTTTGAACTCTTCTAAGGAGAACAACTTTTGCTAAGTCATCAGCATCCAAATGCTTCCCTTTCAACAAGAAAGCATTCAGACGTATTGATTACTTTTCTTCCTTTCTTTTTCCTCTGATATGCTCTAGTAAGAACAGTTAAATCTGTGGCTAAGGCTCATATTTTCTCAGCAGATTCTGCTGCTTTCTGTGGAAACATATCTTGCAGCCTGCTTGAGCCCAAGAATATTTTGAAAGACACACACTTAGCAGGTAGCCCATTTTTGTCCTTTTCTGTGTAAAAGACTGCCCCTCCCTCTGATCAAAGTTTTCATTTTGGCACAGGGTTTGTCAGCTGACAACACTCACTTGCCATACTTTATTACTCTTCTAGAAAACACTTTACAGGTTAGAAGATGTCTATATAAAACTCCACCAGTCAGAACTGAGTGGAAGTTTTGCTGTTGACTTTAGCAAGGTCAGGATTCCATCTTTTAGCACTGTTAAATGGAAAGACAGAAACCCTTCCTGTCAGTAACCATTAGTTGTGGAACTGCACTGGAATTACTAGAACTTTAATGGCCCAATAAATCAAAGTGGTTCAAGCTATTGAGGGCAGCCTGAGATACTGCCACATACAAACCAAGGTATCATGATTACTTTAATTGTTTTTCAACATTTATTTCTTCTCCCCTTACAGCTCATTGTCTCCCACTTTTGATGGGAGGCAAAGAGTGGGAAGGAGGAAGCCAATCCTGCACTGCAAAGTTACAATTCTATCATGATTAGTTTTTTATGGATTTAAAGGATAACTATTAAGCCATGGTCGAACACATTGCTGTAAAATATAGTTATTGAGTGGTTTTGCTTCTCAGCTTTTACCTTTTTTCCATAAAATTTCTGCTTGATTGGCCTGGATTCAGTGAAACCTCTCATTAGGGCCCCATGGTTCGTTAGAGCTTAAAGAGGCATCACTGAAAATTGAATTGACTGTGCTGTGATTCTCTAGCTGCTGTGGTTAGTAATCGTCTGATGTGATGCTGTGTCCTTTGCATGCATAAATTTTTCTCAACTCCACAGTATATATTAAGGAGTTAATTTGTGTAATATCCAAGCTCTGAAATGCAGGATCAGTAGAGAAACTCTTTGTACAATGCAAAGGAATATAAACAGGGAATGCATTTCATTCTGAAATGTTTTCAAGAAATTACTGGGATGATCTGTACAAAACACCAATTTTCACACTTGGGTTTTCTTTATTATCATTTGATTTGAGAGATGAGACTCTGACAATTCCTTAGGCTTGCTGCTGCCATTAGCCAGGTTGATAGTCAGAGGAACAAATGCCATCATGAAAAATCACTCTTTAAAACTTTTCTCCCCATCCCTCAATAAATGGAGTAATAAAGCATAATTATGTTTTTTTAATCAAAGTTAGAGTCAATCAATGTTTGCCATAGCATGAATAAAATTTGCATACGTAATTCATTGGCACTAAAACTGAGTCTGTCCTCATTTGAATCATGAAATAAGATATATGGAAGGGGATGGGCTCTAATTTAAGAAACTAATGACTGAATTGGTGAAAACAGCAACAACAGAAATGTTTCTGCATGTGCAGGCACAGAGAATCCTACTTGCCTCCTTGTGAGGACAACTGTACCTATTAACATGTGTTTTTTTGGTGAAACAGGGAGGGGAGCCCCTGACATGGGAAATGATCGTACAGCTAATAGTGGACCTTTGATCTGCAGTGATGATGATGTGACTATATTTGACCCACGAACTGGGTACCTTCTTGCCCTTCAGCTGAAAATCTGACATTTTACAAAATATTGCTCTTTTAAATGGCAGTTGTCAGGCTTTTTAAACAGGCAGAAGATCATTCTTTCAAGGAACCAGGCCTTCCCTGCCTTGCTATGGAGGGACAGGGTACCTGGAAGAGGAGAAACACAGGATGGCTCTTCCTAGGAGCAGGGAGGAATCTTTGGTCTTGTTGTGTGAAAATAAATATTAGTTCATTTATTTTGTTGTTTTCATGCATAAATCATCTGCTAATTGCCCAGAAATGTAAGGATAATACATGGCTGTAGGTACACAAGGGAGGTTTTGAGTTAGATGAACATGTTTGAGGAGAGCTTGCAAGCCTCTGCTGTGGGTATCAGTATTGTTTAAATTTGTTATGAGCAAGCCCCAGAAAGAATATTGTAGCATTTTTGTTGGTATCACATAAACTTGGGTTTATCTCAAATAATAGAGAGTAAGAAGCAATGATAATCTCCATTTTAATCTATGTACTCTGTGAAATGAAACATCTTGCAAAATTACTGGGTTTTGTCTCTGAGGAGCTTGAGCATGCTGCTACAATGACATATTTAATCAGAAGGAATATATTTAATAAGAAGGATTTATGTGTCAAAAACTGCAACTAAATGACACAGGAGCTGCTTAGAGATACGAAGACACAAAATTTACACTTTCTATTCCATTTCTATGAAATGAATATTTAAAGGTCAGGAAGAAAGGCTAGTATTTGCATTTAAATGGAGATATTTTAAGTTGAATTGGTGATTGCTGACCTCTGTCCTGACTCAAGTGGATTTTTGTTTTGTTTTTAGGACTGAGAATAAGGCACAAAAAAAAAATAGGTTAAATTACTATAAATCAGTAAAACGGTACAGCTAGTCTCAGCTTCTGCGTTATTACCACCTATTTGCACATATTTGGTCTTCATCAAGCTATTCCATGCTTTGTGTTGTTTTAAATTATATTTGGCCTCTAACCATAGCCACTGTAGGGTCTTCTAAAGGGGAATACTTTACAAATTCAAGGAATCTGTGTAAGAAAATACCACGAGAAAGTGCCAATCCACATGTTGAAGCTCCTTGTTTTCTCGGAGCAGACACATTTCTCAGTGTGTGCATGAGGCACTTGAGAAGTTTATGCTGTTCATAGGTCTGAGGTTCAGCCCAATACGTGCTCCAGAGAGTTATAACATTTTCTTTGTGCACTGGTGGTGTACAAAGTGATGTTCCAGCTTTGGAGCTACGCCAAAGCATCTCAAGGATTCGGGTTTGATGGGAAGCATATTTTTCTTTCTGCCTACTTGGTGCTGGTGTGTGGGTAGCCTGTAGCTGCATATCTCCATACTCAGCTCTGTGTTCCACTCTGCAGCAAGTGGTGCTTTACTGCGCTGTGTGCTCAGGAGCTGAGGCCTGTTCCTCGCACTAACTTGCATTGAGTGAAAATACTAACGAGTAAAGATTGTTTTTCCCATTCTCTTCTTGTTCTGGGAGAGATGTAGGCTAGACAAAAGATGAAGATAGAGCTGTGACTTCTCTGTTGGTCCCAGCTTGGGCCAGGCTGTGTAAATACAGAAGTCACAATCCTGAGATTCAGGATTCACCGTTCTGGTGCTGCCACCTGTCCTGTGATAGCACTTCAGGTAAGACTCGACTTGGTCTGTGTACCAAGTTCTTGAGGGAATTTTCACTTTTTGTCACACTACTTACAAGGGTGTGCAGAAAAAATGCCATGTCACCTTCTGAGAACTGCCTCTGAAATATCACCTGCATCATCTTCTGAGCTGTCAAGAATGGCAGAAAAACTTTCAGTTATTTGTTAAAGAGCCTCCTTGCAGCAGGGGTTTGCTGTGTTGGAAGTAGCGCAGTAGATGGGAGAGAGATATGGAAAACGCACAACTTGACAGACTTTGATAAGTTAAAACTCTTAAAACTTTGGTAAGTTACAACTGTATGTTCATGCAGTATGTTATACTGTAGGTAATCTCTGAAACTAGGTAGCATTTAGATTACCTGGATATTTACTCTTTTTAAACATAGGCTATATATTTTAAATTTGCCAGAGAAAGGAGATTGAGTAGTTTCTGATATTTCACTGCTGAGATCTTCCTGAAAAATTCTAGCGTTAAAACCACATGTTTGTGACTTGTTTTTATAATTCTGAAATATGAAGTACTCTTATGAACTATTTGGAGCTACCTGTCCGGACTGGCATCTGCACATAGTCAGAAAACTGGAGGAAAAAAAACTAGCAGGAAAAGTTTTTATTAGCCCTTGGTAATGATAATATCTTAAGACTTATTGGCAATAAAATTTTCAGCTAGAAATGTGAGGTTTTAATTGATCCTGCCCTTTTAAAAAAATCATGTCCAGGCTTAAAGATGCCTGTTCCCACAGACTTGAGTAGGGGTGAAGGGTCAGCTCTCCTTGTAACTGCTCGCCTCTTGAAAAAGGCAGAACTCCTCCTTTGCTCCACCCTCAGTTATGGGCAAAACAAGATACTGAATTTCTAGTTTCATCTGTGCTGCCTCATGAGTGACTTCCAAAGCTGCCAGGGTGACTCCTGTTTTTTTTCTGAGAACACTGCATTGCGGTATGTTTTAGTCTTGAAGTGTCAATACATTTTTTCAGTCAGAAACACACTTTATGTTTTCAACATGACTTCTAGAGTCTTGCTGCTCTGGGAGAAGTGTTTCTTGCCTCATGTTGTTTTTAAATTATTAATCATATTAGTTATGATTAATACCGATCAAGGCTCTTCATTTTCTGATGTCAGTTTTGTAGTGAGCACCCCATCTCCCCATCATGGACTTTTTCTTTCTTTATTAATGCTGAGAGATGCCAGAGCTCAAGGCTGAGCAGTCAAGTTCACAGCTTCCTGCAGTTGCATTCCCTAGTGCCAGAATTCTGCCTGAAGAGATGCTGCTTGAGTGCTGGTAGGAATGTTTTGAAAACTCATGAATTTACTTTGCATGTGTGGACTATTACATCTGTATGTAAATACAGTGATTATTTGATCTTCAGCTGTAAAAGGAGTCAATCTGCAGAAGAAACGTAGAATATGTTGATAAATATATTTGAAGTCTGCCACCTTTATTTCATCAAAGATTTGTCATATTTTTTGATACCTGTTGGCTTTTGGGGTGATACAGAAAAAGGTGCATGTTTTTGCCGGTCAACCGTCCATCATGTTAGCAGCTGGAGCCCGCATAAGTATTCTTACCTGAGTAAGATTGGCATCTCCTGAACAAGAACTTAAACTTAGTTGTACTTTTCAAATTTTGAGTATCCAACACTTCCAGTTGACCTTGGGCTTAACCATTGGAAGGGTTTTTCTGGAAGGTGTGTATATTAAACCGTCAGTGTGTCTGTAGACCAACATCTTTACCTTAACTGTGTTACAGGAGGTTACATTGTTCTTTTTAATCAGGATGTGCTTGTAGACCTAAAAATCTCTATCTACTAAAGCATATTACATATGTACACATGAACACATAAATATTTCACTGTCAGGAAGTAACAACTTATCCTGTTTTAGCTGAGGAAGGTGAGACTGTTTAAAACCCAAGATTGTTAGTATAGAAGCTTCTAAATTCAGGGCTCATTAATCAATTTTACAATCAGAGCAGCAAAAATAAAAAGTGTATCATCTAGAGCTGTGATTATTTCCATCAGCGACAGCAGTTTATAATCTGACTTGTGTAACTAAGGTAGTAAGTAGGAAATTAAAAAAAGAAAAAAATTCCCCCAAGACTATAACATTTTAAATTGGAGG
>VXBC01004513.1:628737-801641 GCA_013399945.1 Ploceus nigricollis
ATATATGTATATATATTTGTTACGTTTGTATGTTTGTAATTACTGTGGAAGAATAGACTTGCATTCTTGCATTTTCAAAATAAACCACTGCAAAAATGATTCCTCTACCCTCGGCTGATCTGCAGAAACTCTAGCTGAGTACTCATCTTCACAGACTTGTACTTCCAGATCCTTTTAAAATATATTTAAAAAAAATTTAACAAGGCTTACAGATTAAAAGATAAATATACAAAGATGTGTATAATGACACATTAAGGTGACAATTTCCCCCTGTATCATGACTTCATTGTGTGATGTCAAGAATAATTTGTTAAAATTTTCTTACTGTGAATGGATTTAGGTCCTGTGAAGTTTGAAGTCTCTTTTTTGCTCCATGTTCAGCTTTTAAAAAAATCTACTTGATAATATGAGGATTCTAACTTAGTCTGACAGATCAATAGAAATTTAAAGTTGTCTTGTCTGTCCTTTTTATGTTTCTTTTCTGCCAATGAAAATACTGCCACATGGACATTGTCAGTCATCAAATAGCACTAGGATAGGTTTCCTTATGAGTTTTGGCTGTCATCAGCATGTATGGAGCATAACACAGAATGGTTTCAAATTCTCTCAGCCCCCATACATTACTCAACAGGAGTATAGGTCTTGATCCTTTCCCCCTTAATTTTAAATAATGCTTTTCCCAATACATGCTAGATCTTTATAGATTTTATTTTAGATTTGCTTATGATACAAGATNTGCCGGTCAACCGTCCATCATGTTAGCAGCTGGAGCCAGCATAAGTATTCTTACCTGAGTAAGATTGGCATCTCCTGAACAAGAACTTAAACTTAGTTGTACTTTTCAAATTTTGAGTATCCAACACTTCCTGTTGACCTTGGGCTTAACCACTGGAAGGGTTTTTCTGGAAGGTGTGTATATTAAACCGTCAGTGTGTCTGTAGACCAACATCTTTACCTTAACTGTGTTACAGGAGGTTACATTGTTCTTTTTAATCAGGATGTGCTTGTAGACCTAAAAATCTCTATCTACTAAAGCATATTACATATGTACACATGAACACATAAATATTTCACTGTCAGGAAGTAACAACTTATCCTGTTTTAGCTGAGGAAGGTGAGACTGTTTAAAACCCAAGATTGTTAGTATAGAAGCTTCTAAATTCAGGGCTCATTAATCAATTTTACAATCAGAGCAGCAAAAATAAAAAGTGTATCATCTAGAGCTGTGATTATTTCCATCAGCGACAGCAGTTTATAATCTGACTTGTGTAACTAAGGTAGTAAGTAGGAAATTAAAAAAAGAAAAAAATTCCCCCAAGACTATAACATTTTAAATTGGAGGTGATATAACAAGCGGGAAGCAGACAGGAAAACTTATTCTTCTTGCTTTTTGCAGAGTGAAGAGTGAACTTTTGACATGCTGACTTAGAGTCTTCATCTGAATTTGCCTAATTTGAGATGCTTTAGTTTCATATCTTCTGACATTCACCCAGGACCCAGTTACTTCCGGCCAAATTCATGAGTCACAGGAATACTTCTATTTATCTCAGCCAAACACATTTTTTACAAGGTGCACTTGCATTTTGCATTTCTACTGGGGACATTTGTAAGGGGAAGAAAATAAATTAAGCAATAAAAGCGAGAAGATAATTGTCAGGAAAGTGAAACAGCAAAAGAGGAAAAGTGATTTAAACAAAAGAAGGAAAAGCCAGCTAGGAATTACTTATGTTTTCTCTGGTCTACTTTCATTAATGTGGAACCCAACTTGCTGAAGGAATGAGAACCTCCTGTGCTGGTCTATGGAGAGAAGAAGTAGCAGAAAACATTTGCAGTGCGGTGAACCTGGTCTTGCTGGTTTTGTTTTGATTTCCCTTAGTGCTAATAGCTTAGAAAACAGCAATAAAGGTGGACTGTCTGCTGCCACATCTTATTAAACACTCTGTGTTGATCCAACCTGAATGAGGTGGCTGGGCAAGGTGGCTTCTGACACCCTCCAGAGTACAAAAGGGACCAACATCTTTCTTAGTTTTATGAAAACAACCCAAATAAATAGTGAATTGTTTTTTCTTGGTATCATATGGAAACAGCAAGGCAGGAAAAGAGATTCTCAGTCAGTTTAACATGGGAAGCAGATCAGACATTGCTACTAAGAGGCTCCTCAGCCACTATTCACAGAGCTGCCCATGTCCTGAGATGGTGTTTTCAGGAAAACCAATCTCTATTGTGCACTTTTGAATGGTGCATTTTGTATTAAAAAGCATTTAATACTAGTGGAGATTATGATTTTTTGTGTGTCTTTAAGTGGTATTTTGGAAAACAGGTGAAATTCAAATTGTGCCACATTGACATAGAGTAAATCTGCAATGACGTAGCAAACATCAGCGAAGTCACTGACCTTAAATTTTGCATATGTGATCCTGTTGAGGTTTTAAGGTTTCTATAAATCTTTCTTAAATAAATAACTTTCTATTGTCCAGTACTTAAATATTCCCAAGCCTGGGAAAAGTTTAGTTAGGTGCAACATTCCTGTGGTTGCATAAACACGTACACCATCTGGAGCCAACACCACAAAGAGCACAAACATGGCAGGCTGCGTGCTTGGCTGTGTAATGATGCAAAATCTCATGAACTTCTTTGTAACGATGTTTGGAAACCATAAATATAACAAAACATAAAGCTGTCACAGTACATGATAGTGGCAGCCTACTGAGAAGATAATCTTCATGCAATTAAGGTTGTTCATAGTGGGTTTTGACCAGTAAATTATTGTAAATTGAACATGCAGCAGGAATAGAGACACATCAAATACCCAGGTCTCCAGTTGCCCCAAGATGCATATGCCAGGCAGTCACTTTTGCAAGTAAAAACACTGTAGAGGTCTCATTTGCTCAGAANAAATACTGCCACATGGACATTGTCAGTCATCAAATAGCACTAGGATAGGTTTCCTTATGAGTTTTGGCTGTCATCAGCATGTATGGAGCATAACACAGAATGGTTTCAAATTCTCTCAGCCCCCATACATTACTCAACAGGAGTATAGGTCTTGATCCTTTCCCCCTTAATTTAAAATAATGCTTTTCCCAATACATGCTAGATCTTTATAGATTTTATTTTAGATTTGCTTATGATACAAGATGTGGTCCCATGTTCTGTACCGGATTTTCCTGTGCATGGCCTAAATTTTGATTTAGGAGCTAGTACGTTGGAATGAGTATGTGAGAATACAGTTGGCAATTAATGTTTTATGTCATCAAAAACTTTGCTATAACCCCTTTTGCATGGACTTGCAAGAAGAATGACAGACACTAAAGAGAAGATTTAATTAGATGTCAGCTTTGATAAACTAATTTGTTTAGAGACGTATCTGGCAAAAAGTTGGACTGCACTGCAGGTTCCTGTTTGTATCTGACAATTTACATAGGGCTGCCTTCATCTGCTCTCCCTTCCTGATCTGATTTCTGTCTGTGGTCCGTCTCATTCCTCTAGCAGGCATTAGAGCCCAGACAGAGGCCTTAACTTTTGTTGTCTTCACCTTTCAACTGATTTCAAGGAACCAGACTTCCACGGAAAAGCTACTTGCCCTGGACATCTGCCGCTTGCTAATTGATTTAGTTTAAGCAGCAACATCCTGGTCTGCTTGGATAGATACTGAAAGCATCCATGGGGCTGCTGGTGGTGGTGGCAGAGGTGAAAGGAATTTGAATATGCAAGAGAGAATCCTGGCAGGGATTCCCAGTCCTGAGAAGGCCATCAAAGGCAATGAAATTTTTATCTTACTGAGAGCCTGTGGCTACAAAAGTGGGTTGCACTTGAAAAAGTATGTAGGTGTACCATATACTTTGTCAGCTAGGACAGAAAATGTCCTGCCTTACTTTGACCTCTTTCAAAACCAGCTAACTTAAACAGGACCTGAGGATATGAACCATAAACTAGAAAAGGTCCATGACCTCTTTCATCCTGCTTGACCAGCAAGAGCTGCCCTGTCTCTGAGGCTGTGCCAATCATACTTTCTCATTTCAGCTTTGCATTGTGTTAAATGTTGTTTTAATTAAAAATAAATAGGCAAAATTACTCCTTAGAAGTGGTATCCCAGAAACAGAATTCTTCAGGGTATTTTGCTGAACTTAGTCTTGTTTTCATCAATTTTGCTGGCAGACCTGGAGGATAGGTGTCAATTCTGTGATCTCAGTTATGTATGTTAAAGCTAAAGGAATAGTTAAAAGGTTACAGCCAAAATTGACCTTGAAGTCGTTTGATGTTCAAATATTTCATGTGTTGACAGGCCTGCTCAAGTGAAGGGTGATACTTCACCAGGAGTTTTCCACTTCTCTGTAATGCTTACCTGCCTCTTAAAAATCTCACATTCAGACTGGAATTTATGGGGCTGTTGCCTTTTAGCTTCTGGATAAGTCAAACTAGGTCTCCCATAATAGTCCATTGATCCATTTCCCAACAAATACACATTTTAAAGCAGGAATAGATGGTTACATTATTATCAGGACAAGTTTGTTGTCCAGTATGTGTACGTTTTCCTCAGTAGATATGTGAGTAGTGCTTCCATCTATAGGTGATTAGTTAATTCTTATTAGGCCTAAATGTTATGGTTCTCTGTTGAGCCCATTCCACCAAATAATAATATACCTTCAGATAAACCTGAATGCCTTATCTTGTCCTTTCCATTGATAGCCTTCACAGTATGGAAATGGTTAAGCCCTAGGAATGCTTAATCATTCCTTAGCCAAGGAATGGATGGAATTTATTCAAGATGCACTGTTCTGTATGGGTCTTATGAACACTGAAGTATGTCAGAAATGTCCAGTATTTCAACAAGCACAGAACTGAGCAATGGGACTAATTCCTGTCATTCTTCTTTGTTCCCTACCTCCATCATCAGTGGGAGAAAGGTGTGGGGACCACAATTCCATTCATGCAGGGTCTTGTGCTGCTTTTCCTTAGTGCGTGTGAGCTGCTCCATCCCTAATTATGTGCTAGGTTTGGTGTGCAGTTATGAGCTGGATCATTTTGTCATGGCAAACCTGTGCCAACCCCACTTTTTTTTTTTTTTAAAAAGTCTCATTTTGTAGCTTAGCCTTGCCAGCCCACAGTCTTTGGGTTTTTTCTTTCTGAATCCCTGAAGTTTGTCTCCATCATTTGTGGGAGTCAGCATGGTATAGTGGTTAGGTAATAAATCTGGGTTCCTGGCTCTGGCTCAGACTTCTCACATGATCTTGATAAATCATTTACCCTTATTGCCTCAATTATGCAGCAAAAAGAGGTAATATTCACTTACCTCAGAGGCACTGTAAAGTTAAAATGCTTGAAGGCTCTTTCCCCTATTTCTCTGGCTGGTTATGTGTCTTTTGTCTTTGTGGTGTTTTTCCTTTCATACTGAACTTTGTCTTTGGTGTCTTTTTTCCCCCACTTTTCTCCCTCAGTGGCCACTACCCATTTTGTACCACAGTTATTTTCTCTACAATGGAGGGTTCCAGTCCCTGGCTTGTGATCTGTCACTGTATGGGTCATCTGGAAACCCTTATCTTGGAAAGTCTTGTTGAATCTTTTATTACGCTGCAATTCTTTGGTGGATTTTTATGTCCAAACTTTGCAAAACTGTGGCTTTGTAATGTGTTTCTGCTTTGTTAGTTTTCAGTTAAGTTCTCATATAAAGGTTCAAAGCCACAGTGCCCTTTCATATATTCTCCTTGTGCTTTTTTCTTTAACTTAACCTTTCTATATTGGTTTAAGAAGCATCTCTAGGAAATTGCACTATATTCTCTGTTAGGGAACAGTGAGTTGTTCAGTAGTAATTACCTCCTCACAAATACACCTGTATTTTTAAACAAAGCAAAACCTTTTAAGTTTTGAGGCAGAGTAGAAGTGCCTGAACACCTGAGCTATTTCAATACAACTGTTTGTGCAGTTGTATCATCAGTGAACGCACATTTTATGTTCCACCACGAGTGCCTGTCACAGGGACTATGTAAAAGACAGATGGAAAAACAATTGTGTGAAGTGGAATATGCTTGAAAGTTGAGTACTATTGTTCTTTTTGTTTGCACATTTATTTTGCATGATCGATTTTTAAAACAACAAATCCATAAAATTTGAGCTTCTTTTATTCAACTTCCTTGGGACATGACCTACCATCTTTGGAAGATATTTTAAAGTAAATCTGGGTCTCTCCTCTGTATTTATTTTTGTACTGATAAAATATTACAAATATTTGTAAGTTTTAAGGAGATTAATCTAGACTGCCTTTTAATAAGGTTATGCCTATTTAAAATGCACTAATGATACTTGTCAGGATTGCAGGTGAAAATAGTCTTGTCCCTGGTCACTCAGGGATGTACAGCCATGCTGTTACTGTGAAATATGCTGTCTGGCTTTTGGGTTTTCTTCATCTCTCCCCACTTCTGGAAAACTTCAGACTTCAATTTTTTTGGCCTGCACTCCATACTGTTCCTGATAGGACTTGAAGAAATGTTTACTTCAAATCCAGATCCTCTCAGGAGTTGCAGGCTTAATCAACAGACCCCATGAGAGATTACTAGAAAAGTGATTTAAGCTCTCAAGACTTAGACATTTTCTGCAATCCTTCGAATTCCAGGGCATGTGGTGGAGCCTCTTAACCCCAGTTCTCTCCATCTCTCTGCCTCAGAGACATTGGGATTTAGTTTGACATACCTTGCAATCTCAAAGGGTGTTGAATCTCACAGAGCAGATTCAGACCTACAGAGCACAGAATCATGGTAGGTGCTTTTATTTTTAGCAACAGGTCTGTTCAGAGGTGGTTCATTTAATGATCCTGTCTCTGGCTGGGGTTCCTGTTCCTCTGTAACTGTCCCACAGTGAGAAAGTCTGATAGTTTGGCATTTGGAAGCTAAATCAATAGCATACATTCAGGAGGATAGAGATCTGCAAGCATTAGTGGGAGCAGTTCTTGCTCCCATGCCACTGACTCTTGTGCCTTAAACACTGAGTGAGAGACACTTGCTTGAACTGAATTGTATGTGGGAGTTCAGTGCTTGTAGTTAGTCCCCCTTCTGTAGCGTTAACTCTAAGGTATCAATTAGAATAATGATTATGCTGTTTAAACATGGTTTTAAGCACCTGTTTTTTTCTTTTTTTCCTATTTTGAATTGGCACTTTAAAAGCCAGTGATCAAGTTATTGCTTTATTAATGTAGATTTGGTGAATATACTAACTAATGACTTCAGAATTTGATGTGACGTGAATGTTCTATTAATGCAGAGGAAAAATTAGGCTATCATCCCTGTCAACCAAGAAACAAAGGGATGATGAATGGGGTGAACAGTTATCCTAGCTCCATGCAGCTTCATGCAACTTTGAGGTACCACCCTGAAATTATCATTTGAAGAGTTATTTGTAGAATGAAAAAAGAATGAAATGAGGCAGCACTTGCCATGTGTTAGATCCCTGAATGACAACGTAATGGGACTTTCCTGGGCACACAGGACAGGGAAATCATCTTGTTTCAACTTCAGCATCCATCACTGGTGGTTACTGCAGTGCAGTGTTGCAAATGAGAGTTAATGTCACAGTTTTCAGTAAACTTGAGCTTTGTCTTGCTTTTTTTTTTGTCATTTAAAAGGCAGTAGATTCCCCCATAATGAAATTGCATCTGTCAAGTGTTAGGGAGCTGTTCTGTAGCATCTGCAGCACTGTGCTAAAGACTGCCTTAAGGTCTTCCCTCCTTCAGGTACCCTTTAATAGAACTAATACTGCAACCATTTGTTTCAGCGGTATATTCCTCTAAAAGGTTTCTTTATTGATTTTTTTTTTCCAGTGTTCCCTTTCTGTAATTTCTGTGGAGTTTAATTATTAGCTCCAGGTATCCTGATTGAAGCCCAGACTATAAGAAATGGAGGTTTAAATTGAGACTTGTCTTTTGAAGTGCTGTGGAATAGTTTTAATATAGTTGCTATAATGTATGTTTTTTCTGTTTTCACACTGTTGGGTAAATGAGACAAAAATGAGAGCTTCTGTCTGAATTTTGGTATATGAAGCCAGAGTCCCAGAGCAAATGTCTGTGTGATTAAAGTGGTATTGAAGCATTATTAAAAAGCTGTAATTTCAAATATTTTATGCTTTGTTTCACATATAATGCATCTACAGTGAAGATTAGTTTCCTAATGTAATTCTGGTGCTTGCACTCTACTGAAGTCAAAGAAACTTTTCACTGGTCCCTGTTGGCTTTGGATCAAGCTCTTGGTTTAAAGTATTGATTAAAAGAGAAACTCAATCTGAATGGAAAGCCAAGATAATTGATACAGCCAATGTGGTGAATTAGTAAAAAGAAAAAAAAAAAACAAACACAAAAAAGTAGCTCCCAGAAGATTACATCCACAAATGTAATTTGTTCCTTTGATTTGGCAAACCTGGTTCTAGGTGCTTATTTAAAAAGCATCTAAGGAGTGACTTTGTCTGTACCTACCCATGCTTGGTTTTCTCCTCTTTATTCTTTTCCTAATAACTCTGCCATTTAATATATTTTGTTTTCCTAGTATTTATTAGATTGCTATGCAGTAAAAATATGATCAGAAGAGACTTAATTAAGGGCTGCTGCAGCTGCTGAATCTTTGAAAACAATGTACTGTAGCAGTGAAGATTGTCAACCACCCCAATAAAAGAGGATGTGCCTACTGGGAGAACCAATATTGTCACTTAAAATCTGGTAGCCTAGGAGGGAAAATCAGAATGGTTCAAAGTGTCTGTTGTATTCCTGTCTTTCCTAAATCACAGTCCTCAACAATACAAATGCATGTTTAAAAGGAAAAGGGAAAGCAGAATGGAGTAGCTTCTCAAACAGCTCCCTGAGGGCTGCCATATCTAAATACTGTGAATGAAAACTGCTGAATTAAATTCATGCAGTCTGTTCAACAAATCACATGCTTATAATACCTGGGTTTTTATAGCCTTGGGAGCATTATGCAGCAGAGAAAACAACTAAAAAAATAATGTAAATCCAGGAAACATCACAGAACTTTGTTGTGCAAGCCCGCTATGTTTTAAATCACATTGATTGGACAGACCAATACTTGTAGTTTAGAAACTAAATTTGAACTGAGTAAATGATGTTTTATATACCCCTTAAGGTGGCTGACATTTCAACCATCCAGATTAGTAAAATAAAAAGAAATTTGAAGGACATCTAAAACTGAAGTCTAGGTGGAAAGAAGAATAATGTGTGTGTATCATTTGTTGCAGCCCTGCCTCTGGGGATACGGTCAGGTTTTGATCTACAGACAGAAATTGAGAGGAGAAGGATGCATTTTAGGGATGTACTCTTGATGATGGTTAGCCCTCCCTCTCTTACACAACACAGCCTTTTCCCCGTGTACCTTTTTCCTTTGGCAGATCTACCGTGTCAGGAAAATCTATAACCCTTTGGACAGGAAAGCAGAGTGCTGCTGAATCGATCACTTCATTAGGCTGCAGGTGAGACTCCTTCCTAACACACCGAGGCCAAACGATTCCTGGCCTGGTCTTCAGGTAGGGAGGAAGCTTTGAAGATGTGCAGTGTGCAGAGAAAAGCAGAAGACATTTATTTTGGCTTTTCATTAGGCCAGCTGTTCCACTGGTGAAATTAATATGGTGGGGAAGTAGTTAGAAGACAAAGAGAGGAGGAGGGGGGAAGAGATCTGTATCCTTACATACCCAATGTTTAATCATGTTCAAATCACAGTGCATATCTTCAAAATGCAGCTCATAGTCTTAAAGTTCAGTCCTGCTCCTGGGAAGGGCCAATGTGAGATGCTATTTTACTATAAGTATATACTTTACAAGTTATGACACCCATCACTGAAGGGTGGTCCTACTGTACTACAGAAACACCCACATTTTGTCTTTGTGAAGACACAATCATGTTCTCCCGAACAGATAAAATGGCATCTAATACAGGTTTACTCTCCTTAAAGTCCTTTCCAAAGAAAGAAGGAAAATATGTGCCTAATGGTAGACATAAGGAAGGGAAAGCACAGTTAGTCTTTTTCCTGAGACAGTTTGTTCTCATTATCTAATGTATCTGTAAAAGGGGGTTTTTGTTCCCATTTTGATACCCAACATTTGGTGGCTTTCATTTTTGAATAGTCTGTTGCAACCTTTGGGCCCCAGGTTCTGCTTTCTAAGCAAGCACAAATACACTGAAAAAGAAAGATTAACAGTAATTTTTATATTCAGAAATTGAGGTGAAACCACTTTTCAAAAGATTTGTTTTATTAAATGCTGTTGTATATATGTGCTGGGTGTTAGATATTTTGTCATTCCATCTGATCAATTACATTTCAGAGTCATAGCCAGAGAAGATATATTACATTATTAGTCAAGTATTTTTTAAAGAAAATTCTTTCAGTCTGAGTTTGTGTGGCCTCACTGAAAATTCTGGAAATTCTATTATATAAGTCTGTGATTTTAGGCAGAGCTGGTCAAGAATTTTCCAGTATCAATTTTTTTTCTCTTTAGAGCTCACCAGTTCTTCAAAAGAGAAACATTTTCAAAAAATTTATTTCATATGCAGCTGATGGACTGGAATTAGTAATTGAGATGTTATTATTCTGTTGCCTTCTTTTAAAAGTTTAATAATTTCTTCATTTTCTACCTGTTCATAGTATTGATTGCTGAATCAGGTGTATTTCCCTGAGTCTTTGCAGTTAAAATTTCAGTGGTCCTTGAAAAGGGAAGAAAGTATATTCAGCAATAAATTGTGGAAAAATTTTTGATAGATAAACCAACTTAGAAAATACTTTGCTTTTTTTCATATCAACTTATCTATGCAAAAGAAGTAGTTTATTCAGGAATGAATGTGTAAAGCTTTGATACATGATCAAAATTATACACTTCTGATATTCCTTTGCTGTTATTTTATTTTTACTAGAGAATAAAAGTGTCTCTGAGCATTCCCCATAATGCTTTTGGATAGAAGACCAATGAAAGTGTGTCTAATAAATTAAAAAACAAGTTAAATAAATTTAAACATTCCTGTATTCAAAGGGGAGTTTAATGAGTTTTTCACATAGTAAACTGTAGTGGTTTTTTTATGAACAGGCCTACCATGCTTGTGGTGAGGGCTATGTAAATTACACCAATGCATATTTATTCATGTACTTCTTGTGGGAATATATTTAGGGGCCTATAAGCATATATCAGAATTTGTTACAGGGAAGGGAACTTTTGAGGAAGGCTTATTATCCCAGGAGTGGAATTAAGGTGAAATTAACAAGTAATTGAAGTTATCTTTGATCATGATTTTTCATTCCCTTTTTTTCCCTGCTCTAAGGAAGTGAATATTTTTGATGTTCAGTAGAGCAGTACAATGCAGCACAGAGAGGCATAATGCTGAATTTTCATAATAATGTTTGTAATGCAAATGAGGGACACTTCAAAAACAGGTTGATTAGCATTTCTTAATAAATTGCCAGTCTCCTCCTTTTTTCTTCATTAATTCTCTCAGCAGATTACATAGCTAGATTTTAGCATTACTGAATGTGAAGTGTGCAGTGGCTTCTTGTGATATAATTATTTGGTGGCTCTAAATAGTTTCAGATTGTGCATTTACAGCACTTCCTCCAGCACTATAGCTCTACAGTGAATTAATGAGCTGCTTGTCACCTCTGGGACCTTTCCTTTGAAATCCAGTCTGGCTTCATGTGAACTGATACCATTGCAGGCCAGCAGCTGGGAAAAGGTTAGAAAATGAATGAGCTCCAGGGACACTGCTGAACTTCCACAGGAGCATATATTTACTTTAGTGCTGTTTTTTGGAGATCAAACCTGGGGAAATGCAGAGCTGCTTGCAGTGCCTCCCACTGAGCACATCAGGCAGCCAGGTTCCCCATGGTGTGGCTCTTGGTGGTGTGCTGTGCTCTCCTCTCCCTTCCTTCCCTAGGTCCTGCAAGGGAGGTGTTGGCAACACAGCCCCTTGAGCAAACAAGTGGCTTCTCCTTCCTATGTATCATTCAGGTTTCTTCCTAAATATTTTGTTGTCTTTTTAACTGCCAAAGACTCCTCTTTTTCCCTCTTATCCTTTATTTAATTTTTAAAATTATTTATTCTCTTCCTTATCTCCCAAATCTTGCTTTTGCTCAGTGTGTGTTTTTTAGTCTCCTTTTCCTCTGTTGTTTCCCACTAGGAGGCCCAACAAGCGATCTCCCCTGCCAGACACCTGTGAGGAGCTATCTGCTGCCCTTTTTTTTGTTCTCATTAGAGAGATTTCAGAGGATGAAATGCTCATTGTGCTGCTTTGATTTTAGAGGAGAAACAAGGGTGACATTGTGTGAGCTTTCAGTTCAGAGCATCAGTTGGTGAGCATAAGTCCCTGTCCAGTTTTGATTCCAGTTGGGCATTGCTCTGCTGGTCAAATTACTTTTCCTGACTGCTCAAGGCAACAACAAACTGAGTTTTCAGGGACTGTGTTTAAATGATATGTGCAACTTGTGATAAGCATTCAAATTGCCCAGCTGAAGTTGGAAATTTAAAAGCCACAGAATAGAATCATAGATTCATAGAACAATCTGGGTTGGAAGGGACCTTTAAAGGTCACGTAGCTCAGCCCCCTGCAGGGGACATCTTCAACTAGATTAGGTTACTCAGAGGACAAACTGCAACTCCTGAATGTCTCTGGAGAAGCTCTGAGTTAGGGATACTTTCATCTGCTCTAATGTTTGGGTCTTCTTGCTGGTGGTTTCCAGCATGGGGCTGGATGGCTGTGATCCCACTCTGTAACTACGTAACATAACTCAATATTGCTGCTTCTAACATTCTACACAGGATTTCTTTTTTCTCCAAATGTAGGAATGTAGGAATAATGTATAACACTTCCCCTCCTTAAGATGGTCCTGGAGTCTTGTCTTTATTAGTAAATTGTCTTGGCAATCTTCTTCCTTTAGTGTGTGTTGATTTTGGTGAGGTAGTTCGTCAAAAGTCTGTTGTAAGCCATTTCGTGGGCCTTCTGTCGATTTAGCTGGTTGTAGATTGCCACTGAGCAGTCAAGCCAAGGCTGGAAGCTCTGTTCTCTGATTTCTCTTCCAATACTGCAGGAAAGTCATGTGTTGCTCTTCTTTCTCAGCAACAAGAGTCACTTAAATTTAACATTTAGGATAAACCCATGGTCTGCACTATTGATGATTACTTAAGCTCTTTGCTTTTGATTTTGTGTGGGATCTTAACCATTTTAAAAAGAAATGCAGCTCCAAGAAGCTGTGTAGTTTTACAACCCAACAGTGTGTGGCAAGT
Source organism: Ploceus nigricollis (assembly GCA_013399945.1). NCBI lineage: Eukaryota > Metazoa > Chordata > Aves > Passeriformes > Ploceidae > Ploceus > Ploceus nigricollis. The sequence continues at coordinate 641,992 of VXBC01004513.1, forward strand.
TACAGTGATGACTTTTGCTGTCCTGTCCTTTTTTATTGGATTTGAGAAGAGAGGGAGATGTATTATTTAAAAAATACTGTTGCTAGATTAATTGAGTGAAAGAAATTTATTTGTAGAATTACCTTCATTTCAACAAAAACATTGCTTTATTTTTTCTCCTTCCCTTTAGGATTTGAATTGGAACCACAGCAAAGCATGGTTTGGAAGGGACTTCTGGAGATCATTTGGTCTCTCTTTCTGTTGGAAGAATTAGATTTGATTATTCAGTACATTACCAAGCTGAGCCTCAATTTTTTTCCACCAAGAAGATTCCACCACTTCTTTGAGGGATCTTTTCCAAAGTTCAGTTGTTCTCACTGGAATATTTTCCCCCCTATATTTGTCTGTACTTTCCCCTGCAGCAACTTGTGCCCATTCCCTATGTTTTGTGAAAATATATCCCCATGGGAGGAGCACCTCTGCTTTCTCTATATGTACATTTTTTAGGTAGTGGAAGTTATAACTAGATCTTCTGAGCCTTTTCTTCTCCAGCCCAGTTCCTAAAACTTTTCTTCAAATGAGAAGTTCTACAATTCTCTAATCATCCTGGTTGCCCTTCACTGGACCCCATCCAATTTTTCAGAGTCTCTCTGGAAAAGCTGAGGGCACCAAAACCAGACAATCATTCCAGGAATGACACAACGTGCTGAACAGAGTACAGAAATCACACCCCTTGGCCTGCTTTGGTCTAGGACAGGGCAGCCTTTGTTGCCTCAAAGGTGCCCTGCTGACTCACATCCATCTTGCTGCCTGCCAGGGCGCCCATGTTTTTTACAGCAGGGCTATTTCATGAACTTGTTATGTCCATGTTGTACAGCTGGTCCCTAACTCAGCTCTGCTCTACAACTCCAGGCATCACCAGCCAGTCTGGTTGGAGTGGTCTTGGGTCATGACTCTTGAAACAGGAGGCGCTGGGAGGGAATGACTTAAACTGTGAGTGTTCTGGAGGAAGGCCAGGATGTGTACACCCACACAACCCCTTCTCTGCACTGCTCGGATGCTAACAAAGGGAACTGGGAGTTTAATTTCTTTATGCCTACAGGAGCAATCTGGTTTTTGATCATAAAGTAATTGTAAGTATATGAACTGCTTCTGTGTTACTTCAAAATGCCTGCCTGGCCTCAGACACTCCTGGAAGTGCTGTAGGAACTTGCCAGGCTGCCTGGCTTTTTTCTCTCCCTTTTGCAAGATGTCCTGCTCTCTTTGCCTGTCCTCCAAGCCAGGCATCGAGCTCCCAGCTCCAAATCCAGAGACAAAGGCTGAGTGAGCATGACCCTTCTGAGCAAGGCCCAAGGGCTCAGTGAAGTGGTTTCCAGGCCCACCTGGACTGGAGCACCAAGTAATCTCCAATCTGTTAAGAAAGCAGATAAGGTAGGGCTCAGAGAGCCTTACCTAGCATGGCACAGGAGGGGAGGAGACAAGAGGATGCACTGCACAGCCTCCCCAACCACCCAGTGTGGCTCGTTCATCCTCTGCTGCTGCCTTCAGCAGCTTCCTTATGAAAGTTTTCTTGGAACATAGGCAGCAAACTCAGTCTTTATGCAGCTCTGTCAGCCATTATGTTACAGATTTACTGCCAAAATTCTGATCATTTACTGAGCTGACAATTGAATTCATTTGTTCCCTGGAAAATGGGGCTGTGCTGCCTGCCACATTAAGGTGAAACAGCTGGAAGAGCTGGGGGGGGATAAGCTGGCTCAGAGCATGAGGCTGGGATGGGAGGGCTGCCCAACCACAACACACACACTGCTGGCTGACTGAGAAGGAGCAGTGATGGAGCTTCTGCTCCCTCCTGTCCTTTCACCCAAAACCTAATGACTCGATGTGTTGTCAGGTAGTCTGGACAGCTTTGCAAGAGGGGCTAAGAAACCAAAAAGCTATTATTGATTGTGAAGAGCTTTATACCTGAGCTACTTTGAGAATCTGAGGCTCTTCCAATGCCTTGTATCACTTGAAGCAGTTACATGGGACTCCTGATAGATGGATGATGCAGGGCCAACCTCTCTGTTAACCCTGTGGGCTATTTGTATGATTGGATTAGGTCAGCTCTAATCAGATCTTTTCCCCTATCACAAGCCAGACTCAATACAATGTAATCAGAGAAGAGCAGCAAGAATGCTAGCATGGCTTATTCTAATAAAGTGAAAAATCAACTTCACTTTTTCTTAGGTTGTTGCAGTAATTTATTTTAGCCATTAAAAATTAATTCAGTCAGAAATATGCTATAAAGGCATGATAGCATTGCTAAGAGTCAGAGCTGGGAAGCTTTCCTGGCTTCCCTTAGAGCCAGTGGTGAACCAAGAGATGATCAGCATGGAGTCTGACACATTGAGAGGCACTCAATATATTCAATGTCTGCATTCTTATTAGGTGTTCTGAACTTGACTCCCAATGACATTTTATATGTATGGAGGGGAAACAAAAATGGAAAATATATAAATATAGCAAGTTTTAATTTAGGCTTGAGAGGACAATAGCTTAGCCAGTTAATTAGCATTCACCCTCAGAAATGGTTTCTTTGTGTGGCTTATTTTATAGAAATCTTCAATGAATAAAGAAAAACAGATAGTGTTTCTCTGGTAACAAGTAAAGGGCAATGCCCTGTTTCAGTAATGGTGCAGAAACAATCCTTTTTTCCCATCACTTTAAGTTTCCAATAACTTTTCCTTCTCATTCCTTCATTCTTAACTTAAAACATATTCAAAATTGTGCTCACATTGTTTGCTGAAGGTGGACTAATTTGATTTATGTTAGCTGTCCCCTGGGAGCATTGCTTTGCTTCCAGGTATAAAGACTAAGCAAAGCCAATCAGTTCCCATATATTCCCACTATTATACCCCCTGGATCTGATACTGCAAGAGAGTTTGGTCCAAGACCTAAGGGACTGTGCCTTTTGCAGGCCTGTGGCTGGTGGGAAGGAGAAGACAGATGTTGTCATATTCTGATCATAAAACCAAAAAAGGATCTGAAATGCCTTATTTACCTTGACAGTGTCCCTGGCAGAGCTGGCAGGAATCTACTAAATGAAAACAGTAGCTAGACCAAAGGGGAAAGAAAACATGAGAGTATGCCCCCAGTTTGATCCTGAAGTTACAGGAATGCTGGGATATTTTGAACAGGCTAATGATGGATAGCATATTCATGCTAAGAAAAGATTTTGGTAAGCAAAATAAACCCCTCCAATTAGTTTCCACTGTGATCCATTTAGATGTAATTTTCAGTTGGACTTACATCTGGACTAAATTCAGCACTGAAAGATCAGTTTGCTACTGAAGAATGTGAAATTGTATCTGGAAGGGCATGGTAGGAAGTGGGATCCATTTCATCAATTTCTTCGGAAATTAAGTTTTCAATTAAAATAAAATGAATTTATCTTCCTAGAGATAGGCCTGCAGAGACTTACATTTGGGTGATTGTTCAAATATCCACAAACAGATGGCTCCCATGTTTTTTACTTATAACCTACTCAAGTAAAGCAAAAAGCCTCACCAAAAATAAATCCCCACCAAAAAAACAATGTCCATGTCTGGAATATCAAAACAGTTCCCTGGAACTGTACTGCCAGTCTAGGATACTTGACTTGTTTTGATCTCCACTGGTGTGCAAAAAGAAAATATTGAAATAGGTACGCATGTTTCAGTGTTTAAAAAGTTGTATTTTAAAAATTTAAAAAAGTTGTATTCTGAAAACTGTAGTCAAAGAAGGTCAGTAACTATTTTTTGAATGCATGCAAAATGTTGTGGTCTGAGTTGGAGGAAATAACTTGGTCTTATGTTGAGCTGATAGCCTCCAGCAGAGTTTGGGAAAGGTGTGAAGTTTTCCCCTTGGGATCATTCCACACTTCCCTCAAAATATTCCCATCCCATCTGTTTACATATGGCTCTTGAAATATTTGCTAACATGTGCAAAATTTCCAAAATGTCCAGTCCTATTGAAAATGAGCCTTTCTGAACCAAGGCTCAATCTTTTTTCACAGCCACAGTTAGATTTATGGCTGGGGAGGCAGGGGGTTTGTAAGCAAGAAGTTCGTAGATGCTCTCAGTTGGTGCTGGGTAGACATTTGAGAGTGCTCAAATCCTCCCCCTCTCTTCATCCCATGCTTTCACTTCCACAAAGCTGGAAACACTACAGATATGCCAGACAAACGGAAACTGCATTTTTTTTTGAGAAGTGGAGAAGGAAAAAAATAAAAAAAAACCAAAGATCAAATATCATTCACTACTGCAATTCAGTGTGAACAGCTGGAGGTGGCAAACAGAAAATGAAAGAATTAAAATATTCCTAGATCTGCATTCACAAATCCATGGAAACAGAATTTCTCTTCAAAATTGCCCAATCCTGATATGTGTACAACCAGACCATAAAATATATTATGAATGTTGAAGGTATGGCAGAGTGGAGGCAAGCACTGACCAAGAATGTCAGTTTGGAGAAAATAAAACAGGGTGAAGGGAAAAATAAAGGAAGAATTTTGAAAGGAAACATGTTGAAGGATAAAAGCTGGCACTGGAAAGCTGTCTAATGTGCTGAGGTATTGATCCAAATGCCCTATGAGCTTTGCAAGGAATAATGTGGTGCTTTGCTTTCCCTGGAGGATACAGGTATGATAACTTTGAAACAATTCAGATCAAGGGGAGAAAAAGATGTATCTCAAGTGTAGTAGAAAAATGAACCTTCTGTCATTTTCTAAACCTAAGTTCTAACGCATTTTACCACACTTGAAATGCAATCTTAATTTGGGAATCGTTAGGATCTCAGACTACAAATCTCTCTTTCAAAATTCTGAGAACTGTGCAAATTAATTTATGAGATACCCCTGAAGTGGCACATACTCTTTTTCATACAAAAATATTGTAGAAAAAAGGACAGATAGAGAAATTCATATATAGAAAAAAATACAAAAATATTATTCAAGTAAAACTGAATTCCAAGGAGTTGCTGAGTATTGATTCTGACTTGACAAGAGCAGAAAGGGACCATTTACAGTGAATAGTGTATTAAGTAGTTGGAATGTGAAGTGTTTACTAAAATAACAGTAATTATTCAAACCAAGCTAATGGCAGTGAAGTTGTTGGGAAGCCTGTGGAAGATGATATGTTTGTTTGCTGCAGCATGAATGCTGTGGGTAGGTTTTTTTGTCTTGTTTTGTTTTGTTCTGGTTTTTTACAAAATACTATGAAATTTTAAATATTTATTTATTTCTTTATTTTTAAAAAGCTTGCACCACAGCACAATCTAATCAAAAGGGGAAAATACAAATTGTTCTTCAGCATCTTCTATCTGGAGGCAATAGCTAACAATATATTGCAATACATTTGATTATGACATTACAGAGATTTGCTGTTTATTATAAGGGCTGCATCCATATCACTCAAATACAGCTAAAAGCCTATTAAAGAACTTTTGTGTTCTCAACTGCAAAACTAAACTGATTCTGTGCCTACTGGCAAAGGCTGAAGTTTCCATTGAAAAATGCATAGAATATGTAAAGACTTTGATTTTGTATTTTGACAGCCAAAATGCTTTAATGTTGTAAAGAATGTATTAGAATACTGTCAAAATGCACTTTTAATAATTTTATTCATTAATCAACATGTTTTTTAATATTTAATTTGTCTTTTGGCTTTTAGTATGAAAGTGAATCTGTTATCTGTTATTATTATCTCTTTGGATATACAACTGTCCTTTTTCACAGAGGCACACGTGTGTAAAGTAACAGAGAGCTGCTTAACTGTAAAACATGGAATCCCAACCCCAACCAGTAGATGCCAAATGAGAACTGATTTTTTTTTTCAATTTATATGGGGGCAACAAAGCACTAACACACCATCTTTAGAAGAATTTTCATGAAAATTTTTTTTACAATTTAAATTATTCCTCTTTTCTCGTGTTGTTAAAATACTTAGCAGAACCACCCCTTGTCCAGATATTGCAGGTAGGATGTGTTGTGAGAAACAAGGTGTTTTTCCTTCTAACAACCTGCTTTGTTCTTTATATAATTTATAGGGGAAGACATAAAGTAAGCTAATGAAATGACTGGGAATGGATTGGCATGTCACATACAGGAGGGCACACAACCCTCCTTGGAATGACTGTGATGAATGGTGGGCATGGGGAGATGAGTGGTTGTTTGTGCTCAGTATGATCCATAACCTCCAGCTTCAGAAAGCATCCTTAATCATGACAGCTGTTGGGAAAGAGAGAGTCCTGTGGATAGCAGGGGAAAAAAACACCCCTGGGTTTTCTCAAAGTTTCTGTTGCTGGCTCCTGAGCCCCTTTGGCGTTCCACAGCCACTTCAAAGCCAGGAGCAGTAGGAGCAGCTGTCCGGCAGCTGTGGGATCTGCCTGGCAGGGCCGGCACTGGCAGGATCATCTCACTCTTGTGGGGTGTGAACAGAGGGGCCTCCCCTCTGCCCACCTGTTGATTTCCCAAACTGAAGGGAAATTAATTGCCTACCATTTTCCACTGCTCTTCCAGGTCTGTTTGAGGCTGACTAATGGCTTCCAAATGCGTTTGAAGACAATTTCCATAGGGAAGGAAGGGGAGGTAGGTAGATGGGAGGAAATTGCCTGAGCCTTGTTTATTCTAGGGAGCCAGGATCAAAGCAGAGCCCAAATGTGCATTGTGTGAATTAATATAGATTGTCTCATCCAGGTATGGGTCCATTGCAAGCAGCTCCCTCTCCAACACTGTGAGTTGAGACCTTTGCCTCACAAGTCTGCATTTTGAGTGGGACTGCTGCAGCTCAGGTCTTGGCAGAGTATTATCAGGTCCCGTGCGTGTAGGAAATTCATTCTGGATGGTTTTGCCACTGAGGGCTGGTTATTGGAAACTGGGACCTCCAGTGATCTCTGGGTCAGGTGAATAAACTGCTCTGGTTACAAGGAAGCACCTTGTTATTGAGAAATTGACTGCTGAGTAGTAGTAATTGTATAAATTAGCATTAATTTTTTTTAAAAAAACATAGTATCAGGAGATTTTACAAAACGGTTTAGCAAACATTATGTGCAAAAAGAATGAAATAGTAGGCCTCAGAGGTTAGGCTGGATGAAGAAGCAAAGAAAACCATTACATTAATTGCTACCAGCAGTGATGGGGAGCGTTTCAACAACTTGACTTTCTGAACATGAAAGGTGTGTGTGCATAAAAACATCAAGATGCCAACCTAGGGGAAAGTTGCATCTCTAATTGTTCTGTAGTATAGAACAATTGATTAACTTGATTAATTAACTTGATTGATTAATTAACATATTGATGTTAATTAATCAAGATGGACCCAGCTGGTTTGGTTTAAACATATCCAAAAGGTTGTGTATGGTAGAAGCCAACTCAGCAGAGCTCTGTTTAAAAGCAAAATCTGCCCTGTGTGAAACTCCACATTTTTTCTGTGGATGTAGTCTCTTGGTGACCATTTATATTTTAGGAACTGACATGTTCACTTTCATTAAACTTGCCTGAAAATGGAGAGCAACTGTTTAAGACCAAAGCTGTTGACCTTACATTTCACAAGTAATAAGATTTTATTTACTGTAGTTACTACAGGCATACTTAAACTGGGAAAATATTTTAATACTTTGCCATTTCTGATAAATAAATGTAGATACATACACCATTCCTGTACATTGTTCAAATGATCAACCAAAAATAGTTTAAAAAATATCTGAATGTTTAAAATGTTTAAAAAACATCTGAATGCACAAGTGCTGATTTTGGTTTAGCCCAGGAATTTTCAAGCCAAAACATGTACCAGTTTCACAGAGTTGGGATTTTTTTAAACTTTTGTTTGACATGCAAGTCCTTCAGGAAGCAGATGGGCTTGTGGCATCAGTATCACCCTTAGAAAGAAACAGGTTTCATTTTAGCCAAAAACAGGTTTCATTTTAGTTAAACATGTTTTTTTTTTTTTTTTTTTGCTGTGTATATTTTCATGTCTATGCCTGTGATTCCTGCCTGTAGTTTTGCTGTACTATATAGCAGCAGTGCTTTCACATGGAATTTTATTTATAATTTTCCTGTGTTTGACTTTCTGAATCTTCCCAGTAAGGAAAAACAAAATCACGTATTATTCATAATCTGAAATGATTTCTGGTTTAGGTAGGCCCCAAAAGATTTTGAAAAGCTCCTTAGTATTTTGTACAGCATTTGATTGTCTCTGGAGTTGTACTGACTCTTCCTTTGGACTGTGTGATGCTTCCTTGCCCAAATTGTAGATCTGAGAGAGACTGGGTTGGGCTTCCAGATGGGAAGCTGCTGGCTTTTTAAATTTGGTTTTCATAGTTTTTTGTTTTGTTTTGTTTTCTGAGAAAATACAGAGAATGAGGAAATGCATCCAATTAAGTAATAAAGTAGTTTGCAATGAAGATACTTCAGTTTTGGGGCTTTTTTCAATCATCTGAAATGTCACAGGCAATTACAAGTAATTACTTTTCTTACTGGGGTGCTTCAGCTGAGAACCAGTGCATCAAACTGTGGAGTAGGGATTTTGGCTATGTCCTATGGGAGGCTACAGGATATGTGGAATCCCCCATCTTGCTGTTCTTTCTGACACATACATTTTTCAGAACAAAGCAAAGGGACTAGATTTGCTTCGACATCCGTGGCACATCAAATAACTCTCGTGACTGTGACTGATCAAATAACTCCTGCACTGCAGCCCTGTCAGAAGCAGGGGAATTCAGAGAGGGGAAAAGCCTCATTGGCAAAAGCACACAGAAGGAGTTGGGAGAGGCAGGTTGAGGTGGAAAATGAGTCCTTTTTCATAACAAAATGTCCTGTTTATGTGTGCCAGCAACATCAAGGAGGAGGGGGGGAAGGAAATACTCCCTGAGTTACAAAAAATAGCAAATAGATTGGTTAGGTCAAAAAATGATTTGCTTTTCCTTCATGATGGTAACTGACCCAGGAAGATGCTGGCAGATCTGCTTGGTTGCTGTGTATCTTTCTTTCCTGCTGCTGCATTCATAGTACTCACAGAATAATTTACTGCAAGTTTCAATACTGATCATTTACCTAACCCTGTCAACATTAACTGAGACCAGCGAGAAAATACAATTTTGTTTTGATCTTTCCGTGACCTGGCTGCTAGAGGACATAAAATTATATACTCTGATTATTATGGTTTTTTATTAGTTTGTTTATTTTTTCCTTTATTTATTTGATATCCCTTTAAACAAAGGACTGTGGCATGACAGTATTCTGGATTCCTAAAATATGCTTATCTTCAGTTCTTTTTTAAATCAGAAAATTGTTGTTCTGTGTAACAAAATGACTAAAGCTGACAGTTGGATGGTGAAGCAAAGGCAACTGGCTTAAAGAAGTTCTTTTGTATACCTGCGGAAAACCCAAGAGAATGGCTGATTTATACCTCAGTCAAATCACATGCCGATAATTTAGGTATCTCTGTCTTCTGGAACTGTTAGGCTCATGCTTCAACATGCAAAGTGACAGCTAGATTTTAACTTAACTCTTATTTAATTTCCTGACTGGATTCCTAATTACTTGCCAAAACAATATTGATGTTAGATTATGGACTAATACTAGGTTCTCTGAGGTACAGATGTTTAGCAAACAGGCAGGGGGTCTAAGATCTCCTATGATATATTTTAAAATGTTGCATTCCCTTGTTCTCCCTTGCTGGCATTTATGCTCCCTCTCTTGACGGTGAGCTGGAAGTGACACTTACCAAAACAACATGACAAAGACGCTTTCAAAACTGTCACTTCCTTAGGAAATTCCTTATTTCTTCAGATTTGAAGCTTCTCATGCACCTTTTTATCTACTGCTTTTGGAATTAGAGCATAATATTACTGAAAGGTAACAGTGTAAGAAAAATCTAGAGATTGTCAGTAACAAATGTAGTTTTTGGTCTTACAAATGCACAGTTTTTGAAATCAAAAAGCAGTATTAAAATCTTACCCAAACGCTGATTTTGCATTTAAACTGTCAAATAATTACTTACTGATATAAACTTAATTTCCTACATATTAATGAATTGCATTTTAATGCAATAGCAACAGGCTAGGTTATAATTTTCCAAGAGTTAATACTGTGCTTCATAAAATTGTGCTTCAAGAAAACAGTTTTTTTTAATAAAACTATTTTTATTGTATGGACAGTTTTGCTTTCTCTAGAAGGCCCAGGAGAGAATTTTGGATGACTAAAGTAGAGTTTCAATTAAAAGTACAGATATGTTTAACATGACTTAAATGTTGTGGGTTTAATTGGATTTTTAAAATGATTTCAGGTTAATTATATGTAACAGAATTTGATAGTAGCAAGACTTATGTAACCATTCTGATGAGATAGTTCTCTTCAAGAATACTATTTATTTTGATGGTATTCTCTGCTTCAGTGACAATACCTATGGCTATAAGAATGTGTATTTTAGAATTTCTTCCAGCTTGAAGGACGTGATATTATGTGGAGCCTCTCTCCGTGTTAGCTGCCTTCCTTGCAGGATGAACTGGAGATCCTCTTTGGATTCCAGACCTTGGGCTGCCAGCCATAGGTTCCTGAAGCACCTTTACCATCTGAAGTTTTGTCATGTTGGCTTTTTATTCTCTCATATCTATGTGAAGATATGAGTTGGTTAGTGTTAGTGTTAGTGAAATATTTGCAAAATTCTATTCTAGTTTCTAGGACAAGAGCATTATTTTGGTGACTTCTTTAAAAATATGCTTCCATATTTGGGTTTATTTGTCTACACACACAAACACCATGTATATTATTGACATTGCATCCTATATAGAGTTATCTATATTTTTAACATCAAAACAGTGATGGCAAAAATACAAAAATATGTATTTTTCCATCGTATTGACAGTTTTAATTTATGGACAGACACTCCCAAATTGAATAGGAAACGGGACATTTTCAGAAAATAGTGATGTCACAGTAATACCATCTCCACATTGGATGTAATGCTGTATATACTGCATTGTAAATATTCCCCTCCAAGGGGAATGGGATGTCTATAGGCACGTACTTAAAACTCTTATTAATTGTTAATGTCTAGAATAACTGAATATTGTTGTAAAGACATTTTTTTTAAATCTCCAGTATTGGAGGAGTCAGCTGAAAATAGCTGTGTGACATGCCTGAAACAGATTCAGACATCTCTGCTGAGCACAAGGAAAGACCTGAATACCAGGATTACAGATCCCACAAATCCCCTGCTCAGTTTTACAGAAGGATCAGGCAGTTTATGTATGCAGTTAATCTATTTTCACTTCAGTGGAGTGATTTGCAGCTGCAGCCCACTTCATAGGCAGATCAGAAGCTACACTGTAGTATCTGTTTGGCCTGTGCCATTTTTCTTGGAAGGCTAATTGTTTAGCTTACGGCATGTTTTATTTTCTCAGGGTATGCTTAGAAATAAACAGAGCTCAGCCAACGTAAACCTTGCTCCTCGGCAGAAACTCGGCTGTGGCTGGGGCAATTGGAAGAGCAGTTAGAGGAGCCCAGGCATTGCAAATTTAGCTCACCATGGCATGCCTGGGTAGTCTGTCCACATGTCGTTTGGGGACACTTCCACAGCTCCTATTCAGATGTTTGTTACAGCCAGTGCTTGAAAACCCTTCAGCTTGCCCTAGCTGGAGATGCAGAGGGAGACTGTCAGCAGGACAGGCAGGTGAGGCAGGTTTTCCAACTTGTCATTATCCAAAGTTAAGAGGATAACAGCCTCCAGAACCACAGTGCCTCTTCAGGCCTTCAGTCTTTTATTTATTTTTTTAAACATCCCTCTCAAACTGTCTTATTTCATTTCACAAAGAGCAGATTCCTTTGCTGCTGTCTAGTACTTACACATATCAAGGGCCAAGTCTGTCTGGAAGTCTGGCTCTACATTTCAGGGAAAACAAACTCAGAGCCTGGCTGCTGGTGTGCAGCACCTACAGTAGCTGAGCCATCATTTGGGAAACATGTTCTGTAAGGTTTCATAAAATTACAGATGCTCTGATGTTTTGCTGAGCTAGTAGGAAGTTTGTTGGCAAAATCAATAAACTCTCAAGTTTTCAAGTCATCAAATGACTTGAAAATGAGGAGGTTCTTCTTTTCTGACAAAGAAAATGTTCAAATATTTCAAAGTACTAAGTGACTAGGGCTCATAGAATTGGAGGTCCTCTTGGCATCCGTATCACTTTGGGAGGTGGGACCAAGTCATCTAGGCTGGTAGGAAAATTCCACATCAAAGCTTCAGCGTGCCTACACAAACCTCCTGTGCATGAAGACCAAGATGGGAAGGCATCAACTTGTGTGTTTTCTGCCAGGAAACCAAGAGCGTCCCCTGCCGTGAGCCAGCGCGCATCCGACGGTGATGAGAACTGCTGCGTCCAAACACGGCGCCTGACGAGCAGGGCTCAGCCAGGGTTTATTTATTTGGGTGCAGATTTTCATCACATCAGCCTTTCAACATTTGCATATGCAAACAGGAGATCTGAAGGGTAACAGCTGTGAAAATACATGCTTATGACCTACCTTACACGCACTGTACGCAACCTTGGGATGTGAATTTTATATGGGTTAAAAAATTACAAGCACACGTACGTAGGCACACTGTCAAGTCTCCTGCTTTGTTGTGTGTTTTTTGGATTTCATTAGCTTCTATCCACATGTAATTAGATGTACAGTCCAGAAATACTTAAGAGTGCTCCATTTCTTCTCCTATCACTTTGGATTCTGATCAGCTCTCTTGGAGCTCGGCATTTAGTGCAAGCTCCTGCAATTAAGCCCTTCCCCATGGCATTTTACCACATAGTGTCATGCTACAGCGCTGTTTACTTAATCGCCTTACTTTGCTAGATGGCAAGTGTTTCATTAGGAACTGTGAGGAATTTGTTATAATGCAACATAATCTAATGAGGGCTTGTCTCCAGTCAGGACACGTTTGCATTACTGGTTGATGTGATTATGTCGGTAAAGCTTCAGTATAAACTGGACTAGGGAGTCTTTCGCACACACATTTAAAAATAGAGTTATGTTATTGCTAAATGAGTACCTGCAAGGCTTGGTATGGTTCATTTCATAGCTCAGCTGTGAAATAATGCAAAAGACTTTTCTTCTAAAAAGTTCAGACAACACATTTAATATGTAAACAGTAATTCTTTGGAGAGATACCACAGCTGTGTAATATTAGCGTCATTCATGTTTTATTGTGGACAGACTTAAATTTAGCATCGTGTCATAAAAACATGATGCATGCTTCTAATTTGAACTATAAAAGTAAGTTGAAACATTTCCTTCCAGGTATTTGGACTGAGTCTTCATCTTTGATTTTGCTAAGAGAAAAGTTACCGGTGGGAATTGGTTTAGAGAATGTGATTCAAATTAATTTGCTTGCAAGAGCCTCAATTCAGGGTGTAATCTAGAGTCTGGCACTGCTAATAAAGGTGAAGTGTAATTATTTACCACATGGCATTGAAATTGCACCAATGTTAAGGGCTAAGCACATGCTGAATGATTTGGATAAAGATAACCCATGCTTACAGTGTTGTTCAATGGGAAAATGCTGTGACTTCCTATGGGGATGGCAGGTATGTTCAGCTTTCATTTCCCCACTGTGTCTCCTTCACCTCCTTTTCCAGACTTTGTGTAAATCTCTGAGACAGATTTACTGTATCTTAATAAGAATGAAATGCAGATTTCTAGGAGACTATTTGCTTGCAAATGGGCAACTTAATATTTGGAAATGTTTTTACATCAAAAGTCATGATTGTATGTTGTCAAGAAATAGAATTTTGCAACTCTTTTTTCTCTTTTCTCTGACTTCTCGTGATTTTTGGTCTCCATTTTGCCCTTTTCCCCCTTTTCTGCTGTCTTTGAATTTGCTTCCTCAATTGCACACATTTTGTAACTGTAAAATGTTGAGTGGTGAATCTCCTTTTGCACTATCATTTCCCCTCCATTCTGCACTTGATTTACACGCTGATGTGCAGCCCCATGTTACCAGACTCCAGTGTGCAGTAGACTCGGCTTCACACATGGCAAAGGCCTTGGGAAGAACATCAACTACCACTTCAGCGAGTTCCCTTCATATGCAAAGCTCACATAAGTCACTGTCCAAAGAAACGGAGCTGGAAAATCCATTTCTCCCTGCAGCATGCAAAGCTGGAAGGGGTGAGCTACAGAGGAACCCAAGTAAGACATGAAGGCCAGAGTATTCTTCATCTGGACACACTTTGGCGCTGCTTTGTGGCTTTATTTCTAAAAGAAAAATAAAAGGAAACAAAAAAAAAAAACCTTCACAAAACCCCAACTCCCAAGCCTTTATCTCCCTCTGCCTGGGAGCTGCGAGCTTATTTTCTAGAAAAATATCTAAAATATTTGGTGCTAAACTTCCTTTTAGATGAAAGTTTGAAGGGGCTTTACAAGATATGTGCAGAAATTATTGTTAGCAGCAAATGTTTAAGCTCTCCTAAATGAGGCATTCTTTAGCCAGATGATGTAGCTTGTTTTTACGCTGAAATAATGATCTAGAATCATGAATTCCTAATCTATTGCTGAAACTCCCATTGCTGGATTCCAGATGTGGAAGATGTGTTCAAACAGTACTGCTTCTTTTCCATTCTGCAGAGTTTCAGGTTTTTCTCTTTTGTACTCCATCTCCTCCTCTAAGATATGATTTATGGATTCCTGAACATCATCAGGAGCAAGCAATGCCCTGTCCCAGCAACCTAATTTTGATATGATTGTATTTATACTCAAGATTAACAGTTCTTTTGCAATTTGAACTCAACATTTTGCTCTGCCCCTACACTTCAACTGACTGGTGTCTTTAGGACATTTGCCATAATGATTTTGAACATCAATTTAAAAAATGTAGTATAGGCTGATTTAATAAGTATCAGAAGCATTGAAAGCAGGTACTTAGCAGTTTTCCGAGGTGCAGGTTCTCCCAAACCTGTGGACAAGTTGTTCTTTGTATGTATTTGATGCCAATTTAATTTACAGACTGTATTAAAATTATATGAGTAATTATTCATTATTATGAGGTATTAGAAATGCATACATTTAATAATAGGTATATCAGATTCCAGTCAGTTAGCATTTATTACCCAGAAGATTTTCTTTTAAACAGTGGAAATATGTGGCTTGCACAGCATAATGATAGGCTATGGTTTCCTTCTTCTGATGCTGTTGGTGGGATTGGTTAGTAGGAAATCAGGTGTATCTCTACTCCAAGGACACCTTTGTGTTCCTGTGCATGTATTGCACACAGGTAAAGCAGGATTTGAGAGCTGTTTATATTTGTTTCCAGCCCATACTGCAGGATGTTGTGTAGACTAAAGGAGTGCACAATATATTTTTTTAACATACAGCTTTAAAGTATGAGGTAACTGCCTGTCCTTTTGTTTCTTCCCAGCTCTTCCTTGAAAAAACCAAACCTGTAAGAAACAGGTGGGAGAAGTAGTCATTTGAGTTTCATATTATGGTATGGATGGCCTCAAAAGGATTTTATAAATTTATGGCCTCCATCATCCAAAGTTCTGCTCTTTCATAGCATTTCAGTGGGTTGGCTGCCGAGTTCTGTTACTGTGCTCTACTTGAGCTGTTTGGAGTATTACTTTGAGAACTGGAAGGGCTCTGGGGTGCTAAAACTGATTATGAGATCTTTCTTCGCTTGACAAGATGAGCAGGTCCATGTGAAGTATAAGGCAGTTGTGTGGATTGATGACAGACGGGTTCCAATCACAGAATTGTGTTGTGATTTGCTTGTCTTTGAGGCAGGATGCCAAGGGAATTGAGTTTCAAGAGGATAATTGCAGCCCAAATTCTCAGTTCAAATTTTGTGCCCTTTTAAAAGATTATTCTTAAAAAGATTCCTTCCAGTGATTCAGTGAATCCTGAGAGTTCTTCAGAAACTTTGTTTATAATTTGTCTTTCTGAAAATCAGAGTAAAAGGTGGTATATTGAGCAAAAACTCCAACTGTCCAAAAATCTTCATTTTAGAATCTGAATAATCAAGGATCCCCAGTCCTTATCAGTAAATATTTCCAACTGTAAGTGAATATTACCCTTCAGCATGGTGAAGTGACAGTGGTTTTGTGTGCTGATACCTCTGCTGTGTACGAGTCTCTGAAGCCTGGGTCAGTGATCCCAGCTTGTTACTTCCCACCCCAGAGATAACCTTCCCTACTCATGCACCTGACCCTCTTAAAACTCAGGAATTAATTCTATGAATGAGGACTGTTTTGAGTGGTAAAATAATCCCCTTGACTAACCGGGATAAGCCCAGAGATCAGACAGAGCCCTCTTAGGAAGTTACAGTTACACTTTTCCCAATAATAACAACTTTCACAACTCCCCATGGATCATGATACAATTTATTGGGCTCTGCCCGCAGAGGTTGGCTGAGGGCTGTGGCTTTTCTTAATCTGCTTTCTTGAGAACCACTTGCTGCAGTTCCTGATTTTCATTTGTACACTTGAATGTCTCAGTTCAGGCTCCTATTGCTTGAGTTGTCCCTCTTCCCAGCCCCTTTACACCTCCAAGCTGAGTCCGTCAACTCAGACTGCTTCTCTGCTCAGCCCCAAAACCGACCTCCTCGCCCAGCAGGTTTGTCCCTTCCAAACCTCCTCAGAAGACTTTCTGATGTGATGGGGATACTCCACTAACACCCAGAAGTTTTGGAAGGACTGATGTCTCCCGCTGAAGTCCCTGGTAGCTGACATCCCAACTCAGCTCTCCAGGGCTGCTGCTGATCCCGTCCTGTTTTCTGGCGTTGCACAACAGTACGAATCATTTCACGAGCTGGGGGCTCTGTGTGAAGGTGCTCCTCACCCTTGTCAGGTGATATGTGATTTAGATTTTGAGACTGTAATACACAGTTCTGTCATTTTAAGACATTCCTGTTACTTTTGTTAGTTGTAATCATTCTTTTGTACAATTCTGAGCTTTCTCTACTTATTCCTTCTTCTGAAATGATACCATATCTGAGTTGTAGGAAGCTGAGTTTTAACTCTGAAATGATGCTAGTGTGATTCAGCTATGTTCCAGTATATGAACTAACAGATTTTGTTATGCTAAAGTTCACTTTTGATCTGGAAATGAAATTCCCAAGATGCCTGTGAAGAAATTTAAATTCCTTGAACAGAATTTTGTTTTCACCTGCTCCAAACCAGTCATCTGGGAGCCTGGCAGTCTATTCAATAGACTGAGAAATTTTTGGTAGTTGTGTACAATGATGGGAATAGAAATGTAGCTTTTCATCACTTCTAAATAATCTAGAGATGGTGAACATTAACCCTGGGACAAAATTCAACTGAAGCATACCAGTCAAGATCCAGTTTAAGTGATTTTGATGTTTTTCTTTCAAATTCATTGGTTGGCAGTGGGTAATTCTTTAATACAAAGCAGTTGTTTTTTTAACGTTTTTTAACATTAGTTACAGGAAAATTTATGATCTATTGTACTTCTCCACAAATATTCAAGTGCTTCCTCTGGAAGAAGGCGTGCAATAAATAATGTTGCTTCATACAGAGTGGATATGAATACATTTATTAGTGTAATAAGGAAGCCTTGAACTAAAATTCTTGTGGATTTTCTAAAAGTATTTTTACTAGGTTTTGCAGTTATGTTCTTTAATGGAAAACTTTGCCTCCTGCTAGTATACAGTCTTGTCTGAAAATTAGCATATGGCAAAATATCTGCTGTAACTACAAAACAGGTATATGAAAGACAGAAAATTTATCTGTATTAATCATTATGCTTTAATCTAAAATATTTACATGCCTTTTAAGAATACTGACAAATCTGAGTGTCTGACAGTGTATAGTGGCACTTGCATTAGCTTAAGTTTGCAAACAGCAAGAAATAAAGTGCGGGGTTTTTTCAGGGTCTAGTGATTTCTTTTAATTACTTCAGACTCATGGCTTCTGAGAAAATGGCTTGTTGGTTTTATTTCTCAGGGCTACTGTTACATAACCCCCCCCAAACCCTTAGTACTATAGTTTTCTTCTTAAGTAGGCTTAAAACACACATGGGAGCTTTAACATCTAAAGAGATACATATTCAGCAAGGACTGAGTGCAAGACTGACTGTGCCAAAGCCTCTGAGCTGGAGGAGTGGCTTCACTAGCTGGAGTCACCAGCAGCCTTTTATGATCTTCTTAGGCCTCATCCCGGTGAGCACTTGTTCCATACATCTGGACTATCATCCCTGCAGCCCTGTTTTAGCCTAGTAACAATTCCCTGCATGGGAAAGCACAGTCCTAAGCCTTTTTCTTTCAGAGACATACTCATGCTCTGAAAAGTGAATGTAGAGGATGTATTCGTAGAACTGAAGCTTTTGCATTTAATTTGTCTCAGTGACTCAGATTCAATGTCACGTGCACAAATAAAAGTATTTGTCTGTAGCTGACTATTCTTCCAAGAGTGACAGAGTCAGGCTTTGTCCTTTCTAACCAGCTAAATATCATCTCCTTCTCTGGCCTCAGACTAAATTCTGGAGGCATGTGCAGGAGATCTCAAGCTAGGAGGAGCTATCTTCAACTTTTCATCCTTTAGGATAAAGTTGCACTTAGAAAATTTGAAAAACTGAGAATCAAATTGCTGTTTCCACTTTGATTCAAACAAGGGTAGAAATCCTGTGTCCATTAGGGAGAACCTGGCCTCAGAAAATGTGCAGGTAACAATTTCTCCCTGCTCTGCAATGGTGCAAGGCTGGTACTGGATTCTGTCCCTGCATTGCTATATAAAAATACCTTATCAGAAGTGGTCAAAATTAAATCAGATTCTTAGTCTGTGAGGGTGACATGTCAGAAGAGGTGAAATTCCCAGTGAAATACCTTGTATATCAAACAGTGAGATATGCCTGCATATATTCTTGTGTACAGTGCGAACACCCACAGATCCGCTTTTATTGCCTTCTTTCCTCCACTTGAGATCCCGTGAAATCCTACTCAGAGGGGGGCAGATTTTATGACTGGATTTTATTTTATTGTTTCTGCTTGTGCATTTGCTCCATATATTTTTGAACTCCCTGTGTATGCCTGTGTATTGTGTTAGAAATTTAGGAATAAATTTACAAATAATCTTCAAGAAATCATTGCAGTGCAATGCTTTCCTTCAGGAAGGCTTTTTGGTCCTGTCCTTGCTTTTATGAAAATGTGGAAAGAGGCTGAAATCCTCAAGAGAAAATCTGAGAGAATTTATTTCGCACTTAGTGTAGATTTTAAGCTGTGGTTAACAAAACCTTAGTGCCTTATGCAGCACAGCAGCTCCTCCAGCCATGCGCATTCTCTTTCAAGACATTCCACCACGAAGGATTTTGTTGTTGTTGTTGTTTTTATTTCTGCGGGTTTCAGTCCCCTCTTTGTTCTGCAAATGTGAAGAGTGGTATGTTTCAATTCCTTTGCTCCCTGGGAATGTTAAAGCCATTTGCTGTTCTAACTGATCCCTGCTTGGAGTGTTTCATTACTGATGCAATCTCGAGGTGAGCATTATAAAGTGAAGTATTATTCTTGATCTCACTGCGAAGCTGTAAGGAGTCAAGCTGCAGGCAGCCAATGTCAAAATCGCCTTTTCTAAAGGATTTTTTTTTTTTTTCTTCCTTAGAGTGAGGGTGAAGTGCATTTAAGGCTGTGTTTGCTGATCTTGAAGCTTAGGATGTAACAAGTAAAATGACAGAGAAAAATATGACCTTGCAAAGAATAAGATGAATAAAATCTACATGAGCTTTGGGAATAATGGGACAGCCCAAATGAATGAGACCTTTAAAGGTTGCCATTCCCTTCAAAAAGGTTTTTGATACAATATGAAGCTTCTAACAAATGGTTAAGAAAAGACAATTATGGTACTATCCATAGGGTTCAGAATTCAAGGTGCTCAGACTTGCTGCAGTTTGACAGCCATAGAAACCATTTCCATTTAATCTATTTAACAAGAATGAAAGAGTGTTTTCGTGCTCTAAGTATGTAGAATATTTAGTCATTAATTTAGTCTTACACTGTTTTCACTGCTGAGATTTGAGCATATTGTGGAAAATTAATTATCTTAACGCATATGATACTTATGAAGTATTGATTTGCCTTTTCCAGTTAAAGAAAATTGTACCTTTCTTCCCTCTTAAATTGAATTTATTTCTTCTGAGGAGTTAGACTGGAAAATGCTTCATGAAAAGCCAGGATTTTGAAAAGCAAGGGTGTATTGAGTGGATCTTTTGAAACAAATCTGAAATATTTTGGGCAGCTTTCTTTCACTGCCTCTCTTGTAATGTATCAATCCCCAAAGAAATTATGTAGTGCATCTTCAGCCATTAAAGAATAGCATGATCATGATGATGATGATGAGGGTGGTTGTTGTTTTTACTATTATTATTGTTTAATCATGTCCAAAGCTTTTTCCTTTGTCCATGTCTTCATGTAACTGAACTGATGTAACATTCATTCTAGAGTGGCTGGTTTTGGAAAAGGGAAAGGGAGATGGGAGTGGGAAGCAAGTTGGTTGGTTTGGTACACAGGGTTTGATCTAGTTGGGTTTGTTTGGGAGTTTTTCTCCTTGGAGCAAAATCTGTACCTTTAGAAACAATGGAAAAAGAAAAGATATATGTTCACTTTAATTTTCCTATTGATTTTTGCTTTCTATGCCAAATGCTCCTCAGCACCTCTTGTGAGTGGCACCAGTTACACGCTGGTGCTCTTCTTGCAAATCCTCTTGTTTTTACACTGTGTGTAATGAACCCTCCCTCTCCCTCTGTTGCCCTGCCGTGCTTTTCCTTTCTCCTGTTCTGCCAGATTTCACTTGTGATTTCTGTAGCTGACATATGAATGCTCAGAATTTCAAAACAGCCCACGGCTGCAATTAGCCATTTGTCAAGGTGTGCATAAACCAACGGGCCCGCTCGCTGCAGTTCCGTCCTTCACTTGATCTGCTGACACACCGCAAAATTATCCTCTTAGCACAATGAATGAGAAAAGTCCCACAGCAACAGAAGCCTGTCTGGGTAATATATAAAAACCCCATTGTGTGCATTCACCCTTCCCCCCTCACTGTAGAGTTGTTTTCCCCTTTCATCTCAGTGTTTCTAAAGGCAATAAAAGCTTTGTCCACCAGCAGTTATAAATATCTGCTGTGCCACACCCCCAGTTCAGTGCTATTATGCTTTGGCTTGTATGGCTGGAACCCCACGAGGCATTTTCAAGTATCTTCTCCATCCAGCTCAAGCACTTCTCATCACTCCAGAAATGTCTTTCTTTAGCTTATAGGACAGAAGAATGAGCTCCCTTCAGAGCTTAATAGACCTCTGCTTCACACAGCAGCTGAAGGGGCGCTGAGGTAGTGTAATGAGAGCACAGGCAATCCAAGCTGGAAGTAAAATACATTTTCTCTGTGATGTGCTCAACCTTTTCTGCCCTGGGGCTTAAAAACTGAAATAGACTCTTTAATTTAGCATTCTCCTCCGTACACTGAAATGCTGTTAATGATTTGAAGAGTTAACAAGAGGGTAGCAAAAATGATGTGTCAGATATGTGTGAAACCATAAAAATTCTAGAGGCAAAACAATTTGAGTCATGTCAATGGATTTTGAAAATACCATTTTCTGTCTACAGGAGGCCAAGGAAGAGAACATATTGAGTTTATTTGTGTCGCAGTATTTTTACAAACTCCTCATTAAATCAAACTTGAATTAAAGATTGGTTTAACCACAGTTAGAGTGTTATTACCCTTATTTCTTTAGAATACCAAAATAGATGAATTTTGAAGTTTAAAAATAATCTAGAAAAATCTAAAGCAGTTCAAAACAGAGATATTTTTTGGGGTTTTTTGGTCTGGTTTTGTTTGTTTGTTTGTTTGTTTTTCTGTAGAAGCAGTGCTCTTGGGACAAAGGCTGGGATTTGTGATTCACCAGTTCAGTTATTCTTACAAATGTGACATGTGTGTCAGTTTTTCTGATTTTCTTTTTCTTTTTTTCTCATTAGTTTTTATTGGGCAAGCTTGCTGTGCATCATGAGCTCAAGGTTTCAGGGAGATTAATACCCATTTCCAGAAACATGGCAATTTGTTATGATTTGTGATTCATAAAGGTGGCTATTTACACCATCTAAAAATGTTGAATAGGGCATCTATTATTTAACCTGTCTAATTTTTTTAAGGTGCTATAAAGAAGTTCATTTATTCAGTAAGAGAGTTGCTTTTCATGACACTTTAACATCTGTTTCCAAATGATATCTTCAGCTCTGTAGCAACACTTAAATCTGCTTTAGAATTGGAAGCTATTACATGTTAGCAATGGCATATGATGCAATTTTAAGCTGTTCATGTGTATTTAAAATAAGATTGATTTACGCTAGTTTCTTTTCTAGGGAACTACAACTTAAACTAATTCTTAATGATCCAAACACATGTAAAACTGGTTCATAAAATCCTCACTCAGAACTACAAAACTTGGAAATCTTTCAAAGCCAGTTTACTCCAGCATTACTGTCATGGCTGAGAAAACCCAGCTTTCTGACAGCTGTTTGGTCAGCTTGGGTTTTTTTTTTCTGTAATATTGCCTGTTCTTAGCTCACAAAATACGATGTAAAAATAAATTCTTGCAGTATATCCTTTGGTGTGAATCAGCTGGAGATACAACTGGGAAGGTAGAAGGTGTGGGTTTTTAACAGAAAGCTTGCAACTAAGAGCAAATCCCCAAACTTGCCTATAATGCACCTGTGTTCCACACACCTGTTTAGGGTGTGCAATAATGGCTGGTCCCAGATTGGTCTCTGGCTGGCTTTAGCTGTATGGGCCCAGCTGAGGAAAAAGTCCTGAACTCATTAGGAGAGGAAATTTTTCTTCTTCTTCTTCAAGGAATGTACTGTTGGCAGCTACTCCCATCTTGTCATGGAGCTTCTGTTTGGCTGGACATCGTATCTATTATCTGTCTTCTTCCAGTTAGGAAGAGAGCCGTCTCAGCTGCAGCGAAGCCTCTGTTTCTTTTGGAGTGGGAATGAGAAAGGAAGACAATGAAAAGCTAGTTAATCAGGCAAAAGGTGATCTAAGCTTTTCTCCTGCACTGGTTGGTGGACGATCACTATTTCAGGTTCTGGACTTGAAGAGGATATTTCAAAAGTATGAACATAGGAGGGATGCTCAGCACAATGGGTAAGACTTTGGGAGTACCTCTTGCCTGGGAACTTCACTGGTCCTTCCTTGTGACCTGCAGGCAGGGCTGAATCTGTGCTGTGTTGTGACCAGTGTTTTACAGACCCATGGTGTGATGGAAAAGCAGCCAAATGCCCTATTAGATCCCACTGTCAAGGCAAAGGAAGACGTGAGTTGTTGCTGTCTGATTAACATCACAGTAAATGGGATCTGTTAAGTCTAAACAAAATTTGCTTTGGTCCCCACTTTTGAGCATACCTTTATTATTTTTAATGGATTGAGGCTGACAGGAGATTTGTGTAAGAAGATTTTGTGGAATTCTAATGAGAATGAGTTCTTTGTCAGCGTGTGACAAAATCCCGAATCATTCACAGAATGTAAGATGGTGTTAGTGTTATCCAAGATTATTTACAGAATATTTATAAATGGCTAAATGGTTCTCTGTTGTGTATTAGAGACATTTGTGGGCTCTGGAAGCCCTGAGCTAGCAGACACCCTTCTAACTACAAAGGGAGTGGGTAATTACGGTTGGTAATCCTGCAGGAGCTGGGCAGGGCTGTGTGGGCATGGAGCCTGTACACTGTGCTGGGAAGGGCAGAGGTGAAGAAACCAGAGAATCACAGAATATTCTGAGTTGGAAGGGACCCACAAGGATCACTGAGTCCAACTCTCAGCCCTGCACAGGGCAGCCCCAAGAATTTATGTGCCTGAGAGCATTGTCCAAACATTTCTTGAACTCTCTCAGGCTTGGTGCTGACAACATCAAGCCATTCCTTGGGGCCCTGTCACAGGTCACCACAGAGAAGAGATCAGTGTCTGACCCTCCTCTTCCCCTCATAAGAGGAAGCTGTGGACTGTGATGAAGTCTCCCCTCAGTCTCCTCCAGCTGTACAGACCAAGTGCCCTCAGCTGCTCCTCCATACAACTTCCCTTTAAGGCCTTTCACCATCCTTGTGGCCCTCCTTTGGATGCTTTCTAATAGCTTAATGTCTTTTCTATATTGCCATGCTTAAAACTGCACACACACAGCACTCAAGGTGAGGCTGCACCGGTGCAGAACAGAGGGGGACAATCACTTTGCTTGAGCAGCTGGTGATGCTGTGCCTGGAACGTGGTTGGCATAGGGCATGCTGCTTTTTGACATTCAACTTGTTGTCAGCCAGGACTCCCAGCTCCCTTTCCATGGCCAGGTGAGAGCTGTATAAACCCAACGGGAGAAAGCAGAAACCCTCAAGGTCCTCTGTTGCTTCCTCTTACCAGGCCCCACACACCTGCTGCAGTGTTTTCGTGGCTGTCAGGAAGCCAGCAGCCGGTCAGCAACTCATCCTACCCCTGCCTTGAGTGCTGGACACTGAGTAGCCCATCAGCATTTCCCCAGGGGAAAGGTGGCAGTGGCAGCAGCAGGGTGTTGTGCAGATCCAGTGTAGCTGAGATATTTGATGGCCATTCTTGAGCACACCTGCTTCTCTCCCAGCAATTGCAGATGTGCAGTAACGATGTGGTTGGCTCTTGTCTGAGGGGGTAATTGCAATATCCTGTCTGTAGCCATGAGTGAATGTAAGCTTTTGCAAAGGCAAGAGATACTGCATGAGGTATTTAATCCTTATTACACACGTAGCCTGTTTTCAATACCTTTCTCAAGTCCTTTTCTGCCCTCTGGGAGCATATGGGCACTGCTGAAATAATATATTAAGGAGAAACCAGAATTTTCCAACTGCCTTAGTAGTAGGCTTCAATTTCTGGGGTTCGTAGAGTTGTGTAAAATTTATCTTATCAGTGTCTCATGTTTTGATGACTATTTAGTAATAATGGTCACCCACACAGTGTGCTGGGATACCATGCTGTGTGGTAATGAGCACTCCCAGCGTTCTGTAAAGGCCTCAATTAATCATCATAGTGCCAATTAAAAAGGCCATTAGAAATACTGTCCGTAGCCATCAATCCTGCATAGCTGTTCCTTCTCCAAGAGGTGCGTGTGTAATGCATTCAGATATGCACACATATGCAGGCTCCTTTTTCTAGGTCGATATGACCTGGCAGAGCGATTGGGCAAAATATATTGGCAGTGGCAAGGAATTTATATTCTGTCTTACATTGTAACTGTAGTTAGATCCCACATTTATTCTGATCTGCTAAATCTTAAATCGGGTTTTGTTTCTCCAAGTATGACCTGGGTCATCATGTGGCACAGTTACACTCAAGCTCTCTTTGGAGTTGCATTGCAGTATTATCAAGGTATGATTTTTAAGGCCTACATTCATTAAATCCTTTAAGAACAGTGCTATGTTATCCCACAGTTCCTGGTGGCTTCTTGTTGTTGCTGTTTTTATTAGGAAGTAGACCTCATGCTTTGAGCAAGGGTCTAAAAATTCTTAAGGGACTGTGGTTCTGGTTATTTCTTATAAAACATCTGCCTAAGTTGTTCCAAGTTACAGTGAGGCTCTGGAAACCCCTGTTTTCTCATGCTTAGCAGAGGTGAGCTGTGCTCTGCAGGAAGAGTGGGACTGGATGGGACAGATCTGTAGTAAGTGCACCTTTATCAAGAAACTGGAACTTAACACAGGATTTTTCTCTGCTGTTAGCAAATACTTTATGAAATGAGTAGTGGATATGTATGCTATCACCCTGTTATCACAGAAGATAATCTCCTAGCTCTGTCTTTTACTTCAATTGTTTAGGTACCAGATTTTTGATAACTGGATCTTGTAACGGAGATATAGATGTTGGCATCAATGTGCTGCTTCATAGTGGGGTATCAATTTAGCTTTTTAGTTTACAGAAACAAAGCAAGAGCCCAAACAACCAGTTTACATCAAAAAATAATAATCCAAACAAACCAATTCCAAATTTTTGCAGTTTCCAAATCCCAGAAAAATTACATACAGAGGCTATGCATTAAAAGAAGCTCAGAGAGTTACAAATACTCACAGTTTTGCCTGTCTTCACCTTTGTATATGATTGCCATCATTTAGTTTTTGATAATGTGATCACAGAGCTCAAAAGATTTTTTGATTGCAGAAGAGGATATGGCTCTGGGAATCAGGCTTGTGGCTTCACAAACTAGTCTTGTGTGGTGAGGGAGCTCAATGTCTGGTTTATTTGCTGAAATCATGAGGTGGGAGCTGTGTGAAGATAAGAGATAGAACTGTTATAGTTGCATTGCACGGCCACCATCCTCTCCTTGATGGAGGACCTTGGTGGCATCATCACCTGGGGCAGACAGCTGGAGCAACCACAGTTCCTACAGCTGCTACAGGAATCAGCGGGGAGATGCTCTGAGCCCCATAAAACACTAACAAGTGCTCAATACCCTTCGTGGGTGGAACTGTGGCTTTTCACATGGGCGTGCAGGAATTCTTGGAGTCAATTGACCTTTGTCTTCTGTGCCCCCGTATCCCAGCTTTTATCCAGGAAATGATAAAATGCTTTTGTCAGAAGGGAGTGGGAGAGTTTGCAAACAGTAAATAGCTTTGTTGTAAGTAGTCACGTGTTAGCATGCTGATCACCAGGAAAACTTCATGATATTAAGCATTTTGCATTCAGAGCAAAATCCAGAAGTGTGTTACAAGGCAGCCAGAAATCACAATAAGGGCAACTATTAACTAGTTTCTTTTCATTCAGTGAGACCCTGTGTTTTTCATGTGTAGTGGGGCAGAGGAAAGATGCAGCTTGTTAACAAATGTTCAGAGCTTAAAAGGGTGACATTTTAAATTAGAGTATTTGTAATAGTAAAGGAACATAAAGCTTGTATCTGTTAAAAGGAAATTTAAAAATGAAGCCTCTTTCCTGCCCTTTAACTGAGAATCTTATGATTACGTTAAATCCCAAAATGTGGCTTCATTATTCATTTCCTTTTTACCAGAATGTAAAATAACTGGAGCTTGAGGGTTTAGTGTATTAAAAAAGAAGTAATGCTTTTTCATTATAACTTCTGGTAGTGTTTTAATTAAAGGTATTAGGAGAACTGTCATGGGTAACACATTTTTAAATGCTTGTACATTGTGCTGAAGAATATTTGGGAAGTGGATTATGTGCACAATTTGTTCACTCACAGTGAAGTAGACCAGATTTTGTTATTCTTTACTGCTTATCACCTGCAACTTGATCATGTATATTTACATGGCAGAGAGGAAGAATAGGAGTGTGTGAGCTCTTTGCAGTTCATAACAAATTGAGACTGTTTTTGGCAAAGTTCAGTGTTGTTTATTCATACTAAAAGAAACTGAAACTACCAAAAAATTTGACAAACATTTAAAGTTAAGATCAAGAAAACGATTTACCTGTCCTTGTGGCTTTCTTAATGTGCTGGTTTTGCCATGTCTGACAAAAAACCAATTTGTAATTAGCTTTGAGAATTGACAATCTGTTAAACTACTGAGAAAGCTAGACATGCTTCTATGAATATATATGTTAAGGGTAAAAAAGTCGTGGGAAGCCCTCTTTTCCTTCTGGCCTGAGCAGGTAACAAGGCTGGCCCAGCCCCTGCCTCGGCTGCTGGGCAGGGCGGGGCATCAGCCTGGCTGCTGAGATCCCAACCACTGCGCCAGCCCAGCCAGCTGCAGCTCTAGCCACAAGGTATACATTGACAAGAGGCACTCCTCTCCCTAAGTGAGCTGAAAAAAGACTATTCTAGAAGTGATAAACTGACTGAATTTCTTCTGCACGTTGTTAGTAGGAAATAAAAGGTTTTGGGGGGAGGAGAAGTGTTCTAAAGGTTTTATTCTGATTCTTATTATTCTTTCTTTTAGTTACTGTTAATAAACTTTTCTTTATAACCTTTTAAAGTTTTGAGCCTGCTTTTTTACCTTCCTACTAATCCTATCTTACAGCAAGAAATGTGTAAATTTATCCTAGTGGGTGCACTGCTGTTTAGCCAGCACTGAACCCACCACATTAATTAGTGCATTAGCCAGAAAATCTCAAATAGGGGAACCAAAACTACTACACAAAATTAGTGTTTCTGCCTGATTCAAACTGAAACCACCACACTTTTTTTTCTCATTTCACCCCACCACTTTTCCCCATGTGCCTCTCAGGTATGCTCTCATAGCTTGTTTCAGCCTGTATTTGCATGTATCACCTTCAACAAAGGTTTTTGGTGATTCATTCCAATGGCCCTTGCTGTTCTGTTGGATTCATATGGTGTTACCTGCCTGGCATCCTGGGATTGCTCTCTGCTGCCTCAGTGGTGAGGTGCTACCTTTCTGCAACTTCAAACAAATTAAAAGAGTAATCCAACAGAATTCTTTGCAAGCTTCCCCTGATCTGGTGATCAGTGATTTAAGCCAGTGTTCTCCCTTTTTTCTTGGAGAGTTTCCATGGTGTCACTACCTGTAAAACTGTGTCTGAAGTGCTTCACAGGAATGACGATGAGTAGAACAGAGGAATGTATGCAAATTGCATTGGTTGCTGTTTGGAGTGAAAAGTTTGGGGTTTTAACCTCCATATACTATTCTGAATGAGAAGAGGATGGAGGAAACAATTGGGGTTGTCCCCAGAAATTTTACTGTAATATTTTTTGATACAGATTTTGAAAAGCTTAAACTGTAAGCGTCTAGGAGGATATTTTCAAAGTAGAATGGTGTTTCCACCGACTCCCAGGCATCTGTGTAAGCAAGGAATGTCACCACTTTAACAGCTGCCAGTGCAGCTGACCTGGGTTTGAATGGAAAGGCCTTGTTGATTGACGTTTAAACAAAATGTTAATTTGTTGACGTGCCATGTGGTCCCACTGGGACTTGCTTAGATGACCACATGCCTTGAAAAGCCAAAGTTTTGGACTGTTACAAGGAATTTGTGCAGTTTTTCTGTTTGTACTATTGTTTTTCTCCAGCAGATCTGATTAATTTATAAGGTGGCTTTATGTAGGTCTTTTTACTTTCACATTTAGCTGAAAAAAGTTGAACTTGTGCCTGAATTCAGCTGAAGTTACTGTCTATAAACACATAAACCCAATTATTAGGTAAGTCAGGGTTATTTTTCAGGGAGAAAAGTATACCCCTGAAATAATAGCATATGCTGGCTTCTCTACTTGGATGAGAGGAAGAGCTGTGTGGTTTCACTACTGTTGTGCTCTCTTTCAACAATTAGTAAATAATCTGAATTAACTTTTTCCTGTTTACTTTTTGATTTATTTAGCTGGCTGCTGATTGACCAGCCATGCTGAAAGCAGGTGGGAAAATCTGTTTGAATGGCCCTATTTTTTCTTTTACTACTTTTTTTTTTTTCCTTTTTCTTCTTAGAAAAATTACAGGGTAGGTAGGGTGGCTGTGGCCTAATTGGTTTTGCCCAGATAATTAACATCCATTCAGAAATGTGGATCTTCCTTGCATTTTTTCTCCAGATGAACGGTTCTCAAATTTAGTTACAATAATACAATAAATGCAAATTTATATTCCTATGAACATAGCAAAGGGAGCATAAAATAAATTCTTACTTATTCCCATCTGTGCTTGGTAGGAGTGTTGATATACTCCTAAAATAATTAGGTCCGAGTGCTTCATCAAACACAAAATTTTGTCTTTTCTTATTACACAAAAGCAAACTATTTATCTTGCAAGTATTTGAAGATTTATAGAGTCCATGTGCAGAAATTTCTGCCCATTAATGCACATTATTAATGAATGCCTCTGGTTCATTTGGGAGTTTTGTATGTAGGAAACAACATTAATAGACTGGTGTGTGAAAATTTGTCTAAAGTGCCTGCAACAGTATTTACTTAAGTGCAGATGTCCCATAGAGATTTGGCAATGCCAGCACTTCAGCAGAGTGCCCAAGGTGAAATTTTATAAATTATATGTCGGGTGTTTCAGCTGGTTGTAACATTAACTAACTGCATCAGACATAATAAATAGTATTGTAAAAAGTAAATAATAGAATTGCTTGAAAAATTACTAAGGGCAAATAGTTGTTATAATTAGTATTTGTTGCGGTGATATAAGATGCTAAATCTGAGAGTACAGAATTGTGTAGTGTGTCAGCTGAGATGTCACTGGCTGAGCTCTGTCATTCTGCTGCCCCATCTAATCACTCCAAGAACAGAATCAATTTTGAATAGCAGACTATATCCTTTTCAAAGTACCCTCAGTTCAGTGTTTTCTGTCTTTCTACTTGAGAATGTGTATATGCAGATAGAGGCACACTGTTTCTCAGACATCTCAGAAGACAAAACTAGAGTCTCTGCAATTTTTGATTTAATGGCTGTTGTGGTATCTCTCAGTTATTAGCAGTTTGACTCTCATGAAGACCAGCTTTAGCAGTACTTTGGACCATTGAGTGAATTGAAACTCTTGGCTTTACAGCAGATTTCAGAGAAGCACAGAGAACTGTGGGAACTGGTTTAAAATCTCAGATAAGATGGAAAAACGACTCCCAAGGTGTTAAGTGTCTATACAGTGAATTTGAGGGCAATTTTCATTTCCTTGTCAATGAGATGAAAATGGAGCTCTTTCCCTGAGAAAGTGGGAGAAAGCAGCCATGCCATGTAGTAGCGTTTTGCAGGAGAGGTAATGTCCTCTCCCATAGGAAGCAGGAGAGCAAGCTGGTGTCTGTCACATTCCTCCCCTCCACAGCTGCACATTAAGCTCAGGCTGCTGTGGGTAGAGGGCCAGGCATTGGCTAAGTGGGGAGAATAAATGGCTCTTATGGAGTTTATTCCCATTATCCCTTCTGCAAAACCAAGGGAAGCCTCTGATAATTCGCTGCTGATGAAAGTGATACATCCAGTTTTTACCACCTCATGCATTTACTTTTGATATGTTTGGCAAAGTGAAGAAGTGTTAAATTGAAGCAGAGGCAGAAGAGGGGAGGAAAAAAGGAAGAGCAAGTCGTAAAGAGCGAGTCGTACAATGCCAGCCCTTAAAGCTAGAAAAAGGCTGTTCAGAATTGCTGAGTATGAAGCAAACATCACCTGGATCAGCTTTCCAGCATGACAGTGTGACCAATAATTCAACCTGACAGAGAAGCCTTTCAGGAATACAAATATCATGAATGCTCTGTTCTGATTACGCACCAGAAATGCAATATGTGAGCAGGGACTTCCCTGACAGCGCGCTGTCTCTCCTGGCCTCGCCTTTGATGAGCGTCTTCCATGGGAAAGCGCCGCCTTTCTGATCCCATTAGAGGAGAGAGGCTCTGTCTCTGTGGTCCTTTTTGCAGCTTTGTGAACCTCGCCGTGCACGGGAGATTTGTTGAGGGATGTATTGGGACCTAACATGTCACAGGCAGGCTTGTTACAGATGAAACCCTGTTGACAGAAAGGATTAGCTGCAACGAAGAGAGAAAAATGAGAAGTCATATATTTTAAGGCAATCGTGGTACAAAATTTTGATTATTTATTGGGCAAGTAGATAGTCAGGGCTTTGTGTTATTAGAGATTCTGTACCCTAGGAAACTGGCAGTGATTTCAGCCTCATGCTGCCAAACTGTACTCCAGAATCTGAGGTTTCATATGAAAGAGGGGGGGGAAAGCAAAACAAACAGAAAACCCTCTATACCCTGCAGCTGCAGAGAAAATACTTAGAAACTCACTGTGATCAGGGTTGTGTTCTTGTCTTGAGTCAGCAATCAGCTTGAAGCAACACCTTTGAGAAGAGCGAACTGTGCTGGTGTGAGGTATGAAGCCTGACATGTTTACACAGCAACTAGCTCATTTCAGTGCTTTTTTTGGTGAAAATCTCAATGTCATGCATGCTCTTTGAGAATATATTTTCTTAAGACGCAAGAAATGAACCAGAAGGAAGGTCTATTATTTGTCATGTAAATAAGAATTAATGTTAAACATAACTTCTGCCCTTCTTCTCTCCCCATCCAACAACCCCCAAAGAAAAAGGTGGGGGCAGGGTGGGGGAAAGCAAGCAACCTTTCAAATTGTGGAGAAATGGATAAACATGGGACATTTTCTTTGCCCACCAGAAAAAGCTTTAGTCATATTTTGAAAAAAATCAAAACAAAACAAAAGACTTGAAAAAAATCAAAACAAAACCCAATTCTTCCTACTAACCCCTACATTCTCTGTAGTACCATATGCCCCAACTTACAATTATCCAGCTTTTCATACATTCCACTGCTGCTCTGACAGCTATACAATGTACAACAATTGCACGGAGTCAGAAGGCAAATCTGGGAGGCATCAAGAATAAAGAATTTGGTGCCAGTTTAAAACAAATGTAGTGAATATGGAAGTAAATAACATAAGTAAAATTGGATACTGATGGTGTTTTTTCCATTTCTGTGTGTCTAAATGTCCAGTCTTCAATTCATGTAAACAGAACTGTGAATTTACCTTTTTCTTCAGCTTTGCTGAATTTACATTTAGAGGCTGCAAAATGCAGGGGATCTTGAACTTCATGCTCATGATCCCCCCAAGGAACCTGATAATCAGTGGAACTATTGTATGGTTATATGGCTCACATCATGTTTGAGCATTGGAGCTCAACATGAGAAAAGCACTGTAATTGCTCACAGTTAGTACTGGGTAAGCCTCACAAGGTTTACTTGAGTCTCCTCATGCCAGATTCATATCCAAAATGTATCTGAAGTATCTGAACCATTTAAGAGTCTGGGAGGTAATACTTTGTCATTGTATGAGGCAGAAGACTTGTGTATGAAAGGGCAAGGGGATTGTGAAATAATTACTGGCTCTGCATTTAATTTGAGTCAATGAAAATGCCAGAATGATTGAAGTGTTTATGCTGAAGATCAAGGAGTTACATTGGAATAGGGTAATCAAAACCAGGAACATCTCCTTTAATTTTTTTTAATATTTCTCAAGGAGGAGATAATGGAGGACTATCAGGGTATAGCGAGGGGAGTGTTGGAGGGAAAGTCAGGATCAGAGGTCACACCTGTGTGAAGTGATGGCTTGAAAATGACAAGTAAAAATGGAAATATGCTTCACTTGACAGTGATGAATGAGTTCCTTGACCTGAGGAGGAAGACTAGAGGTGGCTTTGCACTGTGGAGATGGTAATTTGATAGTGGCAATTATAGGTGAAAAAGTTAGCCAGTAAAAATACCGTGGGGAAAATGCCTGCTCTCAATTAGGTATGGTGCTCGTGCCTTGGGCCTCGACTGCCAGGGTAGCTGTGCTTTTCTCCAGCCTGGGATACTTTCAGTTTGCCATTTTTATGCTTTCAGTGTGATTCTCTCATCCCTATTTTCATTCCACCTGTTCCCAGTATGCCTTTTACTTTGTGTTTGTTTATGCTTTGCTTACCTTCATGACAGGAATATTCTGCATCTGTATTCTCCTTCTAACAACACCAAACCTCATGAAGTTGGTGAACTGCTGGGCCTGGCTCAGGGTCAGTATTGCTAAACCTGGGACTGCACATAAGAGTTTCCACGATGTGGGAGGTGGGATCTTCCACGATGTGGGAGGTGGGATCAGTCATATCTGGCTCACACATCTCTCATATCTCAAGAGGAGGAAAGCATTTGCCAGTGGCCTATAACTGTGCCTCTCTGCCAGCAATAAAAGGCAAGAGTCTCATCAGCTTTTACATACTGAGGCAAAAAGTATGTTACAGGCTCCTGATGGCCTCAATTAGAATATGAAGGATGGATTTTGAGGTTAGGAGAGGTTTGCTTGCTTAAAAGGAGTTCTGATCAAGATGAAATATGAAAATGGCAATAAATCCTGTGTTTTAAAAGGTAATAAACTGAATATTAATGTTTAAGGCAGAGCTCCAGGCAAACATGGGTGGCAGACTGAACCACCTACCTTTATGTCCCTTCTTCCTCCATAGCACTCAGCAGGAGAAGCCGAAGGATCCTGAACCGTACAGGGTTTTCCTAGAGGCCCAAAGAGTCAAAAGTGCTTCAGACACCACATGCATGGGTTTTGTTCCTTTTTGTGTAGGTTTTTATCTATTTAACCACTTAAGTCCCTTATGTACATGTGACATTGAGCCACTTCTCAGCTAAAAGTACTGAGTACAGTGCGGTTTAGTATGGTGCAATTAATCATGTGTTTGGGCACCACAAGTTTTATTTTGTTGTGAAATAAGGTGGCTGGAAAATGGAAATAATAAATAGTGAAGGGCCATGTTTAACACAGTTCTTTTCTTCTACAAATCTTTGTAAACCTTTGTACCAAAGGTTTCTTCTAAAGAGTTGAGCTACTTGCCAAGTTTCAATCCGTATGCTATCATAACACCAGTTTGGAGACTCTCAACTCCAGTGACCCATTTGGGGAACACTCATATCCATAATTCTCCCTTTTTCTCCTGCCCTGGACGTGAAGTCTGATTAGTGTTTAGACATTGCTTTGAGATAATGATAATGTGCCTTTTAATTAGCATCAATATTTCTAGTCTTTCGGGAAATAATAATGTGCTTCCTTTTTACTCCTTGACTGTTGACAGATGGCCACTTATTAAACATCATTAAATTCTGATATCAATCATTTTTGTGCTTGATAAAATATGCTCATTGTTTAAAGGAAATGATAAATATAGGAAGAAGATTTTCCACATGGGTTGTGTAGACTTTGATGTAGTGCTGCAGCAGTAATTGATGGAGGGAGGCCTTGTTTTTTAAGACATTATAAGTTTAATCTCTGAGGCCTCGTTAACTCCCTTTCAGTATATATGTGTATGTTAGAAGTGGCTCTCGTATGGAAGTAGCCTGAATGCTTTTGAGACAAAGCTACCATTTAAACATTTAAAAACATGAACTTCTGAGAAGCCTGTCCTTATATGCAGAAAACATTTCGTGCATTTACACAGGAATCCATATTGTGTGTGGTTTTGTGAATGCCATGAAAAAGTGAAGATGGATTCCTGTGCGTCTGTTATTTGCAGCAAGGCTTTATTTGACTTGATGCATTCTTGGCAAGAGCCTCCAATTCATTACTTGTGAAACTTTGTTTAATGGGTACAATTACGATCTGCATTGTGCCCTTGCTCATCTTAATAGCAGTATTAATTTGCAGGAAGGGACAAAAATCATCTTGCGGAGTTATCAAGCCGTGTTTAGACTTTCTGAATGCTAATTAATTCAGAGCTCAAATGCTGTACCTGCTGTTTAAAAGGCTGGCAGTTTGTATTCATCACCTGAGTGACAGCTGTTCCTTGCCTTTTTTACTCTTAGAAAAAGAGTGGGGAAGATTAACTCCTTCCCATGCTGATGACTGCCATTTTGAAGTAACATTTATGGTCAACATTTAAATGTTAAAATTTTTTTTCTTTAACAGATTTGCTGATTTTGACAGCGCATTAGGGAAAGGATTGATGACTATGTTGTTAAGAGAAATTGCTAAATATTTCTCCAAATAACTGTTATTTTTTCTGGGCACGGCAAAAAAACCCCGAACAGTCTCAGTGACATTTGATGCCAAAACCAGATCCTCCATGTAAACTAAAAGAGAAAGAATTAAAATATGGAAAAGTCAGATTTGAACATTTATAATGAGTATGGAATCTGAAGAATTTTTCTCCTGGAATCAAACCCCTTTTTAATATTTACTATCAAGAAAATATTTATTAGTTGCAATCAAATTAAATGTTTACTTAGGCCATTTAAGTGTCACAGAAAATAGAAAAGTACACTTTTATATTTTATATGCTGCATTCAAAGCTCATTGAGTTGCTATTTGTTAAACTGAACATGCCTGCTCTTGGAAGAAGTGGTAGCCTTTGGCAGTAAAAAGGGGGCTTAAAGGCATGCAGATGATTTAATTGAATTCAGTCTGAGAAAAAGGATCAACTGGTACAATGCAGATGTTCATATGCAGGTATGGGAGGATTACACAGTTTGCCTGAGTGACTGAGGAAGTGAGATAGTAATATTGGATAAAGTTCCTTCTTTTTCACAGAGGAACAGATAACTAAAATATATATGTTAGCTCCATTGCTCCATTCCCTCCTGCCCCAAATCAAAACACCTAAATTATAGTGCATTTTCTTTTTGGAGGAAACATGAGACAAATCAGTAGTTGTTTCACGTCAAAAAGTATTGCAGAGCTACTGACACCAAAAAAAATTCCACAAAATCTTCCAGTTAGTATTTTAGGGTAAATCCAAAGTTTTTTTCTTTTTGCTATTTTAAAGACCTACAAAGTCTGGTATGTGTTTTGCTACATAAATATTTCAGACATACGGGTGTGCCGTAGACATGTCATAATAATATAAAATTTTCATTCACCTTTTGGAGGCCCTGTATCTTTAGGGAAACTTGGGGTGGACTTGGCTAATACCTCGGGGCTTTGATTCTGCTCACACTGGGTTTTACACGTTCTGACTCAGTAAATCTCATTAAGCACATGCTGAACTTGAGTATTCACTGTTCGTTCTGTTGACTCCAACAGCAAATTAAGCACATGCTTAAATGTTGTTCAGAGCCTTAGGGAAAGGTGATTAAACAAAATAACAAAGCTATGCTATTAAAATAGTTTAACTCATTAAAATCCAGTGGATTGGCTGATACCGATTCACTGAAAACTCTGTACTGAACGTTAAACAATTACATTATAACTGGCTGATTGTCTTGTGCAGCTTGGAGCACCAACACCAGAATATTAGATTCACATTGCTGTGACAATACCTTTCCTTTCACCTTGTGACCTGCTGTTGTATTCTTTCAAACAATTAGTGATTATGATGAGTGATTGAAAATATCATTGGTAATAAAAAGGTTTCCAATTTTGGTTACAATATTTCTTCAAAATAATTTTTAAAAAGTAGTTGTCTTTTTCCAAGTTACTAAAATATCTTTTGTTACTACTCATTAACTTCAAAAGATGTTTTTTGTTTCCATGCACAGGAATGATTTTTTGATGCTTTAGCAGTATTGACTTAGTGCTCTTCATGTGTGGACAATTTCTCTGCTAATTTATGGTGGAGTCTGATACCGAGTAATTGTGCTTTAGCAAGACTGATATTTAGTCTTTGAATTAGTGTGCAAGATGCTCTAATGAATCCGGCAAGGATTAACAAAATGCACTGCAGTAGTTCTGTTTTTAATAAGTTATTTATTAAAAATTCCCTCAACTTTTTAGAATTATGTGAAATAGTTTGTGTAGGGGAGATGCGTTTCTAAAAAAAATCCTTTATGATTCAGAAAACAGAAGATTCCTTAAATATTTGGGGCTGGGGGCATCGAAGCCGCAGGAGCTTGGAGGTCAGAGGGAAGGGCTAGGTGTTTTCTCTTTTTATCTAGTTTACCATAGAAGAAATAATCAGATCAAGACTGAAATATTTTGTGAGGCTAGACATGGCATCATTAACTTTCCTGAGTTCCTGTCCTGAAACAGTTCCTGTGTGTGTAAAATTATGAGCTCATTGAGATCCTGGAATGAGTTATTGGGGGTCTGTAGTCTGTCTGCAGCTTTTTGAAATAAATCTGAGTGATAAAGCTGCATAATTGTTGTTACTGTGGTGTTAAAATCTTGGGATGATTCAGTCTCAGCGTGTGCACTGAGTCAGACCAAGAAACCATCGAGTCTGCTGATTCGTGTTTGCCTCTTGACCTTTTGGCCAAGATCAGCTGCAGCATATGTTTTTATCTGTTTAATATCTGTTATGTCCTCAGCTGGAGGATTTTATATTAAATGAGTTTGGGGACTGGGAAATGTACTAGGAGCTTACGCCATCCTCTCCATGCGTGAAGCCTGCTATTGCTGTGTTTCTAGAGTGGTGTGAAAAGAAAAAAGAAAAAAAAAAGCAACAAGTCCCTTAATGACCATAAAAGAGTGCAAAGGGAAGAGCAGGAACAGAGCAAACATAGATTATACCTCTCCACAGTGTTCTCTTAATTCCCACCAATTTTCAGCTCAGTGAGTTCCCGAGCCTCCATAAAACCTCATATAAAATAAAATAATTTTAAAAACCTGAAATGAAATAAAATAAAATAGCACTTCTGATTATATTTTAATCTTGTTTTCACTGCCTTCTCAGTCTGTATTAATATCTATTTTGTGATGTTCAGTATTATAAAATCAGACTATCATCCTCAGGACTGGGTGGTACCTTGTACCTGCTGGGTACAGTGAGCCTACACTTGGTCTTGTCCTTGCTGAAGAGCTAGTTCTTGCATCACTATTGTGATCTTGCTGTTTATTTTTACTGACCACTCTTACAGCTCATTTTTTTCTGAAAAATGAGATAAATAGCAATCAGAAATAACTGCAGAGTCCAACAGATAGAAAGACTCTGCATGATGGTGAAATGCAACATTCAGGATTTGCTTTGGTTTGATTAAAGAACATTGGAAAGAAATAGATGTGATCAGTGTATTCGAGGAAACACTATTTTTTAAATGCAGGTGTTTAAAATATACAAAAAAGCCAAAAACTATGGAGAGCTGGTGATCACTTGAATGTTTTTGACTGATTAAATGCCAACAAAATTCCATTTTGTAAACTGGAGGTCCAGAACTGTTCATACATGCTGCAGTCAGTGGGTGGCTTTTATTAGGCCTGTGACAGAGTCACTGCTGAGGTCCATGTAATGCAGCAGGTGATCACAAGCATGGCTCATGACATCTTTTGAAACACAACCAGGCCACTAAAAGCCACGTTGATATGACAGGGTGAAAACTGGGTCTTCTATTAGAAATAAAATTCATACAGTTCAGATAGAGAGTGATCAAAATAATTTTTAGATGACATAAGAATTTGACCCTTCAAGCGTGTTTTATTAAGTACGTGAGGTAATACAGAATGGAGGAACCCATGTCATTGTAAATTAGTTTCCTTGAGTCTCATTACCAAGACACCTTCACTTTTAAAAATAATTTTGCCTGCCATGGTTAATAAAAAGGAAGTTAATTTGGTGTGACATTTTTGGTGGTAGCATGGTGCACTACCAACTTAATTGCAGTAAAAGAATAGTTTCAAAAAGCCCCCTAAACTTCATGTTCTTTGCATTTTGGATCACTGGGTGATTTACTAGTCATTATTTATAGCCTCAGTATTTCAATTAGGATACGTTAAATAAAGCTTATGTGGGGGATGTGGAAGTCTTTGTTGATTGTAATTATTTTAATGTTACTATTTAATGGAAAATACTATATTTTGATTCTTTAATATTTCTGCTTAGATCCAAACCCAGAAGTCTACAAGGGAGAAATCCACTGCAGCAAAATGCCATCTTATTACTATGCATGCTATGATGCTCACAGGTTATTGTCAATATCCAGCGTCTACTGGCGAGGAAGCTTTTGTTTGTCATGGGAACAAAATGATTGCTCCTTGTTTTTCTAGACAGCTGAGTTCTTGAAATGAAAAGCATTTTGATCCTGGAGTAAATATTGATTCTCTCTTTTCTTTCTCTGACAAAATTAATTTAGTGTGTATTATATGCACTCAGGTGAGGTAAGGCCAGCTCAGGACC
Source organism: Ploceus nigricollis (assembly GCA_013399945.1). Taxonomy (NCBI): domain Eukaryota; kingdom Metazoa; phylum Chordata; class Aves; order Passeriformes; family Ploceidae; genus Ploceus; species Ploceus nigricollis. The sequence continues at coordinate 681,447 of VXBC01004513.1, forward strand.
TCACAGGCTACTTAGACCTGTGACACAGCCCAGCGTTCAAGAAGTGGCTTCATTACCCCTAGGTCAGCACATGCATGCTGGTTCTTTTGGAGAGCATCTCCTACAACAGAGCAGGGAAGGATTCATGTGCCACTTGCCTAGAGCAATAGGATCCTAGATTTCTCATTTTCAGCCAAAAAGTAGTGGCATCAATTTGCCTTTTTTCCCACCCCCTTCTGAGTGGTTCTGTGCCTTAAACCCAGGTGGTCTGGGTGAGGTCACAGGTACTAATGCACTGTGCCTTCCAGAGACAGCCTTTGGAGAAACACAGAGATCTGCATTTTGCTATGCAGATTTTTAGCATGAAGAAATCCTTTTCATAGTACATTGGGGCAAAAGTAGAGTGGTTGGCAGTAGCCAAGTCTTCCCTTTATCAATAGACATGGAAAAGGGAGTGCAGAGTGTTAATTCATTTATGAAAATGAGCATCCACTGCTGTTGCCACTCAGCTGACTTGGGGCACCCTGGGAGAGGAGCTGGTTGGCACATCCTTAATGCACAAACTGAAAGAATTGGCAAGAACAACAGAGAGTTGGACAGATTTCCTTAAAGAATTGTGCCCTGCCGCCTCCTCCTTTTAAAGAAAGGCACACTTCCACCATCTCATTTTTGCAGCTCTCTTAAGAAGAAATAGAAATATGTGAGCCTCTGCAAATGACCGCAGTGTGTCTGCTGCTATCACAGTGTTTGACATCAATCCCTGTTGGACTCAAAGCATAAGCTCACATTACTGTGGAAGCTGTGCCATGCAAGTGCAAAATTTCTGCTGCCCCAACTTAAAACTTAACTTTCATTAGTAAATAAACAGTTGGACCAGATTGATTGGTTCCCTTTAGAGAGTGATACTATGGGATCATGATTTCACCCTCACAAAAGCAACAATTAGCATTCTAAGAAAATAGTTCTAGTGGAATTTATTGCAACATGATTAGCTTTGTTATTTGTAAAGCCTGTGTAAGCTTCTGCCATCTTGAATCACTGAATATCATTGTAAACTGTTTTTTCATGTTTATGTGTGGTACACTGGTTTTTGTATTATCTCATCAGCCATTTCCTTAGTAAAATGTTTTGAAAGGATGAAGAAAAATTAAAAAGGAGAAGGAAATGTTAGAGACTCTATATCTCTAGCACTATGTTGACTGTTCATCTGTGACACTGTGTTATTGTGCCTTTATTGCAGAGCCAGCACTGTTGAATTAATGGTGAATTCACATTTAATTTCATTTTTTATTTTTGACTCCTAATATTATTTTTTAAAAGCTTCCACAACAAATAGAAAAAAAAATTACAAAAAGGGCTAACATATAACTTGCTTCTTATGTGCCTCAGAAGGCACAATCCTACCACTGACTTTCTGAAAACAGTTAAGGTTGTTTAACAAGGTTTGAAGCTAAAACAGGGACTCCCATATGACCTGTATTACCTCTCCTCAAGGGAATGCATTTTCTTAAAGTGATGATTTATGAGATTCAATACTAATGTCAAACTTCATTCTGCCATGTGAAGTAACATAATTAAAACACCAAAATAGCAGAACACAAGCAGCAGAACATTGTTGAACTTGTAGATATTTCCACATAGGTGATGTAAAGTTTGATGGAAAAGTGATATGAGTGTTTTAGGCATGTCCATGTGAGATGTAAGAAAAACAAGCATTAAGCAAGTCTGCTATTTCCCTCAGAAAGATTTTATCCAGAGAGGAAGATGGAATATTTATGTGCAATAGCAGCTGCATATTTTTAAAATAATTTTGAATTCTTTTATAGTAAATCTCTGTGCGATTAGAAAATAGATACAAATCAGATGAGGTAACAGTTCATCCTGTTTGTGTGAAGTGGTTTTCCAGGATAAAATTACATTTCCTTCTAAATGCAGTATTCATTTGGGAGTAAATTAATTAAGGCTGAGTGGATAAGTATCTGCTGTCGTTCTGCAGTCGTGACATGACAAGACACGAGCTGTCTGCGTGCAAAACTCATTCACACATGGAAAAAGTAAAGTGCCTGTGCCTGTTGCTTATATTGCTGCTATGTGATACCTTGAATAAATAACTTAATTCTGTGTTCAAAATACTCAAAGGTATGGTATTTTATTATTGATGTTCTTAACTTAGACTGCAACAGTGTAACAGTTCTTTTTTCATTTGAGAACATCACTCATGAGACAAGAATATGGTCTCTGCACTATGCCCTAACAGGTTTCTTATTTTATCTGTGCTATGGCTTGAACAATTGAATATGAATATAATGTAGATCAGGCATCCCACAATGACTCTCAAGTTGGGTTTCCCTCAGTGATCTTCACAGATGGGTAGGACTGATTGGGGGGGGGGGTGTTTGTCAGGGAGGGTCATGATTTGAGTTGCTTAATTACTCTGTACATGCTGGAAAACTGGGTGGTTTCTTTGTTCCTCTTCAAGAGGAGATTTCATGCTGAAGAAATGCATGATTTTCTTTCATGTTTAAAGCAGTCCATTAGGACAACAGAGAGGTGCCCTTTGGCTTTCCATTGGGCTATTGCAGATCATTGGCTTGATGTCTACCTGTGTTTAAACAAAATTGATTTCCATGCTTAGTCCCGTCATCCTGTATGATATTGAGTTGAATTACTTTTCTAACCTAAAACTGTACTGATTGCAAAATGGTTTTTACATACCAACATTGACTGTAAAGGTATGTGTTTCTAAGTGTTCTTTTGTATGGCTTCTCTGCAATACTATTTCAAAGTGGTGGATGAAAAATCAAATGCTGAATCTTTGCTGTCTTCAAGCAAATATTATGAGAGATGATATAGCTGGAGTTTAATCATAAACTTTTCCCTTTCCTGACAGTACTGACATTTATTTTCTAGACAAACAGATGAATGTTAGATAACAAGCTGTTTTGAGCATGTATGGTGTTGATGCAAAGCTAAGGCCCACATATTTTTACCCCAAACCTCTGAATTGTCTTTAAAAGACTGAAAGCCTAAAAGGTGATGTGCAAAGACTTATGAACTACTCTAAAAGTTACTCCATTCAGCTGCTTAAGCCTGGGGTAACAAACCACTGCTGATCCATGTGTAGGGCAATCCATCATCCAGTGGACATGTCCTGGCATATAGCACTGAAGCCTGAAAATTTAGTAACATTCCTTTTTTTTTCCATGGGAAACTTTACCTATGGCTGTGAGAGTAGCTGAGTGGTAGGCTGTGATCCCCATGAGTCTGATTCACACTGAGCTTTTTAGAGGGTTTCACAGCACTGCCTGCACTTCTTACTGTGTAATTGTCCAAATAGCCTCCACCAGAACAAGGAAAGGAAATGTGGGTATGTGAAAGGGGGAAAGACAATTGGACAGGGAGATGCTAAATGCAGAAAATACAAGTGAAAGCCCTGACCAGATTGAAGCTGAGAACTCACATCTTCCATTTTTAGCATCCCTTTTTGTATGAAGAGCAACGTGAAGGAGCATGGTGCTCCGAAGTGTGGGGATTTACATCTGCAATACATTGTTGGATACTGGAGCAAAATTTTGGTCCTGTGGATGGCTTCCATAGTCACTTTGGGAAGCATGATACTAAGTATTTCTTTGTGGAGGAGTATTAAAGCACATGTAATTCAGCTAAGGTAGCAAACTGAGTCCTTGAACCTTTGTGTTTCTGTGATTTTAATATTTTGCTGTGTGTAGGGATTTTTTTGTTGTTGTTGTTGGGTTTTTGGGGTTTTTTTTAATGGGTTGTCTAATCTAAAGGCCACATACAAGCCTTCAAGTCTAACCTTTTCATTTTGCTTGACACTATTGAAGAAGATAAGAGGGGAATGCTGTCAGAGAGTTTACACAAAGGATGGAGAGGGGTGGTGGTGAAGGGGATAATGATTTCAGCTCTGATTTTCTCCCTCCTGCTGCAACAAGGCATCTGTATTTTCTGCTGGGTGCAACCAGCCTGCAGGAGGCTTTCCTTCCTGCAAGCAACAAGTAAGTTAGGAAATCATCTGGGAAATTAAAGAGACATCAGAGCTGGAGATGTGGTGACTTGTTTAAAAAAAAAAAAAATAAAAAATTATGGATGGATATTGAAGGGTACAGATGGGAAGAATACCAGGAAGGACTTGGGTATACTTCCATGTGCAGTATTGTAGGATAATACTGTTTTGGCATCAGGTGCCATGAACTTCCAGCCATCCATAGAGACAGAGCTTCCATTTCACATACAAAGCTGAGAGCTCAGTCAAAACTCAACTTGCACCTGCCTGACGCTTGCAGTAGTGAAGGAAGGAGGTGGAAAGTTCCTGGGCTGAGATTAGCTGAAGCTTTCTCTTCCTATATAATAGCTTGTTATACCATCATATTCAGGCAAATATATACAGTATAACAGTATGTCAGTTAATAATAACAGTATGTTATTTTGCCTAGCAGTCAGACTCTTCTTTTTGTGCTGCAGAAACAAACCACTTTTTTTTTCAATTGCTTTAATATGCTATGCTCTTTAATTAGATGGTCTGTAGGCAGCACATAAACAGCACTCTCCAGTATTGTTTCAGAAAATAAATAGCATGTGTGATGCCTACACTGAGCTACAAGAGAAGTGCAGACTGACATAAGTTCTTGTTATTATTTGCTTCCATATGAACAGCTCTAAGTGTCCCTTCCCAAGAAATGCACATTTGCTGCATTCTGGCTCAGGGGAGGCTGCATGTCTATTTGACATGCTCTCAGTGGAGAATTGCTTATCCATGCCTGATCCTGATGGGTTTCACCTTCCAAAAGTAACTAGCGTAGGTCAAAAGTTGGCAAGATGGATTGAAAAGTGTTTCCAGCTGATGGAAAGGCCTCTGGTAACTAAGTAGGGGAATTTGAAATCCAATCTGTTCTCAATGGAAAACCTGCAAATAGTCCATGTTTCAACACAGACAAGCTATTCCAGTATCTAAGTGCTGACATACAGGAGTTTTTCAAACAACACAGACTTGAATCAATTAAGTTTTGCATCAAAGGTACAAATTCAAAGTATCTTCTTTAATGGTCTTCCATATGCCTAAAGAACTTCTTTGTTTACTAGTTCAGTGCAGTGTTAATGGTCACACCTGGATGTGAATGTCTCCAGACTCCCCTTCCTCTTCCAGGTCTTACATTCATTGATTCTGGCATGCCAGATTTCTTGTTTCTTTCCCTATTTAAATTCATAATATTTTCCCTTCTGTAGCTGAATCCTTCCTTCCTGTATCTGAAGAGACAACATTTTCATCTTTCCTATTTTCTCATCCAAATTTCTTTTTCCTGTTTACTTTTTTCACTCTTGCCTGTTTGCCATGTTTAGGTTCTTCCATATGCCATTTCTTCACAAGTTGTTCCCATATTGTCCAATACTTTGAGGAAAACACAAGTTCTCAGTTGTTACCTATTCCTCTACGTGAAGGAGAGCATGCTGTGAGCGTGGGATGAAAGAGTGGGTCTGCTTGGGCAAAGATGATTTTATTCCTCCGTGATTTTCTTAGCTGCTTTTCTTTGCCTTCCATTCCTTCCATCTGTCTCTGACTGTGAGCAGAACATAAAGCAAAGGAAGGGCCAAGTGTCTGTTAGGTTTCCTGTTAAAATACAGAATAATGATGATGATGTGAGTCAGAGACTGGGCACAACAGCATAGAAGTGCTTTACTTATATTTCTTTAATATAATTTTCCTTAATTTTATTCCATTGTTTGTCCTTTTTTTTTTTTTTTCTGTTTGTACCTCTCCTAGCTCATGTATACAACTAATTGAGGTATTATAGATTTTAATCAAAGATGGTTACTTTCTCATTTCCCTGGAGCAGGGGAGTACTTTGGTATAGGAATTGTTCCAGGAGTGCTAAGCTGCCCTTCATGGCTTTGTGCAGGGCTGATGAAACCCCTTGTTACACCTGTACTCGTACATCCTCACCCTGCCCTTTCCAGATCACAGATTTCTTACTCAAACTGGGGTATGTGAATTTCTAATTTAAATTCAGAACTAAACAAGGCAAGGAGCTCTTACAGTTGTTTTGGTATAATCTTTAAAAACAGTTTCAAAGCCTAAATTCTCCCAACAAGGACAATCAGCAAAGACAGATTTCCATAGTACAGGAGCAGTCTTGTTTGACTGTCTTGAGCAAATTCTTCTACTACTGACTGACTACTGAGATTAAGTGGAATTTCTAGCAAGTTTGGTTACAATGGGTCAAGCACCATATCTCTAGTTGTACTTATGTGTTGCAAGCCTTATGTGTTGCAGTAGAGATTTATTTTAGCACAGTCATTTTATGGTGCTTAGAATATTTTCCTACTCTGCATTGCTGCTACTGTAGATAATGGATGACCACTTGGTTAATGTTTGATGGCAGTTACAATGCACCTCTCCCAACGTTAAGTGTCCTTATGCCTTTATACTAGAACTGACCTTCAGGGACAGTAAACATATTGTTTGGCAACAAGTTAATTACAGACTTTATCTTCCAAAAACATTCATGTCATGGGTGGGATAATTAAGATGTCCTTGCAAGTGAAAAAACTTCGTGACTTATAGTAATGCTCCAGCGTCGGTGTTAGAAACCGAGGTCACAACAGTATTACAAGAGCTGTGTACTCATGTTATTTTGACTAAATAATTCTCCTCTTCAGGCTACAAAAGTGAAAGATGGACTTAAATGATGTGTATGGCAATAAATTCTGTGAGTTTCTGAAGAAAAACAAAGGAATTGGGTTGTCCAAGGGTATGATGGGCAAGCAGAACTGATTGTATTTGATTTACTGTGGGATTCATCACTAGGGTTTATTTTGTTTTTCTCCCCTTTCCTCCTTTTAAGGCCTCTGTCGTTTGTTAAATGGTTAGAATCGTATTGACCCTTTCTGACTTTGTAACTTCATGGTGATAAATAGCTAATTATTTGCAATTGAATTAGGCTATGAATTTAAATATGACAGAAACAGATGTACGTGTGATTACCTTGAGCATGGCTCAGGGGGTTTAAGTTTAACACAGTATAAATACTTTGCAGAAATATTGTTTCTGAAGTGGAATACTGCAACTAGTTGAGACTATCATAAAGATGTTAATGAGCTCCGTGGTACATAAATTTTTGTTGGGTTTTTTTCCTGAAAAATTTTTGGGGAGGGAGGGGAAGAGTGTCCACTGGTGACTACTGAAGTTCCACTTCTGAAATGTTCAATCTCTAAGCTGGGAGCATTTAGTTTGGGTGAAGTTGGGAAGTATTTTTTTCACAATTTACATTGAAAAGAGGAGGACACTGAGCATTCTCAAAAGTTGGAGCCCCTGGAAGGGCACACTGCAGTGTTACTTTGCGAGTGCCACTTGAATGATTCAAGTCCTTGCTGGCTGGCTGAATTAGGGCAGGATGCACAGTTTAACAGCCCCAGCACGTCTTTGTATTAAGATGAAACTAAGGATGAATACACACATCAGTGTAATTTAAAGATCTGAATTGTAATATTTGAAAAAAGCATGGATTCTGCACATGTTCTCTTTCTCAAAACCTGGCTCAAGGAGATCAATAGATCTGCTAATGAGCTACTTCTGAGCTGCTGTTTTCTGTTTCAGGTTTTCTACTCGGAAACTTACATTCCAACAGGAATATGTAGTTCCTTTTTTAATGGTCAGTATCATCAAATAACTTTGGAATGAATTTTATTTTCTTCAATAGGAGGAAAGTCACAGTACAGCCACAATATATGGAAGGTGAGTCATTCCTTGCCAAAATGTAACAGGAGTATGAGGATTGAAACATACATTTTGAGTTCTTTCTCTGGGTATCTGTTTGTTAGGATGAGAATATTTAAGCTTTCCAACATTTGAGAATAAGAGAGTAAAAAGGGATCTAAGCACAAAGTCTTAGATTAATGGCATGCTATCATTCATGTGTAATGCAGCACTGTTAACATCCTCATGTGTAAGTGATAAAGTTACACAGAATGTCCTGGCTGAGTGTAAACTAACTGCAAAGCGATAGAATAACACCTTCAAAATGATTAATTTTGAGGCTGTCTTGGTGACTATCTTGAAAGTTAAATCCCTCTTTGCACTTAGGAAAATGTTGACCATATATTTGGGCATGGTGTGTTCATTATTAAATGGTACTGGAATGTGATTTTTACTGTGCAAGTTGTTTCAGGGGTTCCATACTTTGAAATTCCATCTCTGGCCTTAATACAGAAACTAGTTCATATTTGTTTTACCTTCTGCAGTACATAAGAGCTGAGCTCAGTTGATGTCTCAGTCAGGATGACATACATCTTAAAATGAAATTATCAATTAATATCACATGCACCATATAGCATTTTTTATTTCATATAAACTAGACAGTTGTTGGTGAGCAAGCTTTTCACTTTTGCATGTTTTAATTTTTTAAATATCCAGTTCCCCTTTGATTTTTTTTTTAGAAACTTCACAGCCTATTTTCACATTGTGTTGTTTATCAGATTTACATGTGTTTTCAGCATAATATGGTTCTGTTGAATTTCATTTGAGGTGATTTTTTCTGCATAACTGTGTGTGAATAAGAGTTCTGATAATCCTTTTCCTTTTAAATCAGCCAGTTTAATACTTCTGTCACTGTTGCATGGAGATGAGAGACTTGACCTATTTTTAAAAATGAACTTTTTAGCTTTGTTAGCTACAGAAAAACAGAATTTTAGAATTTTTAGAATTTATTATTTAATTTGTTGCCATTAGGATTTGCTGGTGCACACATGGAGGATATTTTCCTTTTAATTGTGATCATTTGCAATGGAACTTAGTAGAATTCTTTTCTTCTTGTAACTCCTTGGTGCTTCTAACCTTGTTAGTGTTCTTCAGCCTTGGACTTTGACCTGCTGTATTGGCTTCAGGTTTGCTACATAAAAATTGCTTGGATTCTGCTGAAATAAATAGATTATTGCATTTCATATGCATTCTAGCAAAAGGCATGAAAGGTTATTCATATGTGATTACAATTATTTCTGATGTGACATTTACCCCAGAACTATATTAAGTTGTTAGCCCTGGAAAAAAGTATTTTGTTAATGCTATTCTGTATTGAGTGGCTTTGGTGGTACTTGTTGCAGATGTTTCAGATTACCATCAAAACTTCATTATCAGTGATAATATATTAATGCAGTAAGTTGACAGAGGGGTTGACTGAATGACTATTGCAATATATAATTAGGTTGGTGTAATAAGATACATATGTACTGATCCTCCACAGCCTTTATATAAAATCTCTTAGAGACTGAATTCCCTTGCTGCACTGTTACCATTCCCAGAGTGACTACTACCATTTTTTTTCTATGATTCTTGAAGAGGGTATGCATATGTTATAGAAACTCCATGTTACAGAGTTGAAAATACATTTTCTTTCAGTTTTTATTTCACTATTTATATCACTGAATCTAATAATATCATTATAGTTAGCAGAATGTGTAGCCTTGCATCAGTCTAATAAACCAGATCAAAATACAGTGTTTATATTATATATAATCAGTCTACCATATATTACCATTATTTACAAGTATTAAGTAATTTGAGAGCTCTTGTCATTTCTGTACAAACAAAAAATTGTTTGCAGAAATGTTTGCGAAGCAAAAAAAAAAAAAAAGAAATTTTAATGGAATCCTTCCAATAGCTGTCAGTTTCTTCCTTGGAGTTTGATAATTGAAAGATTTGTTATTTTTTTAGGAAGGGAAGATGGTTTTGATTATCCAAAGGCAGTGGAATATTTAACTACCCTTCTGCTATCAGTGGACTTGTTTACATTAGGATTTTGAGTAAATTGAGGTTTCACATATCCAGATGTTATCTGCCTGGGTGACTTTTTCATTTACTTTGGCAAGGGATTTGATGGTGTATTGCTACCATCCCTTCGTCATTTTTCACATTTTTCACATCACATTTCAAGCTACACTTAGCCTTTCCTTTCTGAACTTCCACTCAATTTTTAACTTGTAAACATTTGCTCTTTTTTTCTAAGGATGAATCCTTACTGAAACCATGAATGGGATTTTGATCTTTACTGCAGGTTTTCTCACTGGTTGTTGTGAGTAGAGCCAAAGTCCCAGACAAACAAACCCAAGATACAAAAGAAACTTTTTTTTCCCTTGATTTTTATCTCTGTTTATTTTTGTTGTGCTGAGGGGCAAGAGATGTATCTCAAGTGCATCCACGCTGCAATGTCCTTCAGCAAGACAGGAATGACAAAGCTCTCCACTAGGAATGGCTTTCTTCCCAGCACCCAGTGACCTGTGGTGCCAGTGGCTCTCACAGAGAAGCAAGGGCTCCTCATACAAGTAGGATACAGCAGGATAAGGTTCCAGAGAGTATCAGTGGCGAATTGTAGAAAACATTTGTCTGGACTACACAGCAGCAAGGAATAGTCTCTAGTTCTGAAACATAGAAACAGCTGGACAAGACTTTCATTTAATTCACTACTGTCATGTCATTCTTCAGCACCAGTGGGGGTTGGGAGTGGCTTGGGAGGGAGAAATATCCACGCCCAGAAACCTGCTGCTTAGGATGTGCCATGTTGAGAACTAGCTTGAATAAAGTAGTCAGTTTTTTATATCTTCAGAGTGCTAAAGATGTAAGGTAGGCTGTTGCAGTGTGTTTCTATTGGTAGCACCAATAGCAGGCCAGCACTCAGGCTCAGCAGCAATCAGACAGAGCTGCAGCCAACAGAAACAGACGTTTGACAGTGTAAGATCCTAATCTATGAACTTTTCTGCTGAGTTGTTTTACCTCTTTCAACCTCCAGACCTTCTGGTTGGAAATTAAAAAGAGCTCATGCTGGTCCTCATGTGACTCACAGATACATTATCTCTGAATGGAGCTCTACTTATTAATGTTTATACAGTCTTGGTAGATCTAATCCTATTTGCAGGCCTTTAAAATGCCAACTTTTTATTTTAAGCCTGGTTTACTTTTAACTGCAATATTTAGCCTCAGAATGTGTTTGTGGGATTTTTCCTCAAAGACATTTTCCCTCAATAGCATTTTAAAATGTGTGAGGTTTTAAACCAGTAAAAGTAATGAAATTGTACGTGCTCTTTTGCATGTGTCATTTAAGCAACTCTGTGGTGTAACCATACATTGGAGGATTTGAATCAAGCAGATCTAATTGTTGCTAATACTGTTTATTTTGGTAATGCCTAGAAAACAGCTGTTATTACCAGTGCAGAAACATATGGAGATGGGTTTATGTTGTTTTGTAGCTCTTTTATAGTAGCCAGGAGTGAGTGATATTGGTAGGAGTTTAAGTTAAAATCCACAGCATTGATGTCAGCAAATATCAGGCTAGTTCCAGTTAGACTATAGGAGAAAGAAGAGGCAGGGGAGAAGAAAAATTTATTATGAAGATGCAAGATAGTTGGAAGGAAATGTGATGCTGAAAAGGGAGACATAAATACACAATGAAACTGAATTGAATGAGGGGAAAGTAAAGATGATCTGCCAAGCAAAAGAGCAGTTAGCACAGGAAAACATAACAAAACAAGACATTTATGGATAACCAGAAGTACCTCTCTTTGGCAGCTGTTGTAGCTGCTTTCACAGGTTGGAGAGTGATAGTTTTCTCTCTAAGTATTTTCCCCCAGGCCAAGTGATGGACTGAGATTTGACATCTGCAGTGAACTATCTGCTGTCAATAAATTAGTGCCAATAATGAGATAGTTTTACATGTGCGCCTACAATTTGCACAGGGCTGTGTAAGAGGTGAACACAGAACTTTTTCCAATGACTTCCCAGCCTACCTGACAGGCACAGAACAAACAGGTTATGGTGGTGGGAGCTCTACTCTCTACCTCCTTTTCTTCCTCTTTGTGAATTTTATAAGAGATCAGGGGTTTACTCCACATTGGGAGTCATGTTTGCAATAGACAGCTGACTCACTGCATAAGGGTCTGGTATCTCTGCGGGATTTGTGAGATTTGAGAAAATGATTTTTAAATGTTGGGTCTGAGAAACAACATGAAAATAAGTCTCGTGTATCTTAGGACATTTGCTGGGTGGGCAACTGCCCTGCAGTGTGCACATTTAGCTTTGTGCACATTTGAACAGTATCTTGTTTAGGACCAATGGCAGAGTATCATAAAACTCTGAGGGAATCAATTATCGTACTTTTTCCATTTCTGAGGACACATTTGTTCTTCCTAGATGTTTTTTGAAAATGGTGTTGAAAAGGTTGGAATTTTGTTTTATAGTATTACTTTACACAGGGAGAGTAAGGCTTGTGGGTAAGTGTTATAAGCCTATGCTTTCCCTCTTCCTTAGTCCTTTACAATGGCACTGATCAGGAGCTTGGTGTTTAATTGCACTGCATCATTGGCAAATATGGTGTGGTCAGAAGGAAAGGGCAAGGGCAGGGGAAAATTTACCAGTGTTGCTTTTCAGTTCAGCCAGGTTGCCTTCAGGAGATCCCAGCAGATAATTCTGCTCTTTGCTCCTGGCCTTGTATATAATTAATTTGGGCTGAGTGACTGCTTTTAAATTGAGTTTTGTGGTAGCTGCTGGTTCAGAGAGTAGGTCTGAGCTGTCAGCCTCTGAGCTGTTTACTGCTTACAGGTGTCTTCTCAATTGATGGTAATAATTCACTTAGAACAAAATAACCCATGGGCTGAGATTCCTGTGTCCTCTTCCCCTGCAGAGGTGGGAGTCTTGAGAAGAAAGGGAATTTAATAAAAACTGGAGTAAAGCAAAGAAACCAGGATTAGTGGTAGAATCAAAATAGTTCTGAAGTATTTTGGGAGCTGGAGCAACATGGTTGGAGGACAGAAGGACATCGTTGCCTAGATAGAAAACAGTCTGCTGAAGGACATCGCTAGAAGGTTCTGCTAAATTCCAGAGCCATTCAGGAGTGAAGAAAGTGAGGCTTTGGGATGGAGGGGCGTTTGTTTAATTTGTTTTTTTAGACTCTTCTATCTCTTGGTATGTCTAAGGTAGAGGTTCATAGGACCTCTTTACAAAGCTGTATGGGACATGTATCATGTCCCTGGTCACTGGAACAGTGAGGCACTGTAATCCAGGGTGCCCAGAAGGAAGGAGCTATGAGAAATGAGTAGATTTAAGCTATCAGGTTGTTAATTTTTTGTGAGAGTTGTTATGAAGGACTAGGCAAGCTGGGGATTATCCCAGTAACGTTTGCCAGAAGACTGAGCTGGTACCAACTTAGAACAAAGGGAACTTGAGAGCACCTGGATACACGCCATGTCTTGTTACAACATGAGAACTGCAACTGACACTATTTCCCTGACAGCTTGGCAGGTTGGAATGGCAGTGTGAGACTGGAAAAGAGCATAAGGAAATATTGTACAAAGAGCTGCATGGCTGACTGCATTGGTGCCTTTATGTCAGTGAGTCTTCACCATGAGACATGCACAAAGGCTCTAGAGCATGTATAACATATGGTGGCATACACGTCTTGTGAGGTGCCATTGAAAATAACAGGTCTTTCTTCTTCAGATTTCTAGGAATTATATTTAAATAAAATTATTAGTAACAATTGCTACTTGAAGAGATTTTCAGACTCTAATATTCAACACACTGTATTTAATTCCATGTTTTATTCCTGTTAACAGACAGACAGGATTAGTTGGAAACAAGAAGGCACAAACTGGTTTTGAGAAAAGGTAAATTTTACAGGATGAAATGAGCAAAAATCAAAGAGAATTCCAGCTTTAAAATCTTTGTTATTAGTTACTTTGCTTCTTGAGTCTCTGAAATTGTAGCTCACAAAAGCAAAATGAAACAAAGCTGTTACCAAAATTTATCAATACCAACAGAATGTGCAGATGTCAGGAAGTGCCAGAAAACAGCATCCTTCAACCCACTGCAGGTCAAGGAAGTCTGCAGATTCCAACTGTAGTTTACCAAGTCCTGCCCTTGTGACTTGACATCCTCTCAGTCCCATTTCTCAAGTGAGTTCCCTGGTCCCAGGTGGGCTCTGGAGGGGTGTTACTGAGCTGTCTGTATCTTGATTGATCTTGGAGATTGGGATATCTCCAAGCCTTTGACAAGGAACTGCAAAAAAAAAAGAGTATGTTCGCAGATGACACTAGTATCCCCATTCCTTCCACTCTCATACTCCTTTAATTTGGCCTTTTTATAAAAATGCTGTTAATCCACATTCTCTTGACTAGATTCAGTAATTTTTCACCCACTTCATAATGGCACTCACCTATATTTAATATTCTTTCCCAAAGTAAATTTGAACTCAGCGTAACAGTGTAATGCAAATGCAACAAGGACAAAATAACATGTATAAATTCACTGGCTGACATTTGCCCTTGTTTCTAAAAGAAATGCATAAATTCTTTACTCTTTAATATTACTAATTTCAAGTTTCATGCACAAGCTTTTATCTTTTGTAGAAACTACAAAATCAATGCATACATTTTAAATGCTTTAGAACTAGGAGGTGTTAAATCTTTTTCTCCTGAGTTCAGATGCTTTTCACCTCTTCCTAAAAGTGTTTCCTTAGTTCAAATTTGCTATGCTTGTCTCAAGCCCAGGAATGTTGCCTTGGATCATTTGCAATGAACAGCTGCAAGGAGATCTCAGAAAGAGAATATGCTAAGTAAATTAGAGGGTTTAACTGCACAGCAGTCAGCAGTCTTTCATCTGCGATACTGTGTGCTTGTCTGTGAATTTGGGAGTAAGTTTCCAGAGTTCCAGAAAGCTCCTGGTTTTTATATATGGAATCCCAATGAGCAGGAACCTCTGACAGCAGCTTTTCCCAATATTTAATCTTCACAGTGTCAGCGAAGGGAAGCTCAGATTTTATTTTTTTCCCTCCATCACCCCTTTCTGCACAGTTAACAGTGAATATTCAGAAACTCCCTTTCTGGAGCTTTACCAATGAACTTACCCTCACCCAGAACACCACAGTATGAAAGCAACATCCCTTGACCTTCTTTACATCAAGAGGGAAGGTGTTAAAACAACCATATTTTATCCATACAGCTGTTGCCTTGGCTGTCGCTCATGCTTTAACACCACTCTTTGATGTTGGAGAACTTCAGCGTAAAGTGACAGCCATAAATCTTTGTACTGGTAAAATTCCTGAAATGTAGTTGCTACATGCACTTTATTGCACATTCTGTACTTCAGCCTGCTACCTGCTGATGAAATTGAAAGCATTTGGAGAAGGAGGGGAGGGAAAGGGTTGGGTGGATTTTTTACATTTTTGAAGTGAAAGAACAGTTAATATATTAATGTCATTATAGTATATGATCATTTAATGGTCATTTATGTAAGGTAATAAAATAACTGTTCCCAACTGCTTCTCCATTGTGAAGTTGCACAAACTGTTAGGATAACTCTGTGAAACAGGTTTGAAAAAGAATGCTGTCAAAAAATGTGCTTAAAATGTGTAGAAAGCGCAGCATATTTGAGATTGAGGTCTATGCAAAATTTAATTTTCTCTCTTTAAAATACTGAGAGCAGAGAAGTTCTGAATTCACTACAAATGAAAAAATTAGGAAAACATGAAATGAGCAAAACTGGTCCCTGATTTGCATGTTGTATGTGAGGATAGAGCAAAATTAGTACCTTACGAATAAGATGCTGGTAATAAAGGTTATATAAGATGTATTAGTCTGTGCCATCTTTCAGAAACCTCTGAAATACATGGAGATTTTGAAAAATAATAGTAGTTGCTGAGCCACCCTAAGAAGCACCACTTTCATCTAAAAAATATGGATAAATCTTGTTTACCTGCTGAACTGTAATTTGTCATCCGAAGGTTTATCTGTCATTTTATGTAGGCACAGCAGCATGCTTCCTCCAATATTTTATCTGTAACCATCACCAAACAAGCTGGTTTTCATTTTCAAAGCAGTATTTTCATCATGCCCATAACTAGAATATATCATATTTTCAATTGGTATGTCAGAGACATTGTTGTAAATACCCTTTATACCCCTTGAAAGCTCCTGGCTTTATTAGAGGTAGTGTTTTAGAATTTTTCCTATTGGAGCAATGGATAAGATGGTTCTACATTAGCACTTCTGGGATTTATGCTGTATTTTATACTACAACTGTTAAAAATTACTCACACAAGCACCTGCACATGTGGAAGAAGAATTATCCTAGACCAGTAATAGTTACAAAACCTGTTATTTTGCTGCTAGGAACCAGGATTTCAATGCAGCATTCCCGCTGCTAATGGATATTCAGGGCCCTTCCGGATGGAGTCTTGATTAGTAGATGACAGATTAACAGAAGAGCTGTGTTTTATGGTTAGGGAGGTTAAACAAAACTCATGCTGCCTTTTGGATGGAGAGGAAGTAGGATCTTTCAGAGACTTCACAGGAAATCATGGGAGGAGAATGCCATGGTGATTGATGGAAGTGGTCCATTATCAAACACTTTGAGAAAACTTTTATTCCCTCTGAGTAAATCACATGGCTTGTGCAGAGCACAAGTAGAGAATTAATTTTGTTGCCTTTTGCTAGAAATATGTCAAATGGTATTCAAGCCAAAATTTAGGAAGGAAAATTGCATAGCGTATTTAAGCCAATTGTGTGGTTGATGTTCCCTTTGAATTTAGCAGCTTTTATTGTTTGGTAAATTATGTTGTGTTGAAAATTCTCTTTTTATGTCAAGGTCATTTAGATTTCTATGTCCAGTCACATGAAATAGACCAGCAGAAGTTAAATTTTTTTTCTGTGAACTAAGTATGTAAATAGATTGATTATTTTTATTTAATTTATAATGCTGCAATTTATTTTTGCAAAATGCTGTTTAAATATTACTTAAGGAAATTACATTCTCTCAGATGCTATTAGCATTTGAGTTTGGTCTGTCCCCTAGGTAAGGAGACCCAAGATTGAAGAATAGCAATTTTGTATGTGCCACATATTGTGAAAGTGTACTTTTGGCTGGGGAAGCTTCAAAGGAGTTCAGACTCAAAAAATACTTTCAAGGAATGCTTCCAAACAAGAATGGTACATGCAGCCACCAAAGGGCTTCACACACTGCTGAGTCCCCAGGGAATGCAGCCCTTGAATGATAAAGGTAGGGCTTGTTCTGTTGGATGGCCCTGGAGATCGGGGTTGAGATTTTCAGCTTGAATAAATGTAAGCTGGAATCTACCAGGAGCATAAGACAATACTCATGAGGGAATGTGAAACAAATTAGTCCCTTCTAATTGCAGAAAGGCTACTGAGTGTTTCTGAGCAGCCACATTTTGCACAAGCTTGAACCTTTGTATTAATTCTAGGTGTGCCTCTATGTGGGAGGAGAATCTCTGTGGTGCATGTCTGAATCACCATCGAGGGGACCTTGTCTGTGAGTAAAGGATTAGGTTTTAAGCCATGTCCAGTTTGGAGAGAAGCTTTCTGTAGGCAATTATTTTAGTGTATCATCTTAATTAAATAATAATTTAAGTATGATTCAAAGCTTCCCATCACTCTGGAAGAACAGATGCGGAAGACATTGCTCAGGAAGTCCTCTAAAAAATATTCACATCAGACTTATTCAGGTTTAGTTTGTGCCAGGTGTTTCTTTGTGCAAGAAACTGATAGTCCTGGCAGTCCTGAATAATCAGGGTTTACACATCTTTTAGACTCTGGGATAGCTTGTAATCTGTGAGACAAAAGAGAGATCAGGTTTAGCTCCCTTTATCTGACACTGAGTTTCTGTGACCTACATGTCTTGTGACAGATTGCTGGAAATCCTAATGCAGTTGGCTTCTTTATACATAGTACATACATATATATATATGCATATGTATGTGTGCACTATATTTCTATGAAATAATTGAAATATCAGCTGAAATATGCAAAATTAAATGTTGGCTACACAGGTGAGCTGTGTGAGCATCCAATGTAACCCAGAATCCAGGGGTTAAAGTGTGCCACTGGTCCCTTAAAGCCTGCCAGCCAACCCAAAGGTGCCAAAATTCAGGTCTACACTGCTTCTATAAAAAATTCTCTGTATAGCTTCCTGACTCGTGGAACACAGATTGTGCTCTGCAGTCCGAATTGCCATCAAGCTCCTTTAAAATTTCAGTCTAATAAAAAATGAAATAATTGAAAAGAAAAAAACTAAATAATCTGAAGTTCAAGGATCTCAGAGGCCAATACAGATTTTTTCCTTGCATATATAGCTACCTGAAGATAATTTTGGAATAGATTGCAGTTGTTTGTCAAAGAACCTACAGCAAAAATCTGTGCTAAGATTTCTTGTAGGAGAAGGACGCAGGAAGACAGGTCATCCTGGCCCTTTTCTGTCCCAGTACCAAGTTCTCATCTTTTGATTACTTAGAATTTTGCTCCAAACTTTTATGAAACAGATTCTACTGAGACATTAACAGCCTGTTAACTGACCTGGGTTCCTGCCTCAGAAAGAGGTGTGTGTTAGAAAAATGTAAAAATTGGAAGGTCTGATTCACTTTTCCTGCTTACAACTTCTTGTTGGATGTAAAGCCAATTCCTAATCTGAGTCAGATGCAGCCAAAGCTTTTATCCTCATACAGTAGACAGCATCATTCAGGCTGGAGAATTTCACTGCATCCTGTATTGCCAAAAGCCAGATTCCAGGTAAAAATTCCTGTGTTTCTGTTCCTAGGAAGTTCAGCAAAGGGAAGCACATTTACACTGAATTCTGTTTGCAACATGTTGCTTCATTATATTTTTCTCTCCTTTATTTTTTCCCCTGTTCTCTAATACAGTTTATCCATTACTGTGGGAGGATGGATTGTAGGAGAATAGAGATAGTGCTGAAGGCAATCTCACCCCTGAGGAGTTGCAGCTGTACTAATTACCAAAGAGTAGGAACAGCTTTGCCTTTAACAGGTCACAGCTATGTCCAATAAGGCCTGCCCTTAATAGGGCACAGCTGTGCCCAGTAAGGGTGGGTGTTATAAAAGAGTGGGTCAGCTAGTTGAGAGAGTGAGTCAGGGAGTCGGAATCAGTTGGTTGTGCTGCTGTGAAGACCTAGGGTCAGGTGTTCATGTTAGGGGCAGTGAGGGTTCGTGTGTGCTGCTAGGGACAGATAGGGTCAGGCGTTCATGTTAGGGGCAGGTAGAAATCAGCCAGCCATGCAGAAGAAAGAGAAAAGGAGTCAGTGCTGTAAGGAGCTGCCCATGAGAACCAACAGAGAGAAGGTATGAAAGTCTTACAGTAAGATAACAAACTAATGGTGGCAGTCAGTTCCCATCCACCTTCAACTGGTGCCAAGCACTGATGCTGACAATTGGTGGCCTGTATGAGGATGAGTTCTGACACATTACTTTATGGTTGTTTTTACCTGCCTGTTTTGCTTCTTATTTTTTCCTCTGTCTTTCCTAGTCTCCATATTTTCACTGCTTTCAAAAGTAAATGTTTCTGTCTTGGTGCTGCTCCTCTGTCTGTTGTCTTTTGCATCTTTGTTGTTTATTTGCTCAGCCTTCTCTGGTGATTCTGCTCTGCCAGCTTTAAACTACCTGGTCTAAATGGTTCTTTTTCAAAGGAATTAGTCTGGTCTCCGCATACTCAGCTGTGCTCTTTTGTCTTTCATGGCCTGTTCTTACCTCTAGTAACACTTAAATAACACTATAATACATTAATTGTTAAAGCAGCATTAAAAATAGCTAAACAACTAGCAATATTTTTATGTTCTGGATGGAGGAGCACAGATAAAGGGGGAGACTGCTCATGACACAGGATTTTAAAGTGATAATTTCCTGTGTTTTTCCCTCTAATCTTCCTCCCTGCAAACGTGGTGCTTTTGAAAATTTTGCTTTATTGCCATGATTTGCCTGGAGCAGAGTGTAAATAATGGAGTGAAAATACCTGCAATTGGTCCATAAATTGTTCTGAGTTGTCTGATCCCAGATGAGCAGCATTGCTGGTGGGGTGCTGGGAGAATGAAGAAAGATGCAGGTACTGCCCTGACATCAGGCAAGATACAGACAGTCACAGAGCTGGTCTTCCCTTGATAGGGCAGGAAAGCTCTTTGTAAAATCAAAGTGAGAAAAGGTGATTTTCAAGAGCTTGGCATGGGCTTACACAGCATAACAAAGGTTTTCACATGTTATGAAAGATGCTTTTAATAATTCAGTGAGAGATACAGAGACCTGCATGAGCCATTCCAAAACCACAGTGGGCCATGGGACTCCCCTGCTCCTCCCTGCTTATTAGGAATTTCTAGAAGTTTGACTGTGTGCTTATTTTCAGTTCCAAGACCCACAGTGCCTTGCTCACGTGCAAATGCTTGGAGTGTTTCAGGGTGTTCCTTCACAGGGAGTGAGGGGGTTGCAGAGTGGCCTTTTTCCCAGTGCAGTCCGTGGTTCTAGTCTGTTCTGTCAGTACAAAGTGCTGAATGAAAATGAATTTAAAAGAAGCTTTTGAAGAGGCCTCCATTACATAGTGATGGTTGAGTCCTCTCTATTGTGTTTGACCCTATTTGACACCCAACAGTTATTGGCACTTTCAAAATTGAAGTGACTTTGGCTTTTTAACTTGAAATGCTTTCTCTCAATTAATATGACCAGGTCTTGAACTGAAGTCAGTTTATCCCAGTTGATGGTCCTCTGTGTAACTCTCCTGACCAAATTTCCACAAAGGCTTTTGGAGGGAAGCAAAGAAAGGGATTGACCTTCTCTTTTTGGATTTTTTAAAACTGACCTGCCTGTTGAGATGCCTTTAATTTCAGGAGGCATGCAGCATAAATCCTATGTGTTCTATTGCTTGATGTAGTGAACAGGCTTTCTGTGCCTATGAGATGAAGTGTTACAAGTACAACGAGGAGCTGTTGTTGCTATATTTTCATTTTGTGTTACTAAAGATTCCAACTGACTCAAGCCATTAAAACTGTAGCATTACCTGGTAACCAACAACACAGGCTTGAAGTCTGTGATAAGAAAATGACAATGCTTTAGACAAATAAATATAAAGGAAATAATAAAATAATAGATAAAAGACTCTTTAAACTCTCCAGCTTGTCTGTGCAACTGATTCACTCTACAGCCTAAATCTGTAGAATTACACTGCACCTTCCCTTCATGGTACATCTTCATGCCCACACCCAACCTAACTTCCTTAGGCTGCAGAGTCACTTCTTAAAATTTTTCCTGTGTCCATATTCCCCACCAATGCTGCTTTTAAACTTTACTGAAGCAGCAACACTTCATCTTCCACAACTATTTCACAGTTCTTATTGTTTCTGTTTAGTAGAAGGAGACACTTGGGGGTAGAGCTGTAAACAAGTTTTCCACAGTG
Organism: Ploceus nigricollis; assembly: GCA_013399945.1. Taxonomy (NCBI): domain Eukaryota; kingdom Metazoa; phylum Chordata; class Aves; order Passeriformes; family Ploceidae; genus Ploceus; species Ploceus nigricollis. Next base: position 702,666 of record VXBC01004513.1, read on the forward strand.
GTCTCCATGTCCTGCCTCCCTCCATCTTCAAAAAGGAGGTTTCCAACTTGAATGATTTTTTAGTATCAAAATCCATTTTCTGTTAGATTCAAACTGGGTTCCTCATCTATCAAATGCTCCATAGGTACAAGATTTTGGACATCTTTTGCACCTGTTTTGCTAAATTAGTGAGGAACTGTTACAAAAGGTTACCAGTAGCAATAGGAGCTCTTGTATGGAAAATGTTATTTGAAATAGAAATACACTTTTTTATTAGTTACTGGTCCTAGCAGTAAGCAGCTGATTTGTTATTGGTGCAAGGAATTTTCAGTGTGACCCGTCTGGGCAATGATAATGTTCATCTGAAGGCAGTCCAAGCATTAGCACTTCAAATTGCCACACACCTGGTGCTATTGCATATTGCACAAACTACTCAGGCTATTGCAAAATCCTCAGTAGATTGAAAATAAAATCTTATATGGATGACAGTTTTGTCAAAGGATGATCTCAGTATTCATCATTCAGTGAAAATTAATCATCCTGGCTCATGATTTGATTTTTATGTTCTGAATGCAAAAACTGTGACTCTTTAGATTTACTTACATGTGATATCTTTGTTTCCTTTGTTTTGACAGATAGCCCTACACATTTGCTTGCAAATAATTTTTAAAAAGACACTTCCATATGACTTCTTTCACATAACTCCTTAAGGATCTACATAACTATAAGCATAAGGCAGGTTCAGATGGTTGGGCTATAAGATCACTTTTGAATAATCATGTCCTTAATTGCTTTGCTAAACTGAGCAGTGGCTTCCAGTCAGCAATGGCATGTAAGCATGTCTCTGCTTAACTTCATGCTCAGATGTTTTTTGAGTAGGGATATTTTGACTGTGGGCCTTCCATCCCCCTAGCAGCTGACTGATCCAGAAGAAGGAGGTAGTATGAAGAATTGCTTTTCAGAACAGATCTGTGAACTGGTTTTTGGCATTACTGTTGCCAAATTTCCTTCTTTCCGAGCTTCACAGGTACAGACTGGTCCATTTCCAAACCAGCACCTTTCTGAGTGGTGGCCCAGGTCTTACTTTGTTTCATTTGTAGCCCTGACTTTGTTATTTTGGGGACTGGTTTTGGTTTGTCCCAGAAGTGCATCCAGCTAGGGCATTTATCTGGAGCTAAAAAGACACCGTAGTTTATCACATTACATTTATGATGATAGAAGTCCTTCCTTTTTCAGTTGGTGCATTTTTCACTTTGACTAAGTAAGGGAAAATGGTTAAACTACTAGCATGTAAAGAAAGACATTTGCTTTCTTCCTTGCATGAGTGTTAGTGCAGTCTCTGCCATTCTTATAAGGGAAGAACTGTTGTGAAGAATTTTAAGACTTTGATAGTGAAGGTCATTGAATGGGCTCATTTTTAGTGTTTCCTTAAGAAGAGACCTTAAAAAATCAGCAATAGGTTTTTCCCTTTATGTGCAATGATTTAAAAAGTGGTGTAGAGGATCTTGTAGAAATCAGAGAATACTGAGGGCTTTTATCATAGTTTTTTTCATTAATACAAAAAAAAATCAGGGATGAAATATTTTTATTTTGTTACTTCTTATAACTCCTTTCCAGCTCCCTGGATATTTTGGAAGGTGTTGTGCACAGGAGCCTAGGAGTGTCATGAGTTACACAAGACAAATTAAATGCAGGAATGAGTTGGCAAAGTCTGTTAAAGAGTTCTGTAGCTGCACCACTAAGAAGAGATATGGGGGGAAATGGGGCTTTTGTAAGAGCAGCTGTCATAGTGTGAGGGCAGGACAGCTGCAATGGTTGATGGGGAGAAAGGCCCCAGGTGTACTGGATTCCCAGGTGGTTCATGTAGGACAAGGTGGGAATCAGCAGCTGATAATGTGCAGCTGTGGAAGAATGGTAAGAGAAACAGAGAGTCACCGAATCTCAGAATTAACTAGGTTGGAAAAGATCTTTGAGTCTAACCTATAATCTAACACCACTGTGGCACTGAGTGCCACATCCAGTCATTTTTTAAACACCTCCAGGGATGGTGACTCCACCACCTCCCTGGGCAGCCCATTCCAGTGTCCAGTCACTCCTTCTGTGAAGAACTTCGTCCTAATATCCAGCCTAAACTTTCCCTGGTGCACCTTGAGACTGTGTCCTCTTGTCCTGTTGCTGGTTGCCTGGGAGGAGACACCGACCCCCAGCTGGGTACACCCTCCTTTCAGGCAGCTGTAGAGAGTGATGAGCTCTCCCCTGAGCCTCCTTTTCTCCAGGCTGAGCTCCTCCAGCTCCCTCAATCACTTCTCATAGGACTTTTGTTCCAGACCCTTCATCAGCCTTGCTGCCCTTCCCTGGACACATCTGGGCACCTCAACATCCTTCGCAAGCTGGTGCACCCAGAACTGGGCACAGCACTCATGGTGCAGCCTCACCAGTGCCAAGTACAGGGGAAGAATGACTTCCCTGGTGCTGCTGGCCACACCATTCCTGATACAGGCCAGGATGCCATCCCCTGCAGTACTCCAGCCATGCAAGTCCTCCCACCACGTCTCTGTGATGGCAACACCACCAGGGCTTTCCTGCTGTACCACGGCTTCCAGCTCCTCCTGTTTGTTACCCATGCTGCATGCATTAGTGTACATGCACTTCAGCAGGGCTGCTGGTTTCACCCAGCTCTGGCTTACCACCCTGAGGGTCCTCTCTGGAGAGCCTGGTTTCATCTCCTTCCCCCTTCAAAGCCCTCTCGGTCAACCCTGCCAATTTATGGGCTAGAATCCTTTTGCCCTTGTTAGATAGATGGAGCCCATCTCACTCTAGCAGGCCTGCTGCTGTAGAAGTTTCCTCATGATCAAAAAATCCAAAATTCCACTGATGGCACCAGCCCTTTAGCCATTCACTGATAAGGTGTCTTTTCCTGGGATGCTGTGTACCTGAGAGCCCCAACACAGTGCAAGGGATGGTGAGCTGCTGAAATCCTGTAGGATTCTGATCCTCAGGAGAGATCTCTGTGTGGTAGCTGAAGAGTTCTTGGATTGCTGGAGGAGACAGAGCTGTCCCTCAGAATAGGATGGGTGGATGTCATAGTGGTAGCATGAGCTGGCCCTCTTTGAGGCCTCCAAAATGTAGGTTCTAGTGCTGGCTTGTGGTGATGGGGAGAGCGTGAAGATGGAACTTAGAATGGTTATGAAAGGATTTATGTTATGTTGTCTTTGAACTGGTGTGTTTTTAGTGGCCACTGTTTCTGTTCCCATGTACTAACTGGATATTAGTACTTCCTACTACCAGGTACCTTGTTAAGGGAAAAGGGGTTTTCAATGAATTTGATTAAGAAGCCTTTTATATACTGTAAAGAATTTCATTAATGTGTTCTTCAGGTGTGTTTTTTCTGCTGCTACTATTGCTGAGGAAATTTGAGATTGAATTGCTTTGCATGCTGTAGTGGGATGGGTTGAGTTTAGAGAGCAAATGATAAGGTGAAGAATAGATACTAAAAATAACAAATGGTCATTAGTTTATTTTGTTAGAGTTCTGATTATTGTTTTCAGATATAGTGGTGGAAGTAAATGATCTATAATTTAGTTCAATGCAGTTATTTGGATTCATTTGCTTGTCATACTGTACCAAAAGTTCTCATCAAATCATAAAATATAACAAGTCTTGATTTAAAAGAGAAAACCCAAAACTGAACAACCACTCCAGCAGAGTTAAGTGTGTTGTTATGCCCTTAATTCTGTATTTTACTTTCTGCATGCAATCATTTGTATTATTTGGCAATCATTATGTGGTAATGGAAGTGAGCCGAAACACTCTAAGTGCAGAGCTGTCTTTTATAAAGAGATTTTTAGAAATAAATGGGTTGTGGCAAGGGATTATTATATAAAATACATCAGCATACACAGAGTATCTTCCATATTTAGTGGCACTACAAAAGTATTCATAATTGTTATGTGTGGAGTAATTCTCATGGGAGCAATTTCATATAATTAATTTCCAATAATTGCATTACTATGTAATAGCATATCATATGAGTAGATGTATAGTCTGTATGGTGGCTGGAAACTACAAGTGGCTAATTCCTTAGCTCTTTAAAGAGAATAGATTCATACAGAAATTACTTTTTCCAAGGATGATAAGGCAGGTGAAGTGTTGCCTGCTCTGTGAGGAAGCAGCATCAGGCTTTTTCCAGCAGGTCGGTATTAGGAGTGCCAAAGAACTTATGCTTTGGTTCAGGGTATGCTTTTTTATTTATGGCTTTGGAGCTTACTGGGTTCAACTCACAAATGAATTTGGCTTTTTATGATTTTCACCTCACTTTTGAAATCACAGTATATGAAGTAAGTTTATTGATGTAAGCTGCTGAATATAACATTGTTTCATTAAAACATAAGACTTCTGGCTTACATTGTATTCAAGCTCCTTATAGGTCCTCTAATAACTAATAGGAGGCCTGGCTAAAAAGGCAGAGGCCTTGTCAGACTGTGCTTTGCAGAGCTTTTGGGAAGATTTCTACACAGAAAAATTGATACCTACCCTTCACAGTGTTTTAAAAATCTTGCATTTCTCCCTGCTCACTTTTGTATTACCTTGTACAGAGATGGTAATAGCAATAAATATACTAGAAATGTCACTTAGAAGCTAAATCACTGTCTATTATAACTATCAAAAATATATTTTATTTAATATACTTGGTTGGAGAGATTAATTTCTGACAGTAAATTATTGCTCATTAATTATGGCTGTCCTCATGCCAGTTGAGTAGATTCTGAGTAATATCTGAGGTTTTACTGGTATTTGAAAATCAAAAGTAAATTATTTTATTTTTGAAGTTTAAAGAATTTAAGCTTTTTTCCAGTGTTGCTACTTTGTTGGCCACTTTAGGCCAAGTCCATGACAGCTTAGTACTGATGGAGAGGCTCTGATGCAGTCTGAATGACTTGGCTTGCTTGAGAAGGTGGAGGAAAGGTGGCATATTGACCTTTGGGGTCTTTCTTTTTCCAGATCTTTTTAGTTTTACCTCTTAATTTTCACTATCTCCATTTAATATGTGTAGCAAGTATTTCAGGATAAGGGGAGTATCAGGGTAAGTGATTTAGTTAGTTGGGATCAAGGGTCTACTTCGATATGTGGGAAGAGATGAAGGATAAATAGAGGAGAGAGAGCTAAGAAAATACAGCTCTCATGATCTGTTAGGATCTAAACCAAAATACTTAAGCTTTGTTCCTGCAATGGAGAGGGGGGCTGCCATGAAGAAGTAGCCTTTTTTTGGGGATAAAAGCTGGGAAGAATCAGGCTAACTCACATTGTTAAAGAAAAATGAAAAAAAAATAGTCTTTAGCTTCTGTTTTGAAAAGTTTGCACTAACAAAAATGTCAGATTAGTTCCTTTGGCTGTTGCCTGGCAGATAGAGCTGTGCCAGTGCCACCTCTGCTCTGTTGATTGCAGCACAGTGGCTGAATGACATCTCTGCCCTGCTGCAAGGTCTTTGCCAGACTAAGTTTTCTGAGCTTCCCATGGGTAGAGGGAAGAGGAAGTGTTTAAAATGCTCGTTGTCTGATGATTTTTGAGTGACTGCTTATTACAGCTGGGTCAGCACGAGGCAAGTGTTGGCTGTGCTTGGTGACACTCATGTGCAGCAGCTCTTCAGCACAAGTGTGTGTCCCTGGCACTGCCCCGAGCCTGGGCTGGCCCGTGTCATCCTCCCAAAGGGTGCCATGAGTCTGCTTCTCCATAAGCTGCTTCTCCACAGTGAAACAAAGCCAGAAAACACTGCAAACTTATTTCTGCTCTAAGTCCTGAGAGAAATGGGTTTGGGAGGCTGAGACAATTGGGTTTGTCCAGCCTGGAAAAGAGGTGGCTTTGGAGTGACCTTATGGCAGCCTTCCAGTACCTCGAGGGAGTGTAGAGGAGTACCTCTGGCACAGGTAGCTGGGGGTGCAGGTTGAGTTCTGGGTGGGACCCTTTGGATAACAAAAGGCAGGAAGATGGATAGTGCCAGGCAGGTAAATAGACATGGAGAGACACAGCAGGAACCGTGGACTCAGGAGGAAGAGTAGGGTGGACTGTGAGGGGATAAAAGCCCGGAGGTTCCTTTGTTGGGATCCCTCCTCGGAGGCACCAGCTCGAGTTGTTGCTCTGTTGCTGTGCTGTGAATAAATTGCTTTATGGAATGAGACATCTGAGACTCTGCCATGGGAAACCTGGGGTCGAACCAGTCAGGAAACTTGTCTGACTGTGTGAGTGTGGGCTGTGCAGGGAGTCAAGTGGGGACTCATTGGGTCGCTGGAGCTGCCATGCAGGAGCTTCAGTGCTGGCTGTTACAGTCTCTGGCGTTGAGAGTGTGACTGCCAGAGAGTCTCTTGAATGGTTAGAATAGGAAATTTCCTTAAGAGGAGCCTAAAAGAAAGTTGGAGAGGGACTTCTTAGATGGATCCATTCTCCCTTAGACAAGGGAGAATGGATCCAAATTGACAAAAAGTAGGTTTTGGTTAGCTATTGGGAAGAAGTTCTTCCCTGTGAGGATGGTGAGGCACTGGCAAAGGTTGCCCAGAGAAGCTGTGGATGCCCCATCCCTGGAAGCGTTCAAGATAAGGTGGGATGGAGCTCTGAGCAACCTGGTCTAGTGGAGGGTGTCCCTGCCCACAGCAGAGGGATTGGAACTGGATGATCTTCATGGTCTTTTTCAACCCAAACCATTCAGTAATTCTATGAAAGAAAGCTTATATGTCAAGTGAGAGGGGCAAGGGGGGAAGCAGGGACAAAATCCAGGTATTGTTCTGTCTCTTTTCTTCTAAACAGCAGCACAGCTGTCAGAGGTTATTGTATCTTTAATTATTCAAAGTTTATGTAGTGGCTTTCAAGTATATAGGATCAAGAAAGCCCTTCTCCATTATGCTGCTCATTTCTCTCTGAAAAGTTTGTGTCTCATGTTAGCAGTCAGTGTTATTTGCAAACAAACTGCACCCTAGTACCACTTTCCTATGCTGTTCTTGGGAAAATTTCTGTATAAATATAAATGTCTCAATTCCTGATTTTAAAGTGTGCATTTTCAGAACATCAGGGGTATTATCCATAGAATGCTGCTGCTGTTTGACATTCTGCTCTTTACAATAAGTTAAATTAAAAGTGGAATGGAGATTCTCAGGAGGATCTATGGAAAAGTGTTCTCCTGAAGCTGAATATAAGCTGGTTTTCTGTTTAAGAAGCCACCTGGCTTAAAAAATTATTGGGGCAAAGCATTTTGCAATGTGACCACTCAGTTTTTTGCATTCAATTTCAAACAGAATCTCTGTCTTTGGCTGTGCTTTTAGCCAATGTTTTTTTGAAAATATTCTGAAGTTCATGAAAAACTGAATAGTATTTAATCTATAAACTACATCAGACTTGATAATATCCTGTATCAATGCTTCTAATAATGGCATAATATGAAGTCTGTTGGAAGCTGGTGAATATTTCCAGCTTTTTTCTTCTTCACTGCATTGAATTTATAGGGCTTTGGAACATTCCTACAGTCAAAATTGTCCCCCAGTTAAGATGAGGACATGTCTGAATTATTTAATTTTCCATGCCTTGCATGGAAACTTCTAGATATTTGTGAAGACAAGTAATGGTAGAGACTACTGAGGTCCCTGGTTCTCTTCTTGCAAAGATGTGCCAGAAGGCAGGATTAAGTACTTTAGTCAGAATATTTTCACTCTTTTTTGAGATTGAAATTCTACTTCCAGTTTAGTAGCAGATGAAACAGTTCTGTTTCTGAGTAACCTTAGAAAGTACGTGCTTATTCTGTGGTAGTGTGTTTAGGTTTCAGCTTTACATGTGGTTGCCTTAGTCAAAATACCAAGATGGAAAGAAGAACTCTTTAAGGCTTAGACTTTTTTCCTATCCTAAACTAATGGAAACAAGCCCCGTGGTCCCAGTCTGCTCATAGTTGCTTAAAATGAATAGCTGAATCTGAATGTCTTTGTAATTAGGTGCTTTTGACTACAATTATTTTTCCTGATTTTTTCCCCCATCCTTTTTTATTCAGTTTGTGATACCTATAATTCATATAAAGTAATAAATGTCATAAACTGTCAGACAAATGATATTCTACATTCTTCTTCTAAATATCTTGAAGTATGGAAATATTTAACAAGCAAGACAATATTTTCAGGATACCTTTGTTAAAGCTCCCCAAACTGGAAAAAAACAGAATCATAGGATGGATTGGGCTGGAATGGGCCTTAGAGATTATTTAGTTCCAATCCTCGTGCCATGGGCAGGGATGCCAGTTACCAGAAAAGGTTGCTCAGGGCCCCACCCAGTCTAGCTTTGAACACTTCCAGAGATGGGTGTTGAGAACCTCTCTGGGCAACCTGTTCCATTCATTCAGCACCCTCACAGTACAGAATTTCTTCCTAACATCTAGTCTTAGAGGACTCTCTATCAGTTTAAAACAAAATCTGTGTGTGTCTAATGGAATGCATTGGTATCAGAATGTGAAAACAGATTTTTTTAAAACTGTATGTTTTGCTTTTATATGGGAATAAAATGCTGAATTCTACGTAAAATGTATTAGATTTAACATACTTGCTTGAGAAAATCTTTGTCAGCTGCATCTGACTGTTCAATAAGACTGCAATTATCATATGGTAAATGGGATGCCTTTTGGAGATGAAATCATAAAGATATTTTTCCTTGCCCCTTCCCTCAAAGCCATGGAAATGGAGAAGAATTTCAGTGGGTGCACACGTGAGCCCAGTTCTACACTTGGATTTTAAACAAATGCAGGATGAAACTGCAGGTTGTGCATTTTTAGGTATGCATCACTGGCTGCTCTTTTGCAGCTTCAGTGCTCTGAAAGAATAGTTGCCTTGATCTTATGTAAGTCATGAGAGATGAGTGATTCTGGCAAATTGACAATGTAAAAGAGATGTTTCTACTGTTTAAAAATGCGTAAGTATATCCACTGATTTGTTAAATCTTCATGTAAATGCCTCGTGTGTATTCATTTAGCATGTTGTGTGGACTGGCAGGTGGATGACTAATGGCTTACTTCATATTAGTCAGCAGATGAAGAGGTGAAGAACAGAAAACACCCAGAAACAGTTAATTTATCTGTTCATCCCACCTGAGCAGCTCTTAAAACCCCTGCAAGACTGAGCTGCCTCTGCAGTTTTCATAATGTAATGTAGCATCCACATTAATTAGTGGTTTTGGTAAGAGGCCAAAAGGAATGTATTTGTTTCTTAATAAGAAAATAATTATTGTATAATTTTCTTTGACTGCATCAGCATTTTTGAGTAGTTTTCATATGAGTTAATGAGAATCTCTTTGCAGAAGAGTAATCTTTCCTCTTTTGGTGGGTAAAATTCTGTGTGGGAGTAAAAACCTTACTGGCCCATGTGTTTGTGATGTCTGTAGCACTGAGTACTGCTCAGAATACACATATTCCTTTATGTTTATTTACCATGCTTTTTAGGAATTCTGTGTTGGTTGTTTACATGAGTAGTTAATGGACTAGCTTTTTTATTCTTAATGGGAATGGCCCCTCCTGATGTGCTAGAAGGTCATCTGCTAATTTGTCAAGTGCATAACTCGAGGAAAATGAGTTCATTTGCTGTATCCACATTAAAATTAATATAAATTTTATTTAAATATATTAATAGATTAATATCTGCTGTTTGCTGACTACCCCAGCTTACATTATGGAAACTTGGGCAGTGTGAATGAAGGTAGGAAGCTGGTGACAGAAGATTTTTTGATAACCCTTTTCTCCTAGAGGTAGCCACAATGGTGTCCAAGCCTATTTGATGTTATAGTACTGCTCTTTCTCCCCACTGCCCACCTGTCCCTGATTTGTGAACAGATCATTTAACAAATGATCATCTAAACCCTCTGGCTCTACAAAAAGGTAGAAAAACTGGTAGCCAGGAAAGATTTTTTAAATGCAAGGGAATTAAGTGCTTGATACTATTAATAGTGGTCTCACCATCATAGGGCTGACATTTCTTAGTTGACAGAAAGATAAAAAGAAAAGCAAGCATTTAGACCATCTGTATGTCTTTAGAGTGATTTGGGATGTGAGAAGACATCTGATTTCACTAAAGAAGCTAAACATTCCCCAGAAGATAGCAGTAATAGTGTGAGCTAAAGGGTGATCCTATTTTACTTTTCTCAAGGCTAATGGGAAACAGCTTATCAGAGATAGCTCCTGTTTTCTCTAAGAATTGGCACAATTTGCTTAAACTGGAAGACTTTAACTGCACCATTCTCCAGGCCTAAAATATTTTAATGGCCTTGTTGTTTGGAAGAATAACAGGGAAATGGTGCTCTAAATAAATAATATATACTCTAAATAAAAAAAAGCAATTTAAAAAACTAAATTACCTTTACCCAGTAAGGGTAAATATCCTTAATAAAACTACCAGCTGTGTTTTTGTGAGTCAGAACAAGCATGAATATTGAATGTATTTTTCAGACCCGTGGAAAATAATTTTCTGGAATCCTTATGTCATTATTATGCAGTGGGACATTTGGACTTCTACTGTGTGTTTCCAGATTGTGGATAGGTCATGGTTTTGGTGTTCAGAGAGCTTCAAGTTCAGTGGGGAGTGAGGTTTGCTTTGACTTGATTTCTGCTTATGACAAAGCTATGATCAGAAAAATTTATATATTGCTTGAGTAGGAGATAACTTGCAGGGTCATGGCTCTCGGATCATCTGGCACTGGGATGATCTTGCTCTACAAGACTGATGTTAGTGCATTTTCCAGCAGCATCCTGCAAACAGGAAGGATCTTCCTCCTTTTTTGTCACATTAAGGAGCTCATCTCTTCCATCTCTGTGCAAGGCAGCAGGTAGCTCTGGCTCCTCACCACTGCTTAAATAGTCCAGTTTAAAGGTGTCATCTGACTAGAAATTAGAGATTTCCCACCACAGTCTGGTTTCCTTTGGGTGTTTCTTGTTAGTTGACCCATCATTGGAAGCTGTTGGCTTCTGGCAGTGTATATTATCTCAGAGCAACAGGTGTTTCCAGCTGTGCAAACTTAAAATCCTTACTTAGTGCTTGCTGTATGAATTTAGGATGGCTACTTCATGTAGGTGAAGTAGCCTATTATCCACCTGTTTAATGTTGGTGGATAATAGTTTGTGGTTGATTAACAAATAAACATGCAATTTGTTGCTATTGCCTTTGCTGACACCTGGAGATGAATGGGGCAAATGCTCTGGAGAGGTCATCTCCCAAAGGTGATGAAGGCAAATGCTCCTACTTTGGTAGCCTTATCTTTCCATTGAAATGCAAAGAAGTAGGTCCAAATTTGGCAATTCTAATAATATGATCTGGTAAATACAGAAAGTAACTTGAACTGGTGACTTTTGAATCTTTCATATATAGGTCTGTAGGTTCTTTTGAAGAGTTACCAATTAAAAACTAGTATTTTTTTCATCAAGAAAGTTTTGTTCACAGGCATGTAAGTTACTTTCTCAATTTGTTTTTTTTTTTTAAACAACATTTACTGTTGAAGGAATACAATGGTTTCTGGCAAACAGGTTTAACCCAGTTTTTCAATACATCTGGCTGGGAAGGTTGCTGGGATGATACCTTGACTTGTAAATCTCACTCTGGAGTCAAAGTTGTGTGTTATGGATTTGTATTTCTAAAGGCAAATACTTTTTGTCACCAGCAAAATGATGATCTTCAACTGGATTATGGTTATCCCTCAGAAAGAAAATCTTGCATAACAATTTTACATTGCAAAGGAGTGATAAAAACATTGCATATGAAGATGAACTAATCTTAGGTTGCGTAAGGTCATACAAAGGTCTTTTTAATCTGAAGTGCCTCTTCATAGGCTAATCTTGTAATAGTCAATCTGGGTATAAAAGTCACCTTATCAATGTAGAAGGAAATAATAATTAAAAAACCTGCTTTGGCTGAGTAACATTCTCAAAGAGCACAGCCTTATTGAAGATACTATTTTTAGATGCTGTACAATTTTACACATTTTTCTTGGTTTCTTTCCAAACCCTTAAAATAATGGACCAACTATATCAGGGACTTGCAAAGGACTTCCTTCTATATGTTGCTGGTTTTTATCCATGTGAGATAATTTTGTGTCTGTTGTAGTTGATGCTTAAAATGGTTTACCTTACAGTTTTAAGATCAAAGAGCAATCGACATTATATGATACTTTACAACATTTGTAGTTATGTCCTCATTTTTGACGGTATAAATGCATTGAGGGGAGAACTGCATCTTAGTGAGCTTAATAGTATTGATAGAATATCTCTAGTCTTAATCAGTCCCTGGAGCAACCTAAATCTGTATATAATGAGCATTCTGGAAACAGTGTGTCTACCTCTATTGTTAGAAATCAGAGCTTAGTGGGGTTTTTTTGCTTTTGTAATTGGTGTGATGTTCAACTTGAGTAAATTTCATTCACATTAACCTTGAAGTAAGGAGATTCAAGTTGTTGGTTGTTATTTTTTCATGTCTCAAGTGTTTTGTTTCTCATTTCTTTGTGCTTTTTATCATAGGAAAATGAAATGGAGTTAATACCTTTTATTTGTTACAACTTCTTTTATATTCTTTGTTTAAAAAGAACTTATTTCAGTTGCTTGCATAAGGAATAAAAATTAAAAGCAGCTGGTATCAGCTCTGTTGCACTTTTAAAGAGACGCTAACAAGGCTGCTGGGTTTACAGGCTTATTGACAGAAAACAAATGAATTTTATCCTTTCTCTTCTCTTCACTGCTTCTTCCTTCTTTTTCCTCTTAGTTGCGCTTTTCTGGGCAGGCATAATAATTGAAGTGTACAGCATATGATTGTTACTGACTGGCAGTATGGCAATGTGATCCAGTCTGCACGTGGCTCTTGACTTCACTGCACGTGAGTTGGAATCAAAGTTGTTGTACAGCTAACTTCAGGAAAGGTTTGAAAAAAACTGAGGAAAGGTAGATTACCTTTTGGTGCCTTACAAGATCCCGTTCCAGGTGTAAAATACTCAAACTTCATTTGAGGCTCTGAAAAATACTGTAAGTATTTAAAATAGAATAGTACAAAAGTTGCTATGTAAGTTTTTGTCACTAATGTTATCCATCTTTGTGAGCTGTTTCTCACTCAGGGACATAGCTTGAGGTGGAATTCTCTTCTGAGGGTTTTTCTTAGCTTTCCTCTAAGTTTGTGGGTTTGTTTGGGTTTTTTCTTAACTAGTCCCAATGTACATATTGTGGAGGATAACACCAATGTTGTACTAAGTAGTCCTTTAGCTGGTGCTGTGGATATTCTGTTACCCAAGAGAATTCTGTTTCCTTCTTCACTGACTTGTTTTCCACTTTTCCTTCTCAGCATTTAGTTTTTTGTGCCTTCGTATGGAGGTCTGCCTTTTAATGGATGATCTTGCCTTCTTTTTTACATCAAGGCGTTGTTTCATTGTTTTACTTTGCTGATATTGGGTATTTTTTTAAGAACAGTGTTGCAAGACCTTTAAGCATACATGTGTAGAAGAGATGAGCTGTGTCCATGTAGTTATTTCTACATAATAAAAATGACACTGACAATGTCTGTGCTGCAAGGTGAGATGTGCTATGCAGCACATTACTGAACGCCGTTTCCCTCAAGGATTCTATGTGTATTGTCTTAGTAGTGTATTTTCCAGCCCTTTCATATGGAGGTGGTATTGAGCCAAGGAAGGAAATAAATAGCTAAAAAGGAGGCAGAGAATGTGCTCAATCCTTCGTATCATCTCCTAAAAAGGGTATTATCCCTTTGCAGACATTCCTGGCCATTTCAGCAGAGATTTATCTAATAAGTATTTTATGTCTTGCATGTATTCCCTTCACATCTATCACCCAGCTGGGATTTTTCACTCTTGCCTCCTATTTAAATGGAGGAGGCTCTTGCACTTGTCCTGTTGCAGAGTATGCATGCAAAAATGGGAATTATCATGGTCATCCTTTGCACAACAGGAATGATCACGTTGCACTGCCATGTTACCATGTAATACAGGATGAACAGTGTTCTGGTTTGGGTTTGATGTTCAGTGACAAAAGCATGTGGAAGTATGTCAGAGATCTAGTACACATTTAATTTGCAGTGGTTGCCTAATGCTTTGTTCTGAGTTTCTCTTGGACTTGTCAGTTTTCTTGTATGTTCTCTTAAATTGCTGATCATGTTTAGAGAAAAGCATTAGGTGGGAAGTGTCATGTCTTTGTCATGAGTTGAAATATTGCAAATAATATTTCTGTTGAAGGATTTGTTCTGAAACACTCAGATTTTCCATATAGTTTTAGTATATGAATTTATTTTATACATGAGCAAATCCTGCAAAATATACATTTGTTTAATTTTTAATGCTGTATCATGACATACTAACAACTTGCTATCCTTAACCGGTAAAGAGAAATCCTTTTACTGTTTTATACATATGAAACTTTGAGTACCATGAGTGAAATTTGCATATTACTTTATAAAACATTATAGGAAGCTGCATTTTAATGATGTTTACAGCAATCTGAAAGAGTTAGATTTTTTTTCTGGTGATGCCATACTGAAGAACATTTGTGCATACAATTATGCTCATAACTTATTAAAGCTAGTATGAAATTTAAATAAAATGGAGTTGAAGTTGCACTGAAATCTGTTTAGTTGTGGAGGTTAGAAAATTACAGATCAGGTCTGCTAAGTAGCTAGGGTTTTTTTTCCAGTTTTACATTTAATCACATTTATTCCCTGTTCAGCCACATTATTTGCTTGTTAAATGCACAGGAGAATATTTTTTGTAAATTATCTAAACTTTTAATAGCTTATGCACGCAGATTCTAGAGAGAATTTGTACTGCCAACAGAAATGCATTTTAGGTTGATTAACTGCTATTTAAAGTGTCTAGATGCAGAGGTCAGGCAGTTTTTTCATGTATACGGTAGAAACCACCCCCCCATAGCAGATCTGTGAGCTGTTAAGATTCCCTGATCCAGTGTGAATTGAATTGAAGGGGAGATCTTCCACCTGCTTTGGGTCTCTGATTGCAAAGATGAGGGGAATTGTTTAAAGCATTTTTTTTTTGTGCAGTTCATACAATGCACAAAAGCTGTTAGCATTTTGTATAATGCCATGTTTGAAACCAGAACTCTTCTTGGTCATCTTCCTGGGGTTGCTTCTAATTATCTTTCTGATTTTGGAGAAAAGCAGCTGTTTCACCTTCAGAAGGGACACTCTGGGTGAGCCTGGTGCCACTCCTAGACATGGGAATACTGCTGAGGTGGAATTTCCATTCCACACTGTGGGCTGTAGCAGTATTAAGCACTTCCCACATGAATTTGCAATGGAAAACAGAAAATAAGTTGAATGAATGTAGCCCCAGGTCATTAGGAAAAAACCAAACAAACCACCAAAATGCTTCATACAAAAAGCCATTCTTTCATCTTGGGACTTCTTGTTTTCTTGCTTGGTTTATTGCACTGTAATTCTTTTATTTGTGGTGCATAAGGAACATCTCAATGGCATTCAATGGTTAAGTTAATCAACATTTTTTAAACTACCAGTCAAAGGAGTAAGAACATGGCTGTGCCTAGCCAAAAGTTGCATTTCATGAAGCAAGACTGCAAGTTCTCTGAATATTCAAGCCAAATTCATTATCATTTGAAACAAGGTTTGTTTGGGAAAAAAAAAATAGAATAAAAATTTAAAAATCTTATTGAGAACCTGACAGATTAATGCTCATGAAACATTTTGGAGGTGTAAAATGCTGTTTCCAGTAGAAGTCCTTTAATCTGTTTGAGTTTTTTTCATTATGGCATGGGTTTGTGTCGTTTTGATTCCGAATGAGCTGCTGCAGTCGGAGGGTTCACACAAAGGTGCTCAGCTTCACCCAAGTGCCTTGCTGCCCAGCTGGGGATGGGTATCATCAGCTCTGCTCTGTCGTGCTGGTTAACTTAATTATCTTTGTGTGCAAAGCTGGAAAGAGAACACATGGAAGAAAAATGTCTTTGCACAGCAATAATCAATAAGACCAGCAGTATTTTAGGCCTCTGGTGATCGCAATTTAGTTGTTTTGAAAACAATCACAAGAAAGAGTAATGATGTAGAACTTGTCATTTGCTGGTTGTTCCTGACAACTCAGAAGAAATTGTGTTAGGAATGGGATTAGTTAAATACTCTGTTTATCTGATTGTCTTAATGAAGGTTTGAAATATCAATTGTAAATTGTACTGCAAGGTTTTAAATCAATGGCCAGCTTTACTGCCCTTCAAGGAGAGGAAGAACCTGGGGGTCTCTACACACTTTGCCAGGTCCAGCTCCATTTTAACTTCTGGGAGCTGAAGCAGCTCTGTAGCATAAGCTCTGGAATAGTACTGATTTTTTTGCTTAAAGAGGTTAATGACCTTTATGTGAAAAATTTCTCCTTTATTTTATGAAAGTGGTTTAGTCTAGAAGTGCTAGGATTTTTTTTTCATATTTATGTGTAAGATTGGAGGGAAAATGCTATATAATTTTCTGTTAGGTTTCTGCTAAGCAGATTAGTTGGACTATTGGAAAGTACTTTATTTGTAAGTGAACCAACTAGTACAGTCTCTTTTTTCTGGATTTAAAATGCATATATATTTTCACTAGATAATTTTTCTTCATTGGCTTTCCAAGGTGAGTGAGCCAGGTAAGTGCTGACAGGTATTCATCATCTTGAATGGTAAGGCCAAATTTGCTTTTGGGAATAAAATTCCTAGATTGAAGGAATTACAAATGGGTTAGCATACATCTTGTGCAGCAAGTAATATGCTGTGTTCAGACCATTTTATATAAAGAGCTACACCTAACTTAAAACTCGGAGAACATAAGTGCAGCCTTTGAGACTCCAAATAATGTGTCTGAAGACAGGCTTGGGAGCAAAATGTGATTGCCTTGTGAATTTTTTGTAAATATAAAGTAAAAATTTATTAAGAAGTAATTTTAACTGTAGAACTGCATAGCAGATGCTGTGAGGACAAAAAACCCGAGGATATGAAGTGTAGAAATGTCCGGTGAACTCTCAGCTAGTTACTGTGGCATGAAAGCTATTGTGGGTTGCCCATTACTGGGGAGAGAGTGTGTAAAGGCTTCTAAAATCAACAGTATTTTTGAAGTGATGTTTTGCTGACCACAGTGTCCTCAGTATGATGATGGACAAAGTGCCCAAGTGAGCATGGAGCTAGGAAATGCAGGCCTGGTTTTGGGGTGTGGAGAAACAGTCCTGTGTCAGTGCTGAGGCTGCTCACTCACAGCTAAACCGCCTATTCCAAAGAAGAAAAGAGACTTTGTAGGAAATGTAGAAATGCTGAATTAAGAGGAGAAAGTGTAGCAATCATGTCCATTTAAAAAAAAAAAAAGATAAGGATGGAGTGTAGGTCTTTCATATTAAGAGGTTTTGGTTTAAAAATATAGTAGTCATTAACTTTCTGTGTCTTTTGGGAAGAGCTCAGGAAGCAATTGGTTCCATTTGAAGCTATGATAGTGCTCCTTGGATGTTCAAAACCCTTTTTCTAAGTCATGGACTTAATTTTTAATGGAATTTCCTTTATAGAAGAGAATTCATATCTACTTATCTATTGATCTAAAGCAGCCTTGTAGATATGCAAATATATTTCTGTAGAAGTTATAATGAAAATGTATTTCCATAGAATGCTTGAGACTACATAATGTCTTCCAGCTCCAAATTTCTCTGACCCTCTGGTGATTTTTTTTCTTACTTTTGCCAAGAGAGCTACTTGAAATGTGCATTAGTAGTTACTTCTTGTGGTAGGTCCTTGAGAAAATGCACTGAAATTCGTTTTAAGCTGCAGGCACTACAATCTGCAATCTGTAAGTCTGTTGTAATTTTTTTGCCTTGGAGATTGAAGTAGTACACGGGGCTGTGCAAAGAAATGGAAGAGAAGCCTCAGGCTACACCCTGCTGCTCTCCTGGGCTGGTACATGCTCTCTTGAAGCTGTTTATGCAGACTGTGTTTACTGGTTTAAAGGCTGGGTTTCATGATCAAAATGTAACAGATTACTGTGTTTTAACACATGTTCATGTACTTGAGGAAAATAGTGGAAAGAGGATTCATGATCTAGTGGAAGGTGTGCTCTGCCTGTGGCAGAGCATTTGGAGCTAAATGGTCTTTAAGGTCCTTTCCAACCCAAAGCATTCTGTCATAAATTTAGTTTGCATAAGCAGCTTCTCATGCAGTGCTTTGATACCCTATTCTTTCTTCTGGGTAAGTCTCGCTTACCTAGGAGGTTGCTGAAAAACAGGGGTTTTTTTGATC
Organism: Ploceus nigricollis; assembly: GCA_013399945.1. NCBI lineage: Eukaryota > Metazoa > Chordata > Aves > Passeriformes > Ploceidae > Ploceus > Ploceus nigricollis. The sequence goes on from VXBC01004513.1 coordinate 720,904, forward strand.
TGGTTTTCAGGCAATAAATTTAAATTTGCATTAAAATGAGGCAATATCCACTTCAGCAGGACTTCCCAGGATGTGGCTCAATGACTCATGGCTGGAGTTGTGTGTAGTACTCCACTCCTTGCAAACAGTCAGAAGCAAATCTTCCCTGTACTTGTTTCAGGGCAAATAATTTCAAACAGTGATGCTTTTGTTGCTCCTTTGGAGTTTTACAGGACTGAAAGTTTATAAATAATACTTTTGGGCTGTTCTTACCACTCCATTATGTAGATTAGAGAGAAGCAATAGAAATTTTTTTATTACTAAAATGAATGATCTTTGCTCATCACTAAAAGGCTCCATTTCAACAGTATGGGGGGAAAACTCTTGTTCTGGGGGTTTCTCTGCAGGTGTACATGGGCTCAAATGCCAGCTGGAAATATGTGGCATGCAGGGGGCTCAGGGATGAAGTGGCCTGTGCTCATTTAGGCCAAGAGGCCCATTCTTTGGGAGCCTCAGGTTCCCAGCAAAAATGTTTTCTAGTGTTCTCTTCTTGAGTACCATTCTAGGTATGGGACAGGGTTTCCTTTCACCAAGAAAGACTAGAAACACATTGTATTAGAGAACGCTTAAAATAATAAGCAAGCAGGCAGTAGAGACATGGATAATTTTTTCCAGCTGCCTTTGATATTCTGGGATTTATTCAGAGAAAAAGGAAGTTAACATTTCGTGAGGCAACATAACCTGTTGAACAAAACTTCAACATCTAAAATGTTGCACTTCCAAAGCTCTTCAGATTATTGTGAACAAGGCTTCTAAAATGACATGCTGCTGTGCATCAGAACTTCTAACATGATATCAAATGTAATTATTGAAGTTTTAAAATAAGTGAAAAGAGTCATTGGGTTCAGTGGCAGTATAGACAGGCCTTGTGGCTTACCCTGGAATTTTGTGACATTTTTGAAATCTAAACTGCTGTTTGTCTTCTGTTTGTTGAATGTGGCTTCAGGAGGGTAATAATATGTACATTGGATTTTTCTGGAGTAAGGAAAATAAACACAAGGTTAAAGAAAGCTTTAATATGCCCCCAGAGTGATTGTTTACGGTTACTGTCTGTATTTTTCTGCATGTGTGGGAGAGGGAGAGTAAAAATTTAACTTTCAAAGTGAAAAGAAAGATGAAAGGCAGGGATGGAGTTTCAGTGATGGAAAGCAAGAGGGAGGGGTCAGCCTTCTGTGCTGGAAACCTCTCCAGGGTGAAAACATTGGGAAGCAATTGAAACCTTGTTACCAGTGTTAATGCTTGAGAGTGACAGTGCTTTGTCTTGATTTTCTCTGATACCTGATCCAAGGGCAAGTTCCCTCCTTGGCATGTTTATCTCACCCCCATCCCCAGACCCTGAGGCCCTAAAGGTGAAATGTGACTGATACAAGCCATGGAGATCCTTCTTTGTGTGGGATTTATTCCTGCAGAGTTTGGAAACCCATGAAAGCAGTAGGGGAGTATTTGAGCCAAGCAGGTCCATTTTCAGCTCTTGTGTGCTGCAGAGCTGCTTTGCTGCCCATATCTACATGCTATTTTAAACTTTATATCAAAGTTCTAGTGAAAATTTTAGTTGGGAATTGTTTAGGAGATTTGGTGAAATTTGAGATGCTCTGGGCACCTTACCTCTGAAACTTCCAACTTGAATATAAAATTATATTTTCCAAGCAGTATGGGATTGACTTTGAATACAAATATTTGCCTTTGCAAATATCTTTAATTAACGGAAAGGTATTTTTTGGCTTTACTGCTGTGGTTCAGTTAAGGCCAGCCTGCTACCAATAGGGAAGAAGTTCCATTTATGTATTATGTGTTTGCATGTGTGCTTTGACATCCAGTGTGTGCAATATCATTTATCGAGACAAATAGGTTATGGCTTGTCGTTTTGGGAAGGCTCATGTTGAATATTAAGAGGAGAATTTTGGAAAACTTATTCTAGCTAAAAAATTTAATCAGTCTCATATTTTGATGTTCATGCTTGTATTTCAGTTTTTCCCAATGCACAGGACATAAAACCTCAAAAACACTCTACCTTTATTTCTGAAAGTTTTCTTGAAATGTCCTGTTTCTAAGCCATGCTATTCAGAGTATGAACTCACACAAGGAACATAACAAGTTCTCTGGAAATCTTTACATTGATTTTAACTTAGCAACATGACTAAATCAGTAAATTTCTTCAAGGAATTTATTGTTATTTGCTTAAATAAAAAAGCTTATTGAATCTCAGTGTGTGTTTCAACATCCAGTAATAAAATAAGTAATATGGCTGAAAAATGCACATTAGAATTAGATTTGACACCCTTATTTGCTTTATGTCTACCTTTATCTTATGATGCATTATTCACTGGTATTATACAGACTACTTTATTAAGTCTTAATCAAATGCTTTTTATCATAAGTGTCAATTCAATATTTTGCTATTGTATTTCTGTTTTAAAATACTGAGCATTTTGTAGGGGAATGATAAATGTATGGCAGTTTGGTCAGGAAGGGACAGTTTTATATTGGCATTTTATAAAATTGTCTATAAATTGTAATTCTACATTCTGCTCTAAAGTGCCTGTGGATTCAGTCTGTTTGCTTATATGAAATTGCAAAATTGGGGAAGCAAAGTGGCTGATGCATGTTTATCACATTTGGATGTGTTAGAAGAAGTGTTTACATGTGAATGTGAATTAAGCCTTTTTGATCAGTGCAGGTTGTTTGCCCTAGAACTGCTCAGAGTTATGTGGATGTGGCATTTAGGGTGTGTGTTCAGTGTGTGATTTTGTATCTAAAAACACAGACCAGGTAATAGTGCATGTTACTGAACACAGCTGTGTCATTGCAAAGGTAAGGGTAACATGGTTTCATACATTCATACAGTCTGCTTTTTGGACTCTTAAGTATTTGGATTTGCATTGACTGTACTCAAAAAAATAGTTTTTTCTGCCTTTAGTTGGCTGGATAATGTAAACCACCAATTAGTAGCTGTTTTAAATTAGAATGTTGGCCCTCTTTCCTTCTTAGCAGTACAGCCCACTTGTGCTCTAAGAACAGAGCTGGATGGCTCACCCCACGTAGGGCTGTAAGAAGGCTGGAGTTTTGCAGGCAGGTAAAAGTTAAAGATGATAATTCTGAATTTTAAGCATCTCAGCTGAAAATTTGCATTTTCCTTACAAAACACAAACACGTTAAATGGTTGCTTAACAGTCTCCCATCTGGGAAGCAAGAATTAAGTGGTTTCCATGTCACTAATCAATTTGTTTTGTTATTCCCATAAATTTACATTTCTCTGCAGCAACAAAGACTTGTCTAACTACAAAGCATACTTAGAAGGAAGTGCTATTTTTCATTAAGAGGCACCAAAAGACAGAGCAACAGATTCACTCGGGCTAATACAAAACCTTCATTTTTCTCTATAAATTCTGCATTAAGCTACACTAATGCTGATGGGAATTAAGCCACGTATACGGCCTCAGAGGCTGCAAAAAACTCTTTCACAAAGAGAATAGATGATGTTCACTGCTGATACTCTTTTTTCCCCTCCAGGCTGACTGTGCTGTGTGGTAGGAATACACATCATGACAAACAAAGCAGTATTTATAGTACTATTAGGAAGTTTATAAGCTCAGAAGCAGTGCAGCAGTTTGCACTGTTACCAGTTCTGGCTCTTTTGTCTCAATTTTATGACCCTGAACATGTGGCATCTAGAAAAAAACTGGGAAATCCAGTCTTGAAGAAAGGTTGGGAAGTGTCTAAGTATTATTTCTTATGTCATTTGTTAATGGAGTCAGAGTTAAGGTAGAGGATAACTGACTTGCCAAGGGCCTGATGCAGTTATGACTGAGAACTGTGAAACACAATCACAACTCTCAGTGCTTCTCTGCTGTCTCCATCAGATGGTGTTTTGCTGCTGATGGTCTGTGTGTTTAATGGCCAAAAAATAAAAAGCTTTTATGAAATTTCTGCTGTGCCAATCAGATTCAGTCCTGCCATTCTCAAATACTTGAGTCTGCCTAAATGAAGTGATGCCTGTGTGTAGGAGCAGCATTTAACTTGTAAAAAAGGGCAATTTAAATATGTGACCAGCCTTTTCTTGCATGAATGCTGTCGGATGCTGTTTTTCCAAATGTGCTTGAGTGAATGAAATTAGGCCTGTATAAAAGAAATACAAGAACCTTGCTTTGAGCTATGAATAGCAGAAGGAACGGTGCTGGACTCAACATACTTGACTTTTTCAGCCTTACACACAATATTCACTTGGATGACTTTATAATGTAAATTTAACAGGTCTGTAGGGTTTTTAAGACAATATAAGCTGTAAGAATGGATAGCTGAAGCTCAAGAGCAGTTAGGAAATACTTCTTGGCCGAGAGCATTGGAAGTCTGCTGAAGTTCTGTTTCAGAATTTTAAAGGGTAGGATGGAAGTAGATGTGAGAAAATGTGAATATTTACTGTGAATTTTATAGTGGTTTTTATGTTTGGGTTTGTTGGTTTTTTGTTTGTGGGTTTTTATTTTTAATTTAAAAATACTAAAATCTATTCTGAAATTTATTGTCATTCAAGTTGTAATGCCTACCTCTTACCCTTTGGGAAAATGACTTGTGGTTCAATAGGAGGCTTTCCTGAATTCCTACTTAAGCTGCCCGGGCTTAGTAGGGCTTTGCTTTGCTTTGCTGGCAGTGCTGTGGTCTAAGTTGTGTGGACATTCTGTGAGTTGTCCTTTCTGAAAACAAGGCAAAATCTTAATTGAATACTGTGGTGCTGAATTTGCATCCTGGGATATGTTGTTATCACTTCTGATTTCCTTAAATATTTTGTTATTGTACTCAAATTATGCAGAAGCTTCTCAGACCTTCATGAAATGCAAATATATAGTCAAGATACGTAACAATCTATTCATAAAACTCCAATTTGGGTGAGCATTGTATTCATACTTGATCCTTCTTTAAAAAGTATTTTCTTTGAAAACACAAAGTCATTAAAGGGAATGGGGAGAGAGAAGAACATAACAGCCATAGACCATATGGAAAAATTGATATGGCTTTTTTAGTTACTTATATTGGTTTTTTTTCCACCCCCAGCAGTCACCGGATCCCTTTGTTTTAAAAAGCCTGACAGATATGATGATGTGTTCCTTGCTTTACCTACTTTGTTTTTATGGCTTCCAAAAATTCAGTCTCACTCCACTTTATAAGCTGACACCACAACACATGTTTAAATTCCCTTAATAGAAGAACATACAAGAGCTACCATAACCTTTTGTCTTCTGGTGCATTTCTACTACCAGCTAATGGACTTCAGCCTACTTCTTGCTTTTAGTATTTTGCCAGTGGGATTTACAGAGGATTTGCTTTAGGTTTTCTTTCTTGATTTGCAGAAAAAGATGTTTTCAAATCTAGCTCTTTTTCGATTCAAAGGTGCCTCTGGCATTGCCAAAAGGTTTTTTTTTTTCTTTCCTATATTGAAGTAAAGAGTAGTATAAAGCTAGGGAAGTGACTGACTAAAAATTTGTTCATGTTTTGTGGTTCTGATTTGGGTTCAGACAATAAATTTTGTAGCTTGAATAAGAGAAAATGTGTGTATATAGATATTAAACCTATTGGATTGTTTTAAAAACAAAAAAAAGTTTTATTTAGTGTTTCTCTATTCTGGATTTATTTTAAGGAACTGAGAATGGTGCTTGCCTTGTCTTGCAGGGAAATCAGTTTTCCTCTTTTGAAAAACTTATGCAATTCCCACAGGTAAATATTAAGCATCAGATATAAGCTACAGTTCACTGGAGGGCTGGGAAGAGAGAGAGCTTATCATTCTGTGTGGCTCTGCCACCCTCTGCAGCAGGAGTAATTTCTAGGAATTGCACCCATTCTTTCAGTATTTTCTATACCTTTGTCCTCCCTTCCTGACCACCAGCTATTTTCCTGCTCTGCACAGTTAGTGTGCAGGAACTGCTCGTGCAGCTCCGTACCCAGTTGTGCCGGTTGTTCCTGGACCCCATATTTCAGGTCCCCATAGATGTGTGTGTTTCTGAACCCCATACTTTATGTTCTCAGTATTATTAATTATCAGTATAAACACAAGTATAAAGAACTATAAATATCAGGACTTGACTTTTAAAAAAAAGCCTGTAGAAGAACCCATTATGTATGTTCTTCCTGGGAAGGTGAATGACCTTTGAGGGTAAAAAGTCCTGATCGTACTTTCAAGTATGTCCTGGGCTGGGGATTTATTTCAGGTCTTCAAAACATGGACCCATAGATCCTGGAAACATGATATTTTATAAATTATGATAGTATCACTCCTTTAAAATGTGTTTCAAAATGTATGTAGAAATCTAGGAGTCATTTGCAAGAAGAGCGTATTTTCCATTTGGGATGTTGTAATTATTTTGGAGACTTAATTTGTCATGTATTCCCCATGGAGTCCTTGAAATATTAGTTTGCTTTCTTGAGGTTTCTCTGATGAGCAGGGGCAAATTTGGATATTTGATTCTCCAGCTAGAGCTGCTATTGATATGACAAATAGATCAATTTGTGTTTCTAATTATGCTGATAACGTCATATTCAAATCCTTGATGACAAACAGACAGATACATACATTGTGGAAGAAAATAAGTCTTTTCCAAAAAAGCACAATGTTTATCTGAATTTTTTTCAGTCATTATACTTTGAAATGTAACATTTATCTTGGCATTCAGTTTCATTATGTACTCTTGAAGGGCCCTTTCTCATTTATTACTGTTAGCATACCAGAACAAATGTCTTTCAGATGTGAAAAATCGATCATCCCAAAAACGTCGCCAGTAGTTATTTGGGTGGATTAATGCAAGGTGTTGGGAGAGGAAGGTTGAAATGAGATGTCATAATTGAGCAGCACAAGTCACCAGAGAAATAAGAGTCAATTGATCAAGGTTCCAGCTTGAGAAGCCTTTTAAAAAATAAAACAGGAAAAAAATGCCACCTAAAAAAATAACATAAAACCCTCTACCAAAAAAAGGCAGCATAAGGCAGGAACTGTGACAGCGATATACAAACCATTCAACTCTGGAATGGGCACACACTTTGATTTAAGTTCATTGAATACTGCAAGAAATTATTTTTAGATTTTTATTTCTTGGTCCTGAATCTGTTTTCAGAGCTACTTCATAGTTCTCTGGGAAACAGAAGATGGAAGCCCTTCATGGACTTATTCTGTAGTCTCTAATGCTTGAGTGTCAAATACACAATCTTTCTCTCAAGTCCATGTAGCTTTGCACCTGCGAAGGAGAAGATGAATAATGATGGTCTTACCAAATGAGTTGCAGAGAAATAATCTATTTTTCTTCTACTAACAGCTTAAATCAGCTGTCTACAAATGTTGAGTGTTTTAGCTGATTTGGGGTAGGATAAATCCCATCTGTGTAGCTGAGAGGATGTTGCTTAGATAACAAACAAATTGTAACAAATCTCTTTTCCCCTGTAATGTGCTGAAGAATAACTCTTATGAATAAGAGATTACCCACATTTACACTGTTCCACTGAAATTATGGAAAACACATTGCTGACTCCTGCCACTTTCCTACTGTTGCCTTCAGTGACTGAAGCTTCCATGAGAGGAAGGAGGAGGGTCATTAATATATTAAGAGAATGATGTATTATTAATATAGAATATCTTGAAAGCAGAGGAATCCCTCAGTATCCTGATGTTCTTAATTTAGTATGTAGATGATGACTCCCTTTGCAGCATGCAAGTAAACATGGTGGAATGAGAAATATGTTATGTAACAGTCTTAGGGTTTCTGGTACATTTTCAGTGAAGGAATGTCTCCATTTTCTTGTATGGATGGACCAAACAGTGAAGGTGATTTTGGGAGAAGAAATATTTGTGAAAGCTAAATGATTTCACTTGGGGGAAGAGGGGAGGACATTAACTTCCAATAATGCTTGCAACCATTTGGATTTTAGGGCAAGAAAAAAACATGATGGACTTGTAATGCATAAGGCTTCATTGTAATATATCCATTGCAGTAAAACATAGAGACTTATGAGAAGAATATTTTGGGGTATGTTTGGGATTTTTTCTTTAAATTATTTATGCTAGTTAGTTTAAATAGCTTAATTTGCTTTGTAATTTGTATTGTAATGAGCCTTTTCTTTTCCAGAAAGCATCAGTGAGGGTAAAGAGTCTGTGTGCAAACTACCCACAGGTTATTTTCTCCGAAATCAGAGTGCTTTTGTGGAAATTGGGAAGCTAATTATTAAATGCCAGTTGTCATTGCTGCAAACTTGCAAGACTGCAAAAGAAACAAGATTTTAATACAAAACACAAAGCAGAATATGACAGATGTTTCAGAGTTAACCCTGAGTTGAAAGGGAGTGTAGGGGGGGGAAGGCATTTAACATAGATTTCAACTCATAGAATTGAGTTATGCACTGTGGTGTTTTTTTAGTGCAGATACAAAAGAGAGTATTGAGAAGAAGCAAGGGAGTGATACGGGAGTGATACAAGGTAGGGGAAAAATAAAATGCTGATTTGTGAACTCCTTGTATACCTTTTCTCAACACAGGCTTGACAGGTCTCTAAAGAACTGTTCTGAGGGGGAATTTTAGGTCAAAATTCAGTGTTTGCCCAGGCCGATGAGACAGTGGTTTATTAGTGTTAATGCTGCTGATATTCTGCTTATAATAGTCAGAATATTAGCTTGAGCAGGGAGAAACTATTGAGTTTAGCGGTATGTATATTATTTAAGGTCAGAGATATAACTAACTCTAAAGTTCCTGGGCAACTTCCTTGTTTTGCCAGGCATACTCCAGGGAATAAGCCTTGGTCCCATTGAGTTAAATGGAAAAAATAATATGGAATCTGAAGTCAGAATTTTTTTCTTTTTTTATCCCTATACAGCCATAGAAAACTGGTCTGTTGAATACAGTCTATCTTAAAGCAAAACCCTTATATAACATGTTATTTGCAAGCTTTCCTTAATGATTAAATTAACTGAGACATATATACAAGTTTGCTAAATAGTGATTTTCTCCTTTCTTGCCCTCGGTTCACTTAAATGTGGATTGATTCCTTTAACTGTGCTACCCCTGCTCTGACTTTGAGATCTGCATTCAGTTGGGAACATCCTCCAAAAGAGAGCACCAAGTGATCTGTGTTTAAATTCTGTGTATTAATTTGGATTCAGCATTGCCCTCTCAGGAGACCTTAAACACAGCAGGTCTATGCAGCCATCTATCACACTTGAAAGTTCCTCCTCCAAGGTGAACTGTAACTTCTCTTTATTAAAAACATTTATAAATTAATGAAGATGAAACAATAAAATTCAAACCCACTAAGAAATTAAATAGTTTTGTTTAGATGGTAAGTAATAGCATGGATCATTAAAATTAATTAGAACTGCAAGCTTATTTTGAAGCTGTAAGAATTCAAAGCAGATAGGATTTTGAACGAAAGGATAATCATCCTTTCTGTATCTTTCAAGAGTTTAAAAAATAATTTAGTGATTTTAATAACACTGAGGCTAGTAGGTTCCTTCAGCTGGTGTGCTAATGGTGTAGTGGTGCTTTTGCTTCTACAGCATCCCTTTACTTCACTGAGTTTTCTAACTCACAGTTAAAGAACAAAGGTTTTGAAAATATTAATCTTCCTATTAATAAACATGGTATTTTTTAAGTTTATCAGGAGTCTGCAATTAGGGAATGCTCACTGTTATGGAAGAAACTGTGGCATGTGGACTCGAGCAATGATTAAACAGTATAATTAGTGACTAAATATTAAGATGCATTGCTTTGTGTCTTGGTTGGATTTGGTGCAAACTTGTGCTTTCAGTTTGCCATTGCCAAGCCTGGCTCAAGAAGCTGAAGTTGTAAGGCTGGATGAAGGCCAGTGTGCAGATTGTACAGGTGCTCAGCAGGTGAAGAAGAGCAATAAGGAGCATCCTTTAGAATACTCACTTACTTATTTTACATTTTAGCATTCAAATTGCTCCCACTTCCAAATGGCCATTTCTAATTTTCAGCCATTATTTTGTCCTGGTAAGTCATCTGGCCAAGGGCACCAAGATTTTGTTCTTTGTATAATAGTAGAGTATCTGCTATTAGTTTTTGGAGGTGACGGGTGTCTGTGGGATTGTGAAGATCCAGACCAAGGACATCTGTTCTCCCACAGTCAGGCAGTGACTGGGAAGCAGTGCGACCATACTGGAGTATCTCCAGTAGATTGGATGTCTGAGGGAGGCTTTGGTTTGAACCTGGGCCCAATTTAGAAATAATCCCCTAATTGTTCCATTTACTGATGTCTTAGTTGATTTGCAGACCATGCTACATTCTTAAACTCTCATGATTTTGAATTTGAAATATTGAGTCAAAAGAAATAAAGATTCCTTTTTATTCCACACAGGCCTCAGCAGTACTGTCTGTGGCCTTTCTAAGCAAATAGACTGTGGCCAGGTGTTTTCTAGGTGAGCCAAACTCCTTGCTGGAAACCCAGGTATTTGAAGCTCATGTTGTGTTTTCCATGTCCTGCTTAGTCTTAGCTCAGGGACTGCAAAGGAAGCCTTTGCTGCAGGCTGATGAAGATGTGAGCTGTCACTTCACAGGTACCCACTCACTTCTCAGAGGACTAGAGATCATAAAGTACTTTAAAGGTAAATCAATGGCTTCTGTAATCTATTAATTGACACCATGTAAGTTTAAAGGGAACATTCAGTGAGTCAGTTAGCCAAATGTCAGTGCAGAGCCCTGGGAAGAGCAGAGCTTTGAAACACAGCAGCTTTTACAAACGAAGCCGCAGGTTAGGGCTAACCCAGTCTATTTCTTTTTCAGTGAGTGTGCTTGTTCCTTACACATACATTATCTTCTTTGGGGGAGAACCCTCCTTGCCCTTTCCAAACCTCAATTCCTCTGTGTTAAATAATGTATGCAGTTAGTACTCTTTTAGTATGTTTGGAAATAAGTCTGGCAAATCAAAAGAGCTATTTTAATACAGCTTTTTTCTAAAAGGAGAATTAAGAGATTTCTCTATGACTGTTGTATTTTTGACTTACTCAGACTCAGCTGTCAGCTCAAACTGGGGAAGTTTACAGGAACTTGTCTCTACTAGGATTGATATTTACCAATTCTGAAATGTTTTTAAGATTGAGGAAAAGGAGTTTGAATTCCACATGTTTCCATGTACATCTTTTGGGTAGATACTGAACCAATATCTTATTTCCCTATTTTTTTATGAGGCTATGTAGTATAAACACGAAAAGGTGTTGGTTATGATACCCCAACTTCTATTCCTGTGAGAGGTGTTGAAATCTGTAATATGGTTGAATTTAACAAACTGGCAAGTGTCAGGGCTGTTTAAGAAACTGGCAAATGTCAGGCATAAACCTTATTAATATTTTCCTTAATGTCCTGGGTGATGGAATGGAGTGTGTGCCCATTTGGAAAGAGAATAACAATTTAAAGAAAATCCAACAGAGAATGATTGGAGATATAGAAAATGTGACTCCATGAGGTATGAATAAGAGGAAGAGATTTACATTGAGAAAAAGAATAAAGAAGGTGTAAGGATTTTTTTAATATGTAGTTTTACATTTAAAAAAAATGGAACAGTCTTTGTGAAGTATAAGAGGAGCAGCAACAGGATAAAAGATAGTTAAAGCCTAGGAAAAGCTGTTTATTAAAATAGGAATGGAATAAAACATGGGAAGGTGATGGAGGTCTCATTTTTGAAAAGCTCTTAGGACAGTTAGAAAAAACACTTATTTAGTTGATTTTATTTTAAAGGTGGGAAATAACTTCCCAAAATGCAAGACAACACTGCTCTCCAACAGGGAGCTATGCCCTTATTTTGTGTGAAAGGGGTTGCTGCACTGGCAGATGCCTGGGAGTGAGAGAGAGTGACTGGGTTTAGACTTGCTGAAGTTTATGTATTTAGTCACTTTGCAGGTTAGAATCATAGTCATTTAATTTGGAAAAGACTTCTAGAAACATTGAGTCCAAGCATTTAACATAGAAGAAATGCAAGTGCTTACATATCTTGTAAGTGTTGACAGCTTTTCCCTTAACTAAAGGTGGTCTTCTGAAGCTTTGTAGGAAGCCCTTATGCTGCAGGGAATTCTGTAGCAGGGGAGCCACAAAATTAGCACATGAAAATGCAGATTAAGTTATGAAAAACTGGCTTTTGAAATATTTCTTATTAACATCAGGCATGTATAGTATGATGCAAGACTTGTCAGGGAGCTGACAGAGAATAAAGTTGATAGCCTTGCCCATAGGTGAGCTCCTGGTGGGTTCCCTGTAGTTGGATAGCTTGAAATAGCTTGGGCTTTTTTTATATTTCATTGAAGAACATGAGATGAAGTTCATTACAAATACAGCAAGTAAGAGGGTCAGACACCTCGCTGCTTTGCTGAAGAGTCTGATTAATCAACTGTTGATCTATAGTGAGAGAAACAATGTAATTAGAAAAATGGATTAACTGTAAGTAAGCTTAAATCACACATTTTAACAGATTGCATAGAAGGAAATCCTTTCTCACAAATTAAAATAATAATAAATTTGGGGGTGCAAGCATGTTGCTTTTCCTTTAGAGATGAAGCCTTGTATATGTTACCAAAAAAAAAAAAATAAGGAAAAAGTGAAAAAAAAAGAAAAAGGTGTGTCTGTTAGCTAAGTAAGTGTAGTGACAACCATGTCACCATTCCAGACTTGTGCAGTATGGATTTTCCTGTGCTGGGAGGGTAAAGTGCTGTCAGGAGAGGGTGTAAGCTGTGCTACTGTAATGCAACCATCTCTGCTATCCTGGAGACAAGGACAAAACCATTTCTGGGGGTGGAAAATATTAAAAAAAAAATCCAGCAACAAGGTATCTTCTAGACAAAACCAAGCAATCATCAGCAATTAAAAATGCAGTTCCACCTCCCATCCAGAATGGGATTTGTGTGCCTCTAAGTGCTGTGTATCATGGGAGCAGGAATAGTGCAGCACTGTGGGGGCTGAGGAACAGCTGATCTGTTTCCTAGGGCCCAGGAAATGTTCAGTTTGAGGTTTTACTTTATGACTCCAGGTTGCTATAAATGTGGAAGGGAATGTAGTATGAACAGTAAATGCATATAACTTACAAAAGAGTCTTTTCTTACCATTTTTTAACCTCGCTATATAAACCTCTGCATTTCCCTCTCCAGTAGGGAAAAGCAATACCTCACTCCTCTGCCTTCCCCTCATTTCTTTATTAGCTTGAAGCTTGCTGGGTTGAAGAAGATAAATGGGTGTCTCTTAGTGAAAGAAAGCAAAGCTTTCATTTATTTGCCTCTTCTGAGCAGGAGCACGTGGATGTAAATGCTGTCCTCTCTGACTGGGAGCCAACACTGTGTTTCCCTCCTCCCCGGCCCTGAGGAGATGCGGCATGTTCTGTTCTGTGGCCCTTCCCAGGGCACACATCCACTGTGCAGCTGGCAGCACAGCTGGGGCAGATTTAGAGTCACCACGGCAAGCAGTTCAATCAGTCAGCAGGAGCTGAAGCACTAATTTTAATCAATGAAAGACCTGAAGGAATAGCTTGTGAGACATTGAAGCTAAAAGCTGTAGGAGGCTCTCAATTGGTGCTCTCTCCATCTCAGGACTTGACTTGTATTGGGTAGTACTCAGTATTTTTGGAAGCGTAACCTAACTTTGTTTCTGTTGTCAATAAATGTTTAATGTTATCCATTTTGCATTCTGTGTGTGTGATCTTTTTTCAAGCCTAACCTACTTACTCAGCCAGTGACAATGTCCAAACTTTTCTGTGTGGTGCTTTCTCAGTTATCATCATAGGCTTTCCAGCCCACAGATAATTCTTTCTGGTTACTAATGTGTGATTGAGTTCTCTTTGTATCTTGCAGAATTGTTTTTGGTTTTTGTTTCTGCTGGTCATTTGTTCCCAGCTATCTTCCAGCAGGAGCCTTGCATTAATGTGCTGATGGTGGAAGATCTTCCTCACAGCCTGTTTCTTCACTTATCTCACCACTTTCCCAGACTCTCTTGCTGTTTTCTCTTTGCCTTGCAGAGATTTCTCATCTTCCCCCTGTTGCCCTTTTCTGTTGTTCCTTTCTCTTTTGGAGTTTTTTCCCCGTTTTATCTCCCTTGGCTATTCCCTACTCCCCCTCACTCCTTTGTGATTGTTTGCCAAATGCAGGACATCCAGTGGGGTTGGTCAACATGTGTTTTTGCAGCTGCTGTATGAATCCAGAAGGGACATTCTGGATATAGAAGCTGCTGTTTTCTTGTCACTCTGTCTGCCTGAGCTACCACCTTGAGCAATAGATCTGCTCTGAGAACCAAGGGAGAATGGGAAAGGGATTTTGAAGCTTCCAGCTCTTTATCCATAGTTTAGGGATTATGTCCACAGTGCATGGGTTAGATATACAACTTTGCAGCTCTACAACTTTCATCTCCCCTGTATCTAGCAGCACTAATTCCAATAGGATTTCAAGAGGTGCACATTTGTACTGAAGTTTAAACTCAATTATTGCTTAGATTAAGCCATGTTCTATAGAAAGCATGCAAATATTTTCAAATGTCACAGGGGGAGGTGGTCAGAAGAACAGACCATGCTTGCAGCTGTTGCAAGCCCAGGCAAAGATGGTTGTATGGGCTGAGGCAGGGCAGGGGGTGAGGCTGGGCACTGGGATTTTGTGGCTGGTGGATTAAGGGTGAGCTGAGATTTTACTTGTTAGTGTTTTTCATATGGTTCCCTGCCCTGGCATGTCTAAGTTTAGGAAAGTATTGTGTGTTGTTAAGGTGACTGATCAGGTGAGAATTTCTAACACTTAGGGAAGCCCTGCAGTGTGATCAGGTACCTTAGGTGGGGTGGTAGGAAGTGAAAATCATGGGATGGTTTGGAGGCTGAAGCCAACAGATGCCAAATGACTTTCCATTACACCTATGAGCTTGCATTAAATTCAAACAGTTGAAAATCCTCAAATGCAGTGGCTTGGATTGCTCCTAAGTTGGGTTTTTGTACTAGTCTGTTCTTCAGCTGAATAGTCTTTAGTTTGGAGGGGCTTGGTAGGAAACTTCTGGTTGCTGCTTGGGAAGAAGCTCTGGGTGGTTCCTGGCCATCGGTGCAGTCTCTGGAGGTAGAGTCAGGCCTGGGCAATGCCTAAAAACAAAACAGCAGCTGGTGACACCTGGCTGCCAGAGGGCACTCAGGGTCACAGTATCCATACACAGCTTCCCCACAAGGCAGCTTAGTGGGGAGGGTTTCAGGTTCTGCTTCCCTTTTTCCTTATTCTCCCTAGCCCTATTACAAATAGTTCTCCTATTTTAATTCCAAATTAAGACACACAATTAATTTCACAATTACCTACAATCAAGAACATGACATGTAATTTCTTTCTAACTCAAATACTGTGTACACAGAAAATCCAGTGTCTCTTTTGGTGTAAAGGGTGGTGTGGTTTTTTTTTTTTTTTTTTTTTGTAACAAGCATAGAAAATTTATAAAATATGTTGGAAGATACAAAGTTGCTTAAAACTTATGTACTTAGAGATATATTTTTCTGTGAAATGACATTTGTCATTATTGTTTTCTTTATCTGCAGACACTGTTTGAAATGAAATCCAGCTATAAGCTCTCCTGAGCTGTATATGTTTAATTTCTATTTTCATGGCATCCCACGAAAATCAAAATTCAGTGTGATTTGTGATTGCTTAACTGCTCAACATGTCTTGTTCAGTCATGGTTCCTATAATATTTTTCAGCCAAGAGCCCCTTTTAAGGTGACAAGAATAAAGTAATTTTGCATCCTAAGATTATAGTAGTTTGAAACTGATAGCTTGTCTTCCTTCTTTTTTATGCTTCTATTTTCTTTTGAAATTTAAGGTGGATAGGCCAGCTCTGTTGAGCCAGCTTTTTCCTGCATTTTTTTGAAATAGGAAAGTTTTCATTAAAAATGTGATTCATTGAACAATTTATTTATTTCATGGTTTGGAAACCTGTTTTTTCCCTTTTGGTTAAATACATCACCTTGTCTTATGCTCATGAGTTAAATGGAACCTTAGCACCAAATTGTTTTGTGGTTGGTTTTTTTTTTTTTCCCCCACAGTTCTTTATTCTATTGTTTGAACATTATTGAAAGAGTTTCTGGGGGAAGCATGGAAATGTCATGTCTGTGCAATGTAGACCAAATCTGCTGTATGTCAAAAACGGTTGAAGTTCTGACATTCCAGTGAGTTAAACTGCTCAACATGCCTGTGCAATTACTGCTGCTGTGGTGAGGGGGAGAGAGGATTGCTGGCCACTGCCCTTGCAAGTGCAAGCTGAGCACCCCTCTGTTCTGACTCAGACTTGGGCTGGTGGCAACTGATCAGTCAGCCATGTGTGCCAGTCCACCTGTAGTGCTGCAGCCAGGAAATTAAATCACACTGCCTAGCAGTGACAGGGGCTTTGGATTTTAGGCCAGCAAACATCAGCTTTAATGGAAGCTCATGTGAAAGAAGGCAGGGCTGCCTTTGATGTGTGTGGATTGCTTTTTCACATTAATACAGGCTTAAAAAACCAAACAAAACCCCCAAACCTATCCATAGCGGAGCCTGAGATTTAGTCTGGTTTGGCTTAAAAAAAACAAAACAAAAAAACCAAGCAGGTTTCCTAGATAATAGAAGAAATAGCAATTTTGGATTTGCAGTGCTGTCTTCAGTTTTGCTAACAAGCTAACATACAAAGATGATAAGGGAAGAAATCAATTGAAAACCATTCCAGTAACTAAATGGATCCCTATTAGTTTTCAGGCAATTGATTTTTAGTGGGCATTTGAGTATGTTAGGTGCTCTACTGCTGGGAGGGAGGTGGTATTAGACTTTTAGTTATTAGTCAGTTATTTACCAAGCATGTTTGTTATTGACTGTGTTCTACAAAAGGGATGGGGGTAGAAAAAGGCAAAAAGTCTTTTTCTGGTCAAAATAAATATGGCATTTTCCTGTTATGCCTTTGTTACAGACTTCTTTTCTAACACCTTGATTTTTCCCAGTGCCATAGCTTTTCATTATTAGGTTTGGGTTTTTGGGGAAGTTTATGCTATAATCAGATTGGCTTCATGGAAAGTTCTGCTGTATCATTACAGTGATGCAGAGAACACCCGTATAAAGCATAAAAGAGGAAGAATGGTTTCAAATTTCATATTTGAATTTTACTGCTTTTCTGGTAGTAACATCAGTCCTGATTTAGTCAAATAAACTCAAGGCTACTCTGTTGGGGCTGTGAAGCATAATGGAATGTATCAGATAAATCCATTTTTCTACTGTAGGGCACAGCTACTACAGCTACTCTGCCCCTTTTAAGGCTTGTATTCGTAATATATTATTTAAAAGAAAATAACACTTTGCATTTATATCTCACCTGTTAAGCCATTGAATGAGGCTGAATTTGTAAGCCATGAAAGGTGACTAAAATGACAGTGGCAGTAGCAGGAAAATCTTGCATTGCAGTAAACTAAGTCTATTGATCTTGAAATGGAAGTTCAGTGGAAACGCTGATGGAAAAAGTAGCAGAGCACAAAAAGACAAGCTGCACAACTAATTCAAATGAACTGCGTAGCTGTGAACATTCATGTGAAAGAAATGCTAATGCAAACAGTGCAGAAGAAACCAAAATGAAGAAAAAAATATACTGCCAGTATTGTCACTTCTTGGGTATACATAAGACATGATTTCATATGGAAGAAGAAGTGTTAGTGGTTAGTCAAATAAACTGAAATGTTCTGTGATGTCTGTGGAGGCAGGAGTAGAATACCTAAGGTTTCTCTGCAAACCCCACTGTTGAGTATGTAGTGACTGGAAGTCCAGAACTTCCCCAGCATTTTTTAGAGAATATTGTGAACATGCTACTTGATCATAATATGTATTGAAAGGGAAATGCAATCCAAGTCCATTATAGTTTATCAATGGGTGCAGTAAAACAATGTCAACTCCAAAGACATTTTGAAAATAGCTGACAGGCAGCTGTAGAAAGGATGCAAATTTCTGTTCCTTGTTACGCACCCGTGAACATGTGGCTTGCATGATGTAAAGCATTCAACTATGGGAAGGATGCCCTTCAAAAATATAATTGACTTTCCTGGAGTGAGATGTAGGAAAATCTGACACGGCATCCCACAGCTTCAGACAAGTCTACTGGTGAGTGAATCACATTCTTTCTCAGAGATGTACTTCTGAGGTTAGAGTCTCACCATATTTGCAAAAGGGTGGGGTCACTTCCCTACAAATGTAACTGAACCATCAGGAACAATCAGAGGATGATTCTAGGAACAGAGATAATCAGGGAAGATACCTGTCCTCTAAGAGGTGCCACATTAATAGGGCCTTTTAGAAGAAAGTGGCCAAGTACAAGGAAGAGTCAGAGGAGCAGTTTTATTTTCCACATTATTATTGTCAGTATAAAAATTCAAAAGGTGATGTATTCATTTTCTCTCAAATTGATCGTACAACATAGCTGGTCTCCCATAAGACTACTGAATTTTCTGACTTCAATATTGCAGGTAACAAATAGGGAGATTAAAAAAGATAGGGAAGATGATACCCAGAGTTATCAACAACAAAAAACTACCTTACCCAAAATAAATACACTGATGTATCTGTACACAGTTGCCAAAAGGTGAATGTCATACAGACTCATAAAATTGCATAAATACACACTGCATGGAAAAGGGATGTGAGATAAATAAATTCTTTTGTGAATTGTTTAGAGTCTGGATCTTATTTTCAGGTCACATCCAGCCAGTATTATCAGGAAGGCCTGTGGTATTTGAGATTTGGATTTAGACTGTTACACAGGTTTTAAGTTGGTTTATGACTGAAGTTCTAATTTGAAGGGGAAAACTACATTGCAGTTGGGAAAGAAATAATTGTTCTGAAGTGTTTCAGTTTACCAATCTTCTGATGATCACAAAAGCTCCCGATACCCCAGGCTGTTTCTTTTTAAGGGCTGATCTGCTGATGTTTTTCATAAGCACTTCTTGATCTTGTATGTATTCATAATGAGCTTCGTCTGTACTGCACATAAACTGCACAGCCACAGATAGTGGAGAAATGTGTCAGGATTTATTTTTAAAAATACTTTTCAGCTTTCATATGAGCAGTCAGTGATGATCAAAATGAAAGACAAAGCATAACCCAGAGGAAGGGTCAGCATCTGTGCAAACTTGTATGCTAAGCACATGTGTGGCTGAGTTGAATCTTCTGCCAGGAGTATGTGTTATTTATCATTTTACAGCACTTAGAACCCATTCAAAACCAGCCCCCTCCAAAATGAACCCTGTATATCCCAATTTAAAATAGTATAAATATGTTTGCATGATGAACAATTCAAAGTTGACATCAGGTAAAATGTTGTCAGAAATCCTGACACAGCTATCCTAATGCTAGGACTGAATCCCACAAACTAGTTCCTGGATCAAGACAATCTAATCAAGAGCAATATGTCCCCTATTGTGTTATAGCTCTACAATATACATTAACCCATGCCATTCTGTAATTTCATTTTTTTTTTTATGCGGGAGTTTAACAGCTAAATAACTAACCTGTGTTTCAGCCTCTGCCTTGTGTATTAATGTAGGCAAGCTGACAGCTTTAAGCAGAGAAAAATACATAAAATGTGTTAGGGAAACATTTTGGATAGATTCTGCTTTAATTGAAGAGATTTCGTAGCATTAAAGCATGACAACAGAAAGTTCAGTGCTTTATTATCTAAAATTAGCTATCACTGTAAGTGCTAATTGAGTAGAAATTTGTTTTCAAAAAGCTGCTAGATAGTGTATACTCATCTGATGACTCCTCCTCTTTAACAGCTCTGCTTTTATCTGCGAAGGGTATTGCTGCAGCACAGATCAAAGTCATGATATATGCTGCTTTACAAATAATGTACCTATTTTCTTTTCCTTCTAAAAGATATTCCAAATAAAGAGAGTTTTAGACCTTCCAAGACAATTTAAATAAGATGATAGTTGGTGATGGTGTTGAGTTGCCAAAAACAAATGATACAGTGTCAGCATTAGAAGAACAAACTATTCCCCAAAGAGTCTGTTGGGCTTTTATGCCCATCAAACTGCACCATGTTCCGTTCTCAAATACAGTCTCTAATTCTCTGATAACTCCCCCAGATAGTGATAGAAGTATTTCAGGGAGATTTTGAGTGCTTCAGCAGCTCGGGTTAGGGAAGGATAAGGAGTCCCTGTCGTGTCGGTGTGGTCCAGGCAGTGATGCCTCCGCTGTCGGTGCCTGCTGCCAAAATTGCAACATCTGTAAGTGCAGAGGGGCTGCAGGGGGTGACAGGGCTCGGATAAGTGTTGGTTTTACATCCAGACATATGAAGTTCGAGTGGAAATGGATCATAATAAGATTAAATCCCAGTGAGCTTGCCTTTTGTGTCTCTTGTCATGTATGTACAAGTAGCAGGAGAAATTACCAACCATCAGCCTTCAAGGATTTGTCTCCCTCCACCCCGCCTTTCCCTTCCTTGCATTGCATTCCGTGGCAGCAGTCAGAAGAAAACTAAGCACCCGGATTATGTATTATTTACATAGGTTGACATAAAGGAAAATAAAACCTTTGCTTTTGCTGCTGCTCTGTTTGTGAGACTCTGGATTTCCATTAAGACATCTCCTCTGGTTTAAAATACAGGACTGGAAGTGAAAAGATGAACGGTCTGCTTGAGCAGAACTGTGCTAACATGGTAAATGTGATGGTGGTCCAGACAACAGTCATTGTAATTCTTTGCAGAGAGCATAAAGAAGCATATGGAATTTATAAACTTTGCTGAGGTAATACAGCTCAAGTTTGTGATGGTACGTATTGGCAGTGGATGCTGATGAGATGCATAGCTGGACAGATGAGAAGAAAATGACTGGAGGGATGAAGGAAATGTTTGGCAGTGTGGCAAAGCATGTGGTTTTGTAGAGAGATGCATCAGTTTCATTTTCCAGCAGCAATGTGTTTAGAGAAGTAAAGTGTTTCAATTACCTTATTACACATAGTGTCTGAAACTGTCTTTAAAAATTAAGAAAAAAAAAATTCTGATTGCCTTTGTCTAATTACCTGGAAGTTTAAATGTGACATCTGTTACTCTACAAAATTTCCCAACCTCTTTTCTGTATCCACAGTTTATTATTATAGGATTTCTGAAGAGATTTTACTTTGTCACTTGGCTGTTTTGCAAAGCAAAAGGCAGTGTGAAAACACCAGCTTTTCAAAAGAGTCTCTAAAGAAAATCAGATAGACTTCCAGTGTAAAAAGAAGAAAGGAGGGGAAAATGATAGCCTAGGCTTAATGTTCTGAAGGGTGTAATGCATGTTTGGCATTTGGTGTCTGTTTTTGCAGGATAGAAGGCAGGATGGGTTCAGGCAGGGCAGACCTGAGGCAGGCAGATCTGGACTGTAAAGACAATCTGATCCTTCTTCAGGATTGCATTTTTTAATCCTAATAGAAGTTTGATATCCTAGAATTTAGAGGTAAGCAAACATGTAAACTAGGAAGGGACAGTAGTTTAAATTCAGATTTTTCATGTGTGTTATCTGAAGCACATTGACTATAGCTCCCCTGCTGTTTTCTGCTGTTTGTGCAAGTCTTCGCTCTTTCATTCCAAATAATTAGTTCTTATTTTGCAATAATATCAGAAAGTATTGGATTATTTTTATGTATTGGAAATTTCTGGGTGAGTTGGACAGCTTTACAAAACATCCAATCCTGAATCTCTGGCTGAAGAGTGTAAGAGATGAATTGAGAGGGAAGTCAAGAAATGTGGCACAAGGTAGTATTTTTAAAAAGAAAATATTATGCATAGCTTAGGTTTGTTTGCTTTCTGAAATTTTACAACATTCTGCAAACATAAGAGAACTCACATTTTTGCATAGTTTGCAGTTTGACATATTTGGACTCTGATAGTTTCAAAAAGTAAAACATCCTACAAAACCAGCTGAAAGCAATTACTCAGATTGTAGCTGCAGAGGAATTGATTGTGCTAATGTCACAATGTGAGGGTACATCCATATTTTTATTCCAGGAAACTATGTGATTACTTTTTTCATCTCTTACTGTGGGAATGCCTTCTGGCTCTCCAGCACATCTAGATGTGATTGTATCACTGTATATAACCATGTAAACCATGATTATGTTTCTGTCCATAGAAGGATAGATAAAAAGTTTTGCTAAATTTTTTTTCCTGGAATATTCCACTGGAAATTCTCATATTTCCAGTGGAATATTGACAGGAAGATTCTCTGTACCAAAAGATGGAAAATCCAAATCCAAACTTGAATTTGGCATGAGCCATAGGAATAAAGCAGAAAACCAGTTAAAAATTTCCATAATGCCACACAGAGGAGAAAGGGATCTGCACTCCAGGTAAAATAAAGAAATAGTCTATCCCAGCTGGTTGCACTGACCCTCTTGCACACCTCCTGGTAAGCTGAGGAGTAACTTTCCTGTGGTGTTATCCTGAGTCTTCCCAGAAGATTGCATTTTAAAACCAGATTGGTTATTATATAGGAAGTTAAAAATAAAAGCAATCACTAGCCTTGTGCTCTTGCAAGAGTGGGTAAACTAGTCCAGTAAAGTGTATTTAATACTATGCTTACTTGTTATGCAAAATAGATGTAAATTTATGTAGATATACATGCAGAATAATAGCTTTGACCCTCAGGCTGTTGGCAGGATGCCAGCATGGCCCTGGGTACTGCAGCACTTTCGATCTCTATATCCTGGCAATTTCCTGGGATTATGTTATCATTTGATTTTTAATGGGAGTTTCAGCCACCTAACAGTCTGATCGGTTTCCCTTTCACCACCAGCTTTGCTCGTGCAGAAGTAAACAAACGTATTTATCACCCCTGGGATCAGTAACTGCTAATAAAGTTGCTGTTGCTTGCATTTTGGGTTTGGTTTCATGACAGACTCATTGTAAATGAGTGAGTTGTGTTGTACTTGTGCCACAGTGCAGCAGGAAAGGGAGAGATCCAAGGTGAGAGCATTCATGGTGATGGATGTGGGGAATCCCTGCCTCCCCAGGGTGGATCAGCCCTGGGGTGGGTTTCTCACCAGCCTGTTGAGCCCCTGCAGCTCCCCAAAAACCAACCACGTTGGTGGCACTTCAAGACTGACATTTTGGAGGTGTCTTCGTTTGGGTTCAGTTCCAGTAACTTGATGCTTCCGAAGGAATGGAAATATGTCTGTAACAAACTGTAGAACTGCTGTAGGGCTTTTGTTTACTTTTTAAAAAAGCTGGTTACAGTGTGTCAAAGCTGGTTTTTGGAAGGGATACTGCTCATCTTGTTATGTGTGAAAATCCTGTAATTACATCTCTGAAAGTCTACTCAGATGTCTGATCTTACATGTGTCCCTCTGGGAATCCATAATAATACATTCCCTTCTGTAAAAGTCTGGCACCTCGGGACATTATCATCCACCTTTGCATTTTAAGGTATTCTAGCTCCCGGCCTCAGCTATGCCTTTTAAACTATTTTTTTTGCTGTTCCTGGCAGATATTTCCAGTGGACATTTTCTGTTAAAAGTTTTTAAAACAATATATACAGATGTGATTAATTGCTGAAGACTAACAGACCTATGTCAGCAGCACTGGCTGTGTGGCCCCAGAATTTCTTGCAAGGTGATACATGTTTTGTAGTACAGATTGTTTTAAAATATAAAAGTAATTTCGACATTAATGTGTGATGCTTGGCTTGTAGAACAAAATGTTATTGCTTAATTTGCCCACGGAAACAATTTCAGGTATAGCTCCCACTCATGTAATCAAATTCGTAAAATAAATAGAAAGATGACAAATAAAATGTCGCCTCTCCCTGCACTCCAGCCAGGAATTTTGATTCCTTTTAACTTACTAAGTCCACTTGTATCTTTTCATTTTGTAATTTCCTATGACAGTAATGTTACAGGACTAACAACACCTTCTGAGCACTGTTAGTTCTGTGTATTGAATCGTTCCTCTTGCATTTTCATTTCCCTTTTCTTACTAGTGAACTTGCTGTTCTTCAGCTTAATACAGACCTTGGAAATGTGTCCAGACCTGTTCTCATATATGCCAGAGCACATTGCTGTTCAGGAACATGTAGACATGGTGAATTGTGAAGTAGAAAGATCATGCTGCCTTCACACATGCATTAAAACAATCAACTTGGTATCAAGTCACCCAGAAAATGCTTAGATAAATTTGCATGAAATAGTTGTGATAACAGAAAACTAAAGAGCTGTTGCATTCCCTGATCATGTTTCTCACTTGAGAACACTTCAGAGATGCCTTCTTTTTATGTTGTCCTTGGTTCCTGACCTTCACCTGCTTTCAACACAGTCACCTTCCCTCTAAATGATGGAATCATAGAATGGTTTGGTTTAGAAAGAACTCTAAAGATCTTCTAGTTTAACCCTCTTGGTCAGGAATTCCAGTAGAGCAGGTTGTTCCAAATCCCATCCAACCTGGCCTTGAACACTTCTAAACTGCTTTAAGGGTAAAATATGAACCTGATGATGATGCAGGTGTGCCTCTTCCCAGAGGGCTGTCTCTTCTGTAGTCTTCCCCATGGGTTTAACATTTCTAGAGCAGGAATAATACAGTACTGGGTTTTCATGAATGGTTTATCAACCCACAGGTTGGCTTCTGTTAATCCTTGTCACAACTGTGGCAGGTATTTATGGTGTTGAGGTGTCTCTTAGGAAAAAATTCTTGTGCATACACTTGTTCTTGGACTGTGTTGGTTTTTTGTGTCTATTAGTTGTAGATTTTCTTGTTAGCCTTGAAGGTCGCTTTCTAAATAAGCAGCAGCTGCCTTGTTTACTGAATGGAAAAATCTATCAATAGAAATGGAGTATGGAAAATGAGAAACCATTCCAAAAAAAGAGTGGAAAGTGTAACTCAAGTAGCTTCAAGCTAAAGATTTTGTGGTTTCTCACAAAGGCAGACAACAGGATCTCTTAGATTTTGAGCCTCCTGTTGGGCTCATTATATCTTCCTAAATGTCTTCCAAATGATAATCCAGAGTGAAATTGAAACCAGTATTACTGTCAGGCTTTTAGAGCTCTGATACTTAGAATGACATCATAGTAGCATTACATTTTGGAGACAAATGGCACACAGAACAAAGATGCTGCACTGAAAGGGTTTTCCATTTTCTTTGGTTTAAAAGGGCGTTCAATGTTTTTACTGACTTGGACTTCGATTGCAGAGTCCTGTAGTGTTCTGTGGGCACTAAATCCTCTGTAGTGCTAAATTCTCATAGAATGGTAGAATGGCTTGGGTTGGAAGGGACCTTAAAGGTCATCTAGTTTCAATCCCACAATGTATTTTGTAATAAAGAATTTTAGTGATTTTTGATAAATAACTTTAATTTCCAGTCTTGCTTCTTTAAGATTAAGAAAATACTGAATTTTCTCACAGAATGTAGACATTTCATTTTAGACTGACATTTACAGAAAAAGAGGATTGTCTTGGGGGGGAGTTGTTTCCTTGTGAGTGAAAAGACTTAAGGAGGTAAGTAATTAATAAGTGAAAGTGCCATCTTTTTGTTACAACCTGTTTTTGGAGCAACACTGAGCTGGATCAATGACTATAATGGCAAAGGGAATTATTTAGTTTTAAAAAATGAGGATTCAGTTGTGTTGCCTGGCAAAGGCATCATTGGAGCTCAGATCTAAAACTATTACAAAACTCCTGCACTGCTTTTTCTGTAATGCATGATATCACTCATTTGAGATAGCATTCATGTAGCCACTTGACTTGGTGGAATTGGACAGATGGAGAACTTTTGCCTTTTCTGTTGGATTTTTTTTCATCAAGACTTCCAGGCATATCTAACTTCAGTGATCCTACTGCATGGTCTTGAACTGTGGGCTTTCCAAGAACTTATTTCCACAGGGAATTTTCTCTCCTCCTTCCAGATAGTGCCTTCCATCACCTCTATTCCTAGGAAGATAGTGTGTGCAGTTCTTGACTTTGGACTCTGTCATGAAGGAACACTTAAGCTGGCAGTGTTTCTTTCTTTTTTCCTATTGATATTCATTCATCTCACCCTCTCTTTTTTTTCTTCTTTTGGACTTCATATCAGGGGAATTGCAAAAGGGGAGGAGGGAATGGAGAAAACCTTGTATTTGTACTTTGTGAGGGCCAAATGTTTTTTAAAAAAAGTAATAAAATAGTTAGTTCTCTGCAGTAGTGTCTTTGTGATAACAGCGTTTTTCTGGACCCCTGAGATTTTAATGACGTCAGTTGGGAGATGCATCTAGGGGTCAGTATGTTTGTGTGCTCTTGCTTGATTGATGAGTTTTGATGAAGGTCTGCCTTGGTTTTTAGCTGCAAGGTTCACTTTTTTATGTGTGCATGAATGATACTTTTAGAACTTACAGTGCTCATCCATTCTTCTTCCTCTTTCGTGCTGCAGTGTTTGGGCAGAAATGTCACGTTTGGTCTTGGAGGACTCTGGACAGGGTGGTACAGAATGTGCTCTGGTGAGAGAGAAACGTGGGGGTTCAAGTGACATGGTAAAACCTGGTATTTTTTTTTCCAGATGTAAATAAGTAATCTCTGCAGTTAGTGTAATTTGTTTTGATTTTGCTATTCCTTGTTGCTTATCTGAATTTCTTTTACCCCCGCGTTCATGTGTATTTTAAAGAATTTCCGTATTTTTTGTAACCTTTCAGCCACAATCTCCTTTATTTTTTTTAGAATGAATTCATTTTTAAAATATATATAGTAAAGATATCCTGGTGAACCGCTGGCAAGCTGCTAATTTGTCTCACAGATATACACGTCAGACATCCTCACAAATAGAAACAGTAACCTTCTGGATTTGTTCAGTTGCCATACAGAAATTTATGTTCTTTAATTGTTCACTTCAGGATCACAGAAACACAAATGCAATCTCATCAATATACACTCGAGGCTTAAGAGCTCCATGCTGTTACATCTGTGTAACTTAGGAAGTTTAAAATAGGCTTTGCAGATGTTGGGAGTAATGGAGTATGTTGTTTATTTTTTATTCATTTCCGTCGTATGTCATACTCTGTATAAGAATAGTCAATCACGTTGGAGTATGTCTTCCATAAGGATTTCCTGGGCTTCCAGTGGGTCTTGTATATAAATATTTAACTTTTGTTTCTTGAATTTGGCTTAGGCAATATTTCACAAGGGTCTCCTGTGTAAGCATGAAACACAGACTTGTATGATAGGTACCAAGTCCTTAAATTATTGGTGGTTATGCCAATATGGATGGCTTGCAGTAGCACCATCATCCTTCTAAAATAAGGTGGTGGAGTTTTTTAAAAATATATATTTGAACAGCCAGAAATTAATACCAAAGATCAGTCATTGTCACTTGGCCTGTGCTGATGTGATTAAATTAATGTTCAATGTGCTACAGTTTACAGATATAGTGATATCAACAAAGTAAGAAATGTTCACTGTAATCTGGGAAGTTATTGCTTTTCCTGAAAAGATGCTCAGCAGAAAATTAACGTGACATCAATTTTGTTGGGCAACATGTTTTTTGTAATGCTTTGACTTTAGCTTCAACATGGATCCCAATGTGCAAATTAATTATTATTCATTACATTAAGACAGTTAAGACAATGTTATGCCTGTTACATACAGGAATAATTGGTGCTGCTTTTGTTACTGCCTGAATGTGCTTTGACCACTGCAGTAACACATCCTTCTCTCACCTGAGTTACCACTTTTCCACCTCTCTGTTTTGCATACATATTTGCTGTGTTAAATAATAAAAGTGAGATCAAATTCAGCCACAGACCTGGTCTCCAGACAGCTTCTAGGTCAGCCCAGTGTTTTTTTGAAGACACAACAGAAATATTTGAGCTTCAGAAGCACATTCCAGACTAACAGCAGAAATTCCTATCCCTCATTTAAATCTTCTTTAATAAAAGATTAGGAAATAAGTAGCATGCCCACATACTTTTCATCCATCTTGAAAGAGGAGAAAGTGAAGCTGAAGCTGGTCCTGAGTATTATTATCTTGTTCCCTGTTTCTTGGGGAGAGCTTCATTGCTTTAGGAAAGAGTAAAATGTCAAGTAAGCATTTGCTGTAGGTAGAATGAAATTTTCTGTACTGATTTTACTAGCAACTGCAGTTTGGGAAAGAAATGTTTATATCTTAGCCAGCTGGAACGGCATTGGACTGTAACTTATCATTCATGCTGGAATTTTGGTGTCCATGTGTTCATAACCAAAAATCTTGTAAAATTAGATCCAGCACTTGCATTTATGTGTGTAGTATATGATATTTAAAAGATAAGCTGTTATGCATCTGCTTATTTTATTGTACAATCAGACTTAGCATGTAAATGGTCATCCTCAATGCCAAATTTTAATCATCAGTTACAGTATTAGACTCATTCTAAACTATAAGTTTTTGATTACATGATATTATAGGTATTCAATATGCAAACAAAGAAATGTTTGGGTTTGACTTTCCTCCATATGCAGTGCTTTATTCATGCATCCTGAAACTAAAATTTGGAGGCTTTTAATTATCTAAGTAACATGCTGCTAACACTTAATACTTAAAATAGGTGCAGAATGCAAGTAATTGTTTTATTGCCATCGACATATGTCTCTCCATAATTGTTTTGGCTTGTGCCCTGGGTTAGTTAGGAGGTGGCAACCATGACTTTTAATATTCTCACCCCCCTGCCTCTTTGTCTTTCCTTTTTTTTTTTCCCCTCATTAGTTGCAAAGAAAATGAGCTTTTTAAATTTTTTAAGCTAGGTTCATACTTGTACCCTACTGTCTTCCAGTTTTTTAGATTCTAATGTGACCTGGTGACAGAGAGAGGGAACAATATAAAATCTAAGTTTTATTTTCTCTGGTATGGAAAACATCCCTAGAGAAATTACTGAGTGACAGACATACTTTTCTACTCTGAAGCCCAAAGAACAGCAATGATACATCTTCAGCCAGGAACCTAAAAGTAGAGAAGTATTACTCAGAGGTTTACTATATGAAAAAATCCTTACTTGAAAGGAGGAGCCCAGTTCCTAGGCCTTACTGGGAGAAGGATGATAGTCTACATGATACGGAAAAAAATGAAAAATAATTGCCAGCACCTTTGGAAATGAAAGATGTTTAGTTATCTTTGGAATATTGCTCTCAGTAGTACTGTCCTGCAGTGTTGTATTCTGCCATGCACAGGCTTCCCAGTGGAAGTCAAGGAGCTGGTCTCAGCTTGGAACAAGTAAGTAGTGCTGCAACTTTTTTGTAATCTATCAGAAAATTATTACCTTTAAAATTTGTTATTTATCAGAAGCATTTTAGCTGGAGGAGGTTTGGGTTTTGCTTTGGGTTTTGTTCTGAGCATGAGGGTTCTGTAATGCAGGGCTCTGCCAAGCCTTTTGGTTTCGGAGGTGATTCCCTACGTGGTCTTTCTGGATGTGCTTGAACAGCTGCCTTCCTCTGAGGCTGGGGAGGGTTTGTTTGGTAAGGTGAGGTTTTTTGATGTATATGGGATAGGAGTAAGGACATGGATGGCATAATGATAAAGCTTATGGTTAAATTTGGCTCCAGCTGTGCAGTTTGGAATATGATTGAAAACTGAAAGGATGAAATACATGGAGTTGAAGCTCATGAAAAGGCCTGTAGGAAGGAATGTTACAGGGAGGTCAGAAGAAGAGGAGCAAAAGGCTCTGGGTCAACATTATTTGTTAGATTGGCTTTCCAAACCTGTTTGGTATGGAGTGAGTACCTGATGTTTCCATTATGAGCTCACACTGCTGCTGCAGCAGGTGTTGGTTGTGAGTGTCCAGGTCTGCTCCAGTAAACCAGATTTCTTTGGAGGCTTCAGAGAGACTCTGTGGGAGTAACCTCCCACAGAGTAAGAAGAAACTCTTAATATTTGTAATTACAAAGTGCAGTTGGGATGTCCACAGACAGAAGGTCTGGCAACAGTAGATTGGTGACAGCTACCTCAGTGCTGTGATTCAGGTCTGCCTCAGAAATAAGGAACAACATAATAATATCAAAGACCAGCTTCAGTTTCACTTTCTTCTCCTTCAAGAGTAATTTTAAAATAAATGTGTAGGGATGCTACTTATTTCCTGATCATTTATAAAAGTTATTTCAAGGAAGGATAGCAATTTCTGCTCTTAGTCTAAAACATTCTTCTGAAGATGAAATATTTCAAATGTAGCTTGAAAAAGAAGTTTATTAGTAGCTAGAGAAACAGTGCAAAACCTCAGCTATGCTTAAAATGAAACATATGCCACATCAGTGCTAATCACTTAGTGCTATGTGGCATGATGTCTTTAATCACCTATAAGAACTTTCAGGAGTTGTTAACATTTTCTTTCATTTCTATAGCAATGTCATTCTCTGTTTTTTGAGGAAAGAATAACCCTCTATTGGCTTATGCAAATAAATAATCTCTTACTGCACTTGAAACAGAATGATTCCCGAAGGAAGATGAGTGGCAAATCAAACTGGCTGCAAATGAAAGTAACCTCTCAGACCAGAGTTACAAATGTTTTATTCAGATGAACAAAGCATCTTTATTTTAGCACTTTAATCTATTTTCCTTTCACTTTTGTCTAAATAGTATTGTCATTCTGAAATGACAAGGATTGATAGTTAAATTACTGTTGCCTAATTTACCTCATTGCTCCTCTGTAGACAGTGTTTGATTGAAAGTTTGAGTCTTTTGATGGGTATAGCTAATATGGAATTTTTAAAGTTTGGGGCAATATATTTCAATTTTTGACAAAAAAATGTAAACAATTTGCTACTTGGATGATTAATATTTCAAAAAGAGATGATTAACATTTGCAAAATAATCAAATGCCTTGGTTTTAATTAGTTAAAGGATTGAATATTTGGTACATCCCGACATGATAGATTTTTCCCAAGTCACCTTTATAGCTGCTTATTTTAAATTCTGGATGTTGCCTTAATGTGGTTCGCTTTTGCAGTCAGTATATTCAAAGTTCACTGAAGTTTTTCTTCTCTGCTATTCTGCCACGAATTATCTGGTGAATGCTGTTTTTTAAGCATTGATGTAGTATTGTCATATTTGAACGTTATACGAATGTCATTTTTATGGTTAGATTAAAAAGACCCATTTTTTGGCAAAAGTACTCCAGATAAGCCAATATGTTTCAGTGAAACTGCCCTCAACCAGCTGTCATGGATTATATAGCAGTATTTATACCTGCAGGACTGATGGGGAAAGTTTCATCAGAAAGGAAAAATGAAGCAGGGAAATACTGTATTGTTTTTGCCAATTTCCAAGGCTGAATGAGAGATAATTGGCTGCTTTTGACTGTAAGCATGAGCTTTTCTATTTGTTCCTTCCCTGAACCTGCCTTTGCTGAGTGTATTGGATTGCTGTGTCTCTGCCAACACTGCATGTGTTTCCATGTTCAGGAGGATTTTTGATGACCCAGCTCTCAGCTGCCAGAAGTACAGCCAATGAGCTGATGCTCCCAAGGTCATCTGTAATGTGCATGGGTGTATTTCCTTACTGTGTTCACAGCCATCCCAGGAAATGGAACTGCCTTTGATTTTTGGCTTTGGCCAGAGCTTCAGACAAATCTGCCTCTTCACTTAAAAGATGGGGAGAGAGAAAGCTGATGTATGGAGGGAAAAAAGAAGCAGAAACAATGCAGTTTATATGGCTGGTGGCTTTAATTAAAATCCCAGTGCAAAGTTTACCAAATACACACTTAACAGTTTATGCTAAAGTTCTAAAGTTTAGTAAAAGCTTATTTAAGTGCTCATTTGTTAAGCAGTTGGTTTTTTTAGGCAAAGGATAGTTGATGCTGGCAGTATGGAAGATTCATTTGTATCTCTGGATTGCAGTTAGCACCATTCTAATGCTGTTGGTTTTATTGGTTTTATAATATTCTGATGCCAAGCAAAGGAAACACTAAATATAATGAGGCAATTTTAAAAGTGTTTGAAAGCAACATAAATTCCTGTAAATAAAAATCAGTTTTCTGTAAAGCAGAAGATGAAGGTCCCCTTACATATATGCATGTTGGTATATGTGTGAATGTATCTTTATGAAAAAAGGACCTGCATTTTTTCTACAAAGGCTCATACAGATGAGCATTTATTTATTTTATTTTTTTTAAATTCAAGTTACTTTTTTTTTGAACATACAGAGGGCAAGCTTTGTGCTTAGTTTTGCGTGAATGGAAGCAGATACCAAAATCGTTGTAGTCATCTGGTCTGATTTTTTATGCCTTTTCTGTGCAGCACAGGAAGTGTTTGGGCTGGATTCCCCTGATGTATCAAGTCATGTGGTGCAGGCACCACTGTTGACATTAGCTGCTCCATAAAAGAGAGCTTTATATTTGTCTGCGTGCTCCCAGCGGGTTGCACATAATATACAAGGAACAGCCTCCTCAGCAGGACACCCAGACACTGGCAGTCGTGTTTATCTCAATGGTCTTTTGACTACAACCCCTCTGAGAATCCAGATAAAGCCTAATGTGTCATACGCTGTCATATGAACCTTTTGTCCAGAAAGCCCAGAAAGTGAAAACTAATTGAAGTCCCCAGTGTGTGTCTATAGGTAGCTGGAGAGATGTAACCAGACAGCTGTAGGCTGTGTATTGATTTCTCTCTTCTTTAAATTCAGGACCTATGACTGTGCTACCACCCAGTCAGCAGCACAGAAGGACCATGACCTTGTTCTTGCTGAAGTCAATGGCAGTTTTGCTGTTGACTTCAACAAGAGGCCAAGTCTGAGGTCAGAGCTGGCTGCAGGTCTTTAAATGAAAACGCTTAACAAGTTTTATTTCTTTGGGGTAATATTTAACTACTTAGGTTTCTTTCTGACATCTACACAGAAAAGAAAGTTCTTTCCTGGAGGAGTTCATTGCAAGACTCATGTTGAAGTTTTATACTGCTGCATAACATTACTCAGCTCCTCTTGTAAGGATTTTATTAATTGCAATTATTATATCAGGTGCAACAAATTAAGGATGAAGAGAAATTGTAGGATTTAGTGAAAGCTTTTGTCCCAACAGCATAATATTATTTGTGGTTTTAAAGATGGTGAGCACTGATGGTTGTTTAGTATTCCTGATAATCAGGTCCATCGCTCTGCAAACAGGTTAAGCATCCAGATTAATCAGAGGTAAGACACTGGAGAAATGCATCAAGATCAGAAATCGTTTTCTGAAGAGGGCTTTAAAGATTTTTTTTTGCTTTATGAGGGCAGGCTGACTTCCAGAGGTTTCTCCCTATAATCCTGGGGAAATGTCTTAACCAGTTAACATGGGAATTCTCCCATATGACACTGCAGGCACCTGTTTAGGAGCAAAAACCAAAAAATATTTTTTTTCCCTGATAAACCCCTGGCAGAGATATGATCTACTGAGAGAGGAGCTGAGAGCTAATTAGGTGTATTACTATTTCTCTAGCTGTACTGGCACTTATACATGAAGGGTCTAAATATGCCACCTGAGAACTGATAGAAGTGAGAGCAGGATGGTTATAAGGAGATCATGATGAAACTGAGGTCCTTACCCTGTTGGTAGGAGGCTGGGGCTATGTATGACTACTTCACTGGCTAATCAGTTCAAACCACACTATACCACAGTTCATATCACACTTATATGGGTTTTTCAGATGAAATTCATACTTTCATAGTCTGTCTTTATTTGGCTGTATGCAGACTTCCTTTCTGAGTTTACGGTAGTCACAACAAAAGGCTGAATACACAATCTTCTCTGTATCTTGCATCACTTTTGTGCCATTTGATTACTTGGTTCATTCCATCTATTGGCTTCACATCCAATTAGGGCAGCTTCTCACTGAGCAACCATCTTCTGAGCTTAAATGCTCTTTTGTGGAGCTTGGCTCAAGAACTTCTGCAGTTTTTAAGTAACACTCTGGAGAAGAACTAGATAGAAGTCAGTGCCCTTGCCCCATGTGGTCTATTCATTTGGTTTGTATTTTGAAGATAGCTTGTCAGAAGGACTAGAACTTGATTTTAACAAAAATTAAATGGGAGGGGGGAAAGGCAGGTCCCAGGACTGTGCTGTGCCAAATAATGTGATGCTAGTATTTCATATTCAAAATAGTTTGCTTTAATCACATTTGCTGTTACTCAGAAGCACCGAGGAAAACATGAACAAGTGTTATATCCTAGGTCTGCTATCACCTCGTAACTAGTTGATGCTCTCCTTTTTCTTTCCTTACTCTTCCTGGTGTTTTGAAGAAGGTGAATACCATTCTAGTGTTTCATTTATTGGAGAAAGTCAGCAGGTGTATGCTAAGTGGCTTGCCCAAGACATGCAACCTGTGTGTGCTAAAGGCTTGAACAATAACTGGATTGTCTTGTGTTCTTTATTGCATATATTTGTGAGAAGTACTTTGTAAGCTGCTTGAAAGGAAATGTAGGGAGGAGGGGTCTTACAGGCTTGTTTATCCATAATACTTGCCTTTTGAATACTAATTTTTCAAGTTTTTATTAATGAAAGAGGAAAGAATGAATAAAATAACCTTGTAAAAATAATTTTCCAGTTTTTGAAAGAAGTGGAAAGTCCATTCTGAAAAATTCTGGCTGTTCAGAAATCAATTTCGGTTTCAGTAGCTGTCTGTGATCCACAGCTTTCCAGTTTTGCTTTAAGGATGTGAAGTTATTGACAGTCCTACACATCTGTGAAAGGATGAGTAAATGAATTGTTATTAAGCAGTGTTGAAAGAAGTGATTGTCATTGAAGAGTTAGGAAAATGTTAATGTTAGGATTGACAAGGAGGTAATTATACTTCAGTAGCTTCGTATTCAATTGATGTTTACTGGCAGGAAATCTGGAAAGTATTTCAGAGGCCTATAGCCTGCCTCCTCCTTATTTACATTTTCTTCTCTTCTCTGCCCTCTGGTTCTCTTTGCCCCTTTCATCTCTGCATACTTGTGTGCACATTCACTTTGGAGGGGTGGGTTTTAAAAGCTGCAACCCTCTTTCTCCTTTCACTGGATGTAAAAAGATTTTTTTTATTCCAATTAGAACTGAATTCAGTTCACTGGAATTCATTATTAATTATGAAAACCATATGGGCCCTATTCTTACATTTCATGTACTTTCTGTGCCTTTGGTTACCTGTGTCAGGGTCAAAGGGACAATTCTCTGTTTATATTATGAGATGCTGGGGTCCCCTCCTCTCAAATGCCTGAATGTCTTGAAAGCACTGCTCAGAAAACTGCTAGCACTGGGCTTATTTCCCACAAGGAGCTAAAAACAGCAGAGGGAGGAATGACTGGGGGCTCACTGTGATGGGTTTGGGTTTATTTATTGGTTAAATTATTTCACAACTGAAGTTTGACACGACTGGGAAGTTGCATGTACCATCTGGTCCAAAGCTAGAGGCTCTGATAGTTCAAGAATCTTCCCATGTCCTATCCCTGTGTGCCCAGGAATTCATGGCATTACCTGATAAGATGGACATCTTTGTAGCATTGTGTGAATGGGAAGCTTTTTCTTCCCAGAGCTATCTAAATATTCCTCTGTTGGAGGCTTTGGGGTCTTGCAGCTGCAAGATGGGTTTGGGCCAGCACCAATAGCAAAGGAATTCAGTTTAGGAAGGACGTTGAGATGCTTGAGNGAGTTACTTTTATATATTTAACACCAGTACTGCCAGCCTATTTATGGAGGAATTGCAACAGTTACATCTTGCTTCTGCAGTGCCTGGGCAGAAGATGCAGGTAATTGTCTCACTGTTTAGCATACCAAGAAAGTTATGTACCTGCTGTGACACAACACTCCTTTCTGGGAATCTGAAGGGCAATGGGAATGACCCTGTGGTGAACGGCCTCTTCAGATGAGGGAGCTTCTCTAGGCTGCTCTCCAAAGAGCAGCTGCTTGGGCAGAAGAGGCCCAAAAGATCCAAAATGTTTGAAAGCTTCAGTCCAATTCTTGACAGTGATACCTTCCCATGGCAGCTGCTGCTTGGGTTGTTTCTGGCAAGGAGAGGGAAGGACTGGTGCTACTGCTGTGCTTTCATCCAGCCAGTCACTCAAGGGCTCCTCCCTGTGCTGTGACAGGACCTGTTTTTTCCCTCAATGCAGAGCAGCTTCCATTTCCTGCTTTAGTGATATGAGATCTTACTTTTTTTCCTCAGAGTGCCAAAAATGAGCAGCATGGTTGGGTTCGGTATTTATTTAGTACCAGCACTGCAGAGATCATGAAGGTAAAGCTTTCTCAGTCCTGAGGCACTGAGTCCTCTTTAATGTGCATCTCCATTGACAGAGGTTGGTTCTTGCTGCATTAGGGCTGGCAAACGCAGGAGATGATGTCCATGGCCTTTAGGAACTGGGGTATGAAAAACAAATGCTGGACCATGCTGAGCACTTCCTACATTTGTCAGAGGTGCCAGCAGCTCTCCATAACTGGCCTTAGCGAAACAATCAGCTGGCAATTTACCAACAGAAATAGCTGCAGTGCTAATTTTTAGAGGTGCTCAGCACCATCTGCTCTCATAGGACTCACCTTACTGAAGAGAAGGTTAAGTGGCTATTTAATCATGGTCTGTAAGTACCCACTGAGGGATAAGATGTCTGGAGCAAAGGACTCTTTAGCAAGCAGGCAAAGCCACAGGATCCAGCGGCTGAGAGTTGAAGTCGGCAAAGATCAAACAGGAAATGCAAGGCGTATTTTTAAGAGAGGGTAATTAGTCCTTGGAACAACTTGCTGGTGGATGTGGTGAAGCTGTCTATCACTGCAAGCATTTAAATTGCATCTTACACTCTATTGCCATCACAAGTAGTTGGGCTAGACAGAGTGGCTTGGCAGGGAGGAATGCTGTGACCTGCATCATGCAGGAGGTCACCTGAGATGGTAATGTAACCCCTCCATCTGTAAATCAATCCACCTGGAGTCCAGGATGCTTCACAGAACTCCATGTGAGAGGAGGATTCCTTACAGCACCTCTCCAACTTTCACAATTGGTTTTCATTCCCTGGTGAGCCACAAAAGTCTCTGTGTGCAGAAGATGCATAAGCCCTATGGACTGACAGTTGCATTACTGAGCTGGGGATAAAAATTTAAGTCCCTGGTCTGTGTCAAGCAGGGCAAGCTTTTTCATTGAAAGTTGTAGAATTACACAATGTATAATCTGCCCCATCTTCTTAGTGACTCACCTGTTGACTCAAACACTTCAGGTCTGTCCCTGAAAGCTAGTTTGAAAAAGTGTGTCTCTATGAAATGATTCAGCTCCAATTAAATGTGACATTTTTATTAAATTTTCTATTAGATCATGTGATCAGGACCTGTGAAAATCGGCTTTGAGCAAACAGGAAACGAAACAATTCTACCATGGTTGGGGCTGGAAGAAGTTTTGCTGTAGCACTGACGAAATAATGCCACTCTGAAAGTAGAGAATTAACCATGACAATCTTCTTGAGGGATAGGGGGAGATGTTTTGTTGTGGATTCAAAAGAGAGAGGCCAGCTGGGGCAGGCAGTGAAAGGTCTTTCAGGTGCAGTGTGCACTGTGGATAAAGATGCCGAGGATCACGGGAGAGAGGCAGCAAAGGAGAAAGGGCAAGTGTTGTGCTTGCTGCCCAGGCAAGCTCCCCAGCTGGGATCACTGGGCATGGCTTCTCAGGCTGTGCCACAGATGAGATCAGATCTGTGAGTGCAGCACTCGTGTCTGTGCAGGAAACAGAGTCAGAGGTGAGGACAGAAAGAAAGGCCAAGACTGTACCTTCTTGCTCCCAGTGTATGGGATGGTCTACAGTAAATTAATGATGATATGTGACTGTTGGACTCCACCTAAGTCCTTAGGCTTGTGTGTTCTGTAGGGTGTTTGTAGGAGGTGGTTGCCTAGATTTTGGTTTTGGTTTATTTGACGGGTTTTGGATTGCTTTCCTGATGTTGAGAAAACATCCAGAATCTGAACTCTCTGAGCACATGGCAGGAAGGATGGTGTCTGCTTGCAGCATGAGTTAGCTCTCCTATTATGACAGTGGTCACCCTACAGATAACACCCTTTTTCTGATGGTGAATCACTGTGTTTGTCCCTGTATCTGAAACTGAAATCTTGGTTCACACAACTGGCACTTCAATCAGATCCACTTGATGGGTCAGCATTGCCCAGGCTCTAGTAATACATCAGACACATAAGACACATGAACTCAATACCAAGACAGGTTGAAAAGAAAAAGAAGAGTCTGAGTTCCTCAGCCTTTCGAGTCAGTCACTGTTCTTTGCTTCCCATGGAGTGCTTAGCTCCACAGGAAAAGCTTTTCCTTATCAATGTTGCCACAGAGCACAGGGGTTTGCTTTAAAGCTTCTAAAGAAAGTCAAGAGGTTTTAGAGATGTAAGCTTTCCCTAGAATCCACTGTCACTTGTATGTTTCACTGTTAATACTAATACGTTAATACTTTATATGCCTGGAAACAAATGCTTTTTCATTAATACTGGGAAGGTCTGGAGGCTATTTGATTTGTATGCTTGCTTGATGAAATTACAGTCTATTGGTGGTCAGAAGGATGTTACATGGTAATTTACGTGACAGAGCAAGTCGGAGAGCAGTTTTAGCTGACACGCCTGGTAAAATGTGCAGCAGTTACAATATTTTTGGTTTCTTAATTTGTCTCTGAGGTATTACATGAGTTTTCATTTTGCACAGGCAGTTTAGAAGTGAAATGTTTAGATTTAGCCTTTTGAATCCTTTGGTATGCAATTTTTTTTTCCCTGCATATTTTAAGCATGTCTGAAATCATTGGTAAACTTTACAAAACAATTTAGAAACTTTATGTGGAAGGAAAGTACAGGCCTCAATAGGTGGATGATTTTGGACAATAACTTTTGATACAAGATTTGTCCTGTGATATTCAGAGAGGAATCACTAATGTTCATGCATCATAGGAAAACTCTGGTGTGGTCTCTATGTCCACTTTGAGCTAAATTTTGCCAAATCTGGCTTTTCTGTTTTGTTTTGAGAACAGCCATATTACTTAGCAGCACACTGGTTTGCCTCCTTGTTGAACACAGTCTGACCTTATTCAATAAGATGTGACAAGTGTAACAAGGTATAGCAATAACA
This sequence comes from Ploceus nigricollis, assembly GCA_013399945.1. Lineage (NCBI taxonomy): Eukaryota > Metazoa > Chordata > Aves > Passeriformes > Ploceidae > Ploceus > Ploceus nigricollis. The sequence goes on from VXBC01004513.1 coordinate 759,913, forward strand.
GAAGATCAAAACAAGTGCATTCAAAGCTCAGGCTGGAAGTCCCCAAAGACGTCTGCAGTTTTTCCATCCCTCTTTCACAAATATTGGAATAAATTGTCCAAACAAAGTGTGCCAAGGGGAAGGGGGTATGTTCTTCATGTTGAAGAAGAAGAATATGCACTCAGTTGCAGTCGGGTAATCACAAGTAATTTGGACTAGCATCTGGCATTTTATGTCTGTGGGCTTCATCTGCAGCTATTATCATCAGGGGATTGGGGTGGAGAGGGAAGGAGGGAGAAAGGACTAGACTTGATTGGTTTCTGTGTTTTGGCTAAGACAATTTAAACTTTGTGAGAGTCATCTGCTTTATTTCACAGAAACAAAAAGCAGATGGGGAAGAGGATATAAACCAGAGAACAGTGAAGGTGCAAGGTTAACTGGAATAGCTCTGTCTGTTGTTGAGATACCTGCATATTTTTTTGAATAACAGAATATATGATTGAAAAAAGGTGTAATAAGATTTGTATTCATTAGCAATAATACAGTTGTAATTGTTCTATTATTGCCTTTGTACCACGTTAACAGAAAAAGATTTATGTTTGCTGACGTACATTGAAAAAAAAAGCTGGATCAGCAGTAATAGGATAAATGGATCTGTTTTTAAATATACGAAAAATATTAAAACACTGCCAGTAGCATCATTTAAGTGGGTGTTTCCATTTTAGAGTTGACTGGATGAGAGTTGCTTCTGCCAACAGAAGCTTGAGCAGACTTAACCCATCCCCTGCGAGACTCGTAGCTGGAATTGGTTTGCCTGAGTACCCTGTGCCAGCCAAATCAAAACTGAAGTGGACAGTCTGGGTGACCTATAGGGGCTGCTGGTGAAAGCTTTGCTGACCTTATTTTGCAAGAATGTTTTCTGGTTTGGGAAAGAGAGAGAGAGAAAAGTATTTCTAATCCTGTCAGTATCACAAGACGAAGCTGCTTTTCAGCTGCTTTTTTAACTACATGAGTTAATTGAGAAGAAAGCAGCTATAGTCATGGCTCTCTTTTGTTGCCAGACCAAGTACACCACTGGAGTGACTCAAAGTAGTAAACTGTCAGTGTGGTCATAATTCAGGTTTGAATAATTTGCACATTCATTTGGGAAAGATTCTTTGGATCTCAATTTTAAAGCCCTGAGTATTCTTGCGGCTTTAAATACAATTTGAAGGCGCTCAGAACATCCGGGTTTCACAAACAGTGAAATGACCAGTAAGCAAAAAATACTGGGTTTTTTCTTTTCTGAGTAGGTGATATGTAATGTTGCCATTTCTGGAAGAGTCCAATGTCAGGCTGGATGGGACTTTGAGCAACCTAATCTAGCTCCCCATCATGAGATGCTTGTACTCTTCATCACAAACTTTCTGGGCATTTTATCCCATAAAAACTGTGAGTTTATGGCCTCAAACCCAGGCTTGCATCAAAGGGGAGTGGGGGGGAGGGCTTAGGTGAGACTTAGCCATGTCCAGCCCCATACAACACTGTCATCCCTCTGCCAAGCCCAGTACAGGTTTACCCGCAGTAGTTAAACCCTTCCAGCATCCTGGGCTGCTCAAGCCACTTGGACATTTTGGCAGTCTGATATTTTATTAGTGTTTCTGCAGAACTTTAATGGGAAACATTTAGTGTCAACTTCCTGCATTATGTTTGCTCAGTCATATATGCAACAAAACTGTGGGGAAGAAAATTTTTGTGCATCTTCATAATAACTGCGTATTTTTGCATGTGGTGAAGAATGAAAACACGTGTTGAGACAAACAGGCACACATGCAACGTGCACACATGTGTGGATATATGCACACAGATACTTTCTTTTATGTTCTGATATTATCATGATCTGTTTTGTAGAGATACTTAACATAGTTCTGGACTAAATACTTTCTTTTTGCTAATGTTCTAATCATATTTATAAATGTAGCCACTGAAGTATGTTTTCAAGTGACGTCTAAGTAGTTATTTGTGTGTCTACTAGGATTTTATGTGCCTAGACTACTTTAATGACAGTTTTCCAAATATATGTGCTTGGCTATATCTTTACAAGAAAAGTAAGGAGTTAAAAATTAAATTTAAGAATCTTCTGGTGTTAGAAATGTATTCGTATTTTCTAATACTCCCACCGACTTCAGTCGACAATGAAAGGCAAACATTCAGTCCCCATGTTCATTGTGAGAATTAAATATAAATATGGCACGAAAGCATTTAATTCAGGTATTGTTTAAGGTCCTCTTTTCTCTAATAGCAATAGAAATATCACGTTTCCACTGGTTTCCAGTGCTTTGTAGTCTTTTCTTTTTGTGCAAGCATAGATTTTTGGTGGCTTTTATCTTAAAATATTAATAGATGTATTAGCTGCTATGGAAATACTGTTTTTTCTGGCAGTTACAAAACTGAAATGTTTCAAAATAAAGCATTTCAGAACTATGGGAAGCTTTGGAAAAAGCAACCAGATTTCTTTTTAGTCTTTGCAAACTTGCCAGTGTTAAATGTGAATAATAATAATAATAATAAATGCTATTATTCTGCTTTGACAGATATGCAATTTGTGTGCATTTCCTTAGTCAGACATTTTTAGTGGTTGGTACTAATTTCATTTGTATTCTAACAGCTAAACTGCAAACCTAGGACACAATTCACATTAATTATGTCTCAGATCAAGAGCCAGTTTGGGTAGGAATTGTCAGGATGACGATCACAAATAGAGTTTATGCTTTCTACCTTAAATTTCTGTTGGACTCTGGCTGTGCTAGAAACCTGGATATTAATTCCTGAATTACACCTGTGTAGTGATAAAAATTGATTCTGTTACGTGTGGCTTTTTTAGAGCCAAGAGTAACCTGCACAATGGAAAGTAAACTGAGAGTCAGATGGAAAAATCCCACAAGTCTCAGGAGGGAGAGGGAGGCAAAATGTTGTCGAGAAGTGTGATGGGGTGATTTCTGATTAATTTTTTTTTTTGTATTTTCTTTATTTATTACATGAAAGGCAGTACCTTACTAGACCTGGCAACTCAGAAAATTATTTTCCAGTAGAAAAAAAGGGCTACATTTACTGAGTATGGGTGAAAAGACCATTGTTAAATTAATCTAATTCTGCACAACAGAGTTCATTCTGTTTCAGGAGAATTTTAGAAACTGGCTGGATTTCAAGCTATGTTTTAATGCAACTTTTTGGCTGCCTGCCTCCTCGGAAAGTCAAAGGCCTCTGCTCAATAACTGAGTATAAATACAGTCAGAGCAGTAGGTCTTTGTTTCAGTCATGCAGAACCAATTTCTTGTTTGATGGTATCACTGTTGCATATTTTTAATTGAAACTGTTTTGAGAAGTACTGACGTAAATTCTCATTATTATTCTGTTTTTCCCCTGTAAGATTATGGTGCTGTCTGACTTTGTTTGATATTGCTGTGATCACCAGCACCTATATTTAAACATAGACATATCCCCAGATTTGGGAATTGGGATAAGAACTACCTTTCAGTGATTAAAACCAGAGTACCAGAGAGTACCAGTGTATTCATTAGCCTGTTAATGAAATGCTTCTGCTAATGCCAGTTGTTATAAAGATTTAATAGGTTTAACATGGGGCTATGGCACAACCCCAGCAGCCCTCAGTGCTCTTACTGAATCTAAATATTCATCTTGGTAAATATGCCTGATGTTTATTCCATAGTGATGATTACCTCTGCTGTCCAACAAAAAGTGAACCTCTACTGTATGTTAAACACACCCTTCAAAACAACATTTTTAAAATAACGAGTGTTCCTTGAAAAATCTGGTTTTCTTCCTTCTCAAAATTAACAGTTGCCATTAATAAGGCATCTCTTTTAGAAAGACATTCTTTCAATCAGCAATTCTTTCTGTCAGTGGCTTTTTTACAGAGAGTTAGATGCTGAATAAAGGTGTGAGCATAGTTGAGTTGTAAGTCACAAAAAGTGAAAAAACTCATACTGTGTCTGTAAAGTTTGGAAAATTCTTCCTTCTGTCCCTAACCGGTACCTGACTCCCAGGAGGAGGGTGAGTCCTAAATATTCAGTTTAGAAAATTAATGCAGTCTTAGAGAGTGGAAAGTTTCTTTTTCCAGCAAGGGTCAGATTTTGAAATCCATCCATGGCTTTTGCTCGGCCTTGCATTTGAAATGGTTGTCTGAGGTTTATCTTGGTGACCTCTTCCAGCCTCTTGAATCTTTCAGGTATCTCAGGAAGAATTTTGAATGCAACTCTGCAATACCCTTGCTATTCAGGGAAATATGACTTTTTCCATTCCTGTTTTTAAAGGATGATGCTGAAGCAAAGGCAAGACTAAAGGATGCAAGCTGTTTGCTGAGTGTCAGTATTTGGAGGATATTTTTCTGGTTTGTGTTTTCAGACAGCCCTTGAGGGGCTTGAGGGATAGATGTGTTCTGTGACCTGTCCCAGTGAGAATCTCAGCACACTGAACACTTTGCCCCTTTTTTGAAGTTGGGATTGGACTAGATGGGTTAATCTTCCTTCATCTATAGCTATGAAAATAAGTCTGGTCCTTAACTGATTCACAGCTCTTTAATTTATGAGATAAGGTGATAGAAATTAGTGGCAACATTTAGCACAATTGATGACAGCTACAATGCTTTAATATCAAAACATCTCACTTCCTTTTGCCCTCAGTGCCTACCACACAGTTTTTGTATTGTCTTCTTTGATTTTGCCACATAACAAACCTGGAATTTTAGAACTAATGCAAGGTTATTAGTTGAGTTTCATGTTCATCTTTGGCTCACCTTCCTTTTTAAACCAATCTTACTGTGTCTGCTCAGGGCAGATCTGGTTATTCCCTCTACTTTTTAATGCTTACATGGTGGTTAATGTGGTTTTGTCACCTTCTTGCTCTTTACTCTGTAAATGTAATTTAAGCTATGAAAATACACCTGTAGCGCTTTGCCATCCTAGTCACTTCAAATAGGTGACATTCCCTGAAGAAAAACTAAATTTCTAGGTTTTCTGTGTGCTGACTGAGTAGTTAAATATTTGAATGCTCTCAATATTTAATCAATTAGATTTTACAAAGGCACACAAAAAAGCTGGCAATCCTCTTGTTTGTTTATTAGTAGTAGGCTCAGGTAGGGTGATTATGTGTTGTGTCACTAACAGCCTGAAAGGAATATTTGGGAAAACTCTGAAATGTAAATTTGGTGAGCAGTCTACCAAGAGGGAACAAAGACGGGGATTATAGGAAAGAATTTACAGACAAAGGCAGATTAAAGGGACTTTGTTTTACTCATTAGTTTCTGTTCCTTCAGGAGATCGGCTACAAATCACCTGAAAAGCTCAAGAGTCCACTTGCAGGCTCTGCGCACTTGAAGCTGTGTGGAGTTTTGCCCTCACTTCTCCCTCGAATACCAAACTAATTGGAAAGAAAAAGTGTGACTGCTTTGTGTGTGCCGATGGGTCAAATAGAGTGTTACAAAAAGTGTGTATATCAAACTTCTTAGCCATCTTCTAATATTGTTGTTCCATAAGGAGAACATGGCCCAAACTCTGGCTATAGTGAGCCAGGGCACTGGGTAGGCCGTCTGGGGCAGTATATTGGTCTGAAATTTGAGTAATAAATACCTACAAAAGTACTCACTGATCGCAATTTCATAGATGGACTCAGTTTCCATGGGCAGTTTTAGGCACCACAAGATAAGGATATAAAGCTGTTAGCATCCAAAGGAAAGCTATGAAGACGATGAAGGGCCTTGGGGGAAGCCACATGAGGAGTGGCTGAGGTCACTTGGTCTGTTCAGCAGCCTGGTGAAGAGGAGACTGAGGGGGGACCTCGCAGCAATCTCCAGCTTCCTCTCATGAGGGACAGGCACCCATCTCCTCTGCCTGGGGGAACCAGGGATAGGAGCTGGGGGAATGGCCTGAATTTGTGTGAAGGAGGAGTGGGCTGGATGATAGGAAAAAGTTCTTCCCCTGGAGAGTGGCTGGGCACTGGGACAGGCTCCCCAGGAAAGTGGGCACTGCACCGAGCCTGCTGGATTTCCAGAAGTGTTTGTACAACACTCTCAGGCATATGGTGTGATTCTTGGGGTTGTCCTGTTCAAGACCAGGAGTTGTACTTGATGATCCTTGTGGATTCCTTCTAACTCAGGATATTCTGTGATTCTTAGTAGGAAAAGCAGTGGCAGGATGTGAATAATTTAAAATGCTTGGGGCCTTGTGACCCTTTCAGCTTCTGTCTCCTGGGTACCCCTGGGCTAGGGAATGCATTTGCCTTCTGTGGTCTCTATGGCTATGTAGTTTTAAGTTGGAACAAGCTTTACTCTTCACTCTTTTTCCCCACTCAGGCCTTTGGCAAAGATCTCTAACATTCTTAGACAGTGCCAGGTCTATTTTCTAGGAATTAGTACATTAGTTAATGGTGTGAGGAAGGAATTTTTCTTCTAGCTCCCAGGAGCTGTAGAAATTTTCTCTTCTTGACACAGAAAATCCAGTAGGCCTGAAATCTCCTTTGCAGTTCAGCATGGTGATCAGGCAGTCTCATGTTGATCACTGAGGAACACCCAATTACAGCACAATTTTCCTAATTCCGTCAAAAGTAATTTATCCAATAGCTTGGCCAGCAGTGTGAGTGCAGCTTGAGATTCATATTAGGTAATCTGAGCAGACAGGTAGAACAAATTAAAGGAATAACATGGTGGCATGGGGTAGGTTGGTGGAGCATAGCTTCTGCTCCCTTGTTTCCCTTCCAGCTGTGTGAATGCCCATCTGAATTGCTCTAGACATTTCAAGCCTCGTGTTCTGCTTTGCACTCCTGCTTTCATCAGGTGTCACTTGACAAGGCCTTGTTGGGACTGCTCAAAGCCTAATCTGTAGGGAGGCAGGAATGACCAGCTTATTTCCTTGGTGATTTCTTTTTTAAGTGATAGACTTTTCTCTTCCATGTGACTTGCCTTTGCCCTGCAGCTCAATCTCTGAGTCTGTGCTAAGACTAAAATCTTTAATCACCACAAAAATTACAAATTCCTCATTGTGAGGAATTACTCTAAGGTCTGCCAGAGTGAAAAATTCCTTTTAAAAATTGCATGTTGATAAGTTTGATGTGGATTGTGTTCTGCAGTGATCCCTAAGGATATTTTCTTTTTTGCACCTGTTTTAACTCTGAATGCTGTTTGTGTGGAAGAAGGGCTGCCATTCTGTGCAAGACACACTTGCAAAACTTTTTGTGCCTTACTGTACTAGGACTTATGCAATATCCTTAAGGGGTTTTTTTTTCCACTAAAAAGCAGTTATTCTGTGCAAAATTTGAGATTAGTGTGACAATTAACTTTTTTTGTTTCTGTGTTACCAAATTAGCACATCCTAATAATAATAAGTGCTAGCAAAGTGTCTGTTAAAAGACATATAGCAGGTGAACTTAGTATTTCAATTCTCTGCCTTGCATTTGGTAATGTAACAGGAGAGGTCTTGAACACATGGCTCCTTATGCTTGAAATAAAAATAAAATCCTTTATGCAACATAGAGAAGATTGGCTCTCAAAAAAAAGAGTTAAAACAACTTGTTATGAAAATACTAGCTGCTGAGAAAGAGAATAAACATGTCATTAGGTGTTCAAAAACATATAGTTTGCTTAAGCATTGTAATTGTTATTCACATTCCTTTCTGTTGAAAAGATATTCTCTAATGTATTGACTTTATGCCTGCAAATTATGCTTTTTGCTGATTATATAGGTGAAATTCTTGAAATCTGAAGTAAGAGACATACCTGCAGGCAATGGCCCCATGCAACACTTTTGGATTCCATTTAAAAATAAAAACTAAAAGTCAAATAATTGCAGATTATGGTCACACAACAATTTACATTGGGTGTAAATGTGGTTAGATGCACTTTCTTTGACTGTTAAATACTGATTTTGGATCTAGATTGTTCATAACACGATGTTTTCCCTCCTGTTGTTGTGTGGCCCAGAGTTTGTATGAGATGCCTAGGATGGGGGTGGGACTAGTGCAGGGCTCATAAATACAGCAATGTTATTTGGTTTTTAATTGCATTGGAATTTATGGAACTTGTACTAAATCTATACCACTGCCAGAATGCCATCAGGCAATGAATTTACAAAGGCTTTTACATGATGTCTGGACTGCAGTGGGTCTCTCAGGCTTTAGTGATCTAGCCTTTTGGTCTATGTGAATGCATCAATGTGGTTGTATCTGTAAACTCTTCTTGGGGTTTCAGTTGATTCAGTGCTTCAGGACAGAGAGTAACTGGCCAAGTTTCTCTAAAAGGCTTTTGCCGTTTCTTCGTATGGGATAACCCTCTTCTCTTTGTGTTGAAATCTTTGAGAGTAAAACAGTGTTATAGTCAAAGGTCATGATCATCCCTCTAACTCCACTGTCAGGGTTTTGGGAATCTTAACATCTGTTGTCTAGCTCTCATAATTTTGGCACTGAACAGGGCTCTGTGCTGAGCAGAAGTATAGTGCAAGACACAAATAATCTGTATTTGTGAGCCATCCCTAGACCCTTGCATCTGACTCGTGTAAGTGCTGTCACAGACTTGCTATATTTGCTTTTTGTTCCACTTATTCACAAAATAAATTATCTTAGTGTCAATCCATCTGTGTTGGAAATGTCCACAAAACTTCCTCCAGCATGGACAGAACAACAAGCTTTGCAGGACCAAGGCAGCTGGTCCTCAAAATTTGCCTTTCAGTCAGTGCTTGGAGTTTTAAAATGAAAATACAAAGTCTGCTCCTGACAGCTGGTGAGGGTATTCTTGGTGATGGCTTGGAAAATCTTGGACTCTGTGGATGTGGTTGAATGGGGCGTGCAGATGTTTCTAAATGATTCTGCTAAAATTGTTGCTTCTGGTGCAGATAATAAAAAATAATATAAACCCAGTCAGTAACTACTAATCTTGCACTGAAGGACTGTCTTGTTTGGATTATTTTTGTAGTAGGAATTATGATTTCATTTCCCAAAATACTAATCAGGTTCTTTCACAGGGATGGTCAAATGATGGGAGGAAAAAATTACATCTTCAGAGACATGATAGCACCAATACCTGTTTCTACTGAAGGTTAACAGTCTCTTTTTGCAAACATTTTTTTACTTGTTTACTGTACTGGCAACCTTTCATGTGTCACATGGTCAGTCCCTGGTGTCTGAACCCTACAATTAAGCATCTGCCAACACTCTAATCATGACATGTCATCATGTCTAGGCTGGCATTCTTTTTTGTGTGCTCCAAATGTTTTAGCTTTAAATCTTATTCTTCTAACTGTATAGTGTTGTTTCTCATTGATTTGCAATGTAATTTTGCATAACAATACAATATTGTTTTGAAGTTGCTAAAGAGTTTTTTATAAATCAGTATATCTAGTCTAATAAATCAGATGCTGGACAATGCATTGATTTTGGTTTATTCAGTTGAAAATTGAGAGTCTAATTCTTGGTAAGTGGTGGGAATGGTCTTATGCTAGCTAGTGCCTGAGAAGAGTTCATCACTGAGTTAATTAATAGCAGTTCATATTCTCTCAGGGTGACTGGCCCAGTGCTCTTAATCATGTCAAGCTTCTCTGATTTATGTTTAGTGTAATATAAATCAAATGTAAATAGATAGTAAGCCTTTCATGTAAGGCTTACTGTCTATTTCAAAACACAGTGGTCCAAGGGTGGGTATAAAATTACTAGATGGGTTTGCTACTGTTGTGCTGCTCAAACTCTGGTACAATGCTTCTTCAGAAGGGTGTGGGGTACAGTTTGTTTTATTTTACAATTGTGTAAAAACGATGTTAAAATTAAATTCAATATTAAGTTTAAAATTCAGCTCAGTACTGAACAATGTCACTGTCAAATTCTTGTACTTGCATCTGTTTGATTCTGGTACAACTGAAATATAAACACATGGATATGTGCTCTGCTGGATATATGGAGTATTTACAGTTGAGCATCTATTTCAGAATGGGGATGAAATCTGTTGAACTGACTGGTTGCCATCTTATTCTGTGTCTAATTTTATTTTTTTTTTCTTACACATAAACAAGAGAAAAAACTAAAATACTTTTCTCTTTGGTTGTTCTGGTATACAGATGCTGTTGAAAGTAATTAGCTTCATTGTTTGAATATCAGATCTAGGCAAAGAAACACTGCTTTAAGATGCATAACCCTGCTGACTTCAGAGCATCAAAGAAAACAGCATCCTGCCTGGTTCCAGTGCACTGCCCTGCTTTTAGCCTAGCATAACTTTGTTTTCTCTGCAACAGATTTTTTGGCTTAGGTGGGTAATGAGCAGGTGAAATGTGATGGGACATTGGACCCAGACCTGGATATGGTGGTGGCTGCCAAAGCTGGTCATGCCCAGGGTCACTCTGAGTCCTAGTGGCCCTGGCTGAGCCACAGACTGAGGTAATTTTTCTCTTACTCACCAGCCAGGAAATTATTCGTGGAGATATTAATTCAGTCCAGAGAATTGACCTCCTGCTCTTTGGAAGGAATATCAAGTCACTGGTTAATAGTGTTGTGTGCTTCCACTAACAAGGAGGTTGATGTAAAGTCTTTTCAGTCGGTGTTCTCACATGGACCTACAGCAAGGAGGCTTGGTTGAGAAAACTGCCGAGCTAAAATGGAAATAAATATACACTAGGGGGGAATAGCAGAGCTATAAAAATATTCATAAAGTCTGTGTTTAAATAACACAGGGCAGCATCTTTGACAGAGGCATATTGTGTGTAATAAAGTAAACATTTACAGTTAACTACTGTAGGTGGAGGTTATATGCCAGTGAAGCAAACCCTTCTGTCCTTCCTGTAACTTACATGGCAGAGCCTGACTGTGATGCAATCCTGCTGCATCACTTCACATGACACTATTGTGCCCTTGGGAGCAGAGGTTCATCTGTGTGGTTTAAAGGGAAGAAAAGTGGCTCTGCCCATGTGTGCTCCCTCCTGCAGGGCACACGGTGATTGCAGCAGAGCTGTAGTGGTGGAAGTCTTCCTCTGCTATGGACACAGGCTGGGAGAGTTGGGGCTGGAGAATATTCCAGGGAGACCTTTATAGCAGCCTTCAGTACCTAAAGGGGCTGCAAGAGAGCTCTTTACAAGGGCATGGAGTGATAGAAGAAGGGAAAATGTCTTCAAAGTCACAGAGGGCAGGTTTAAATTAGATAATAGGAGAAAGTTCTTCACTGTGAGTGTGATGAGGCACTAGCACAGGTTTCCTAGAAAAGCTGTGGGTCCCCCATCCCTGGAAGTGTTCAAGGCCAGGTTGGATGGTGCTTGGAACAGTCTGGTCTAGTGGAAGGTGTCCCTGCCCATGGCAGGGGAGTTGGAACTAGATGATATTTAAGGTGCCTTCCAATCTATGATGATAGGAGATGTCTATTCTGATGGCAGTTTACCTTTCCATCATGCTCCCTAGTTTCTGAATTATTTGCTTTAAGTATATAATAGTTTGCTTCAGTAAATCTGTTATTCTCTACTGATGTTTGTTTTCAATTTTTCTACTTCTCCTTAATCTTCTATAACCCTTATTCTCTCACTTTATTGTAGCTTAGTTATAAAAGTATGCAACTATAAGAGTCTAATAATAGACATGTAGTAGATACTGGAATCTTTCCTAAGACAGTATATCAATATTTCCAACTCTTTATTGTAGGGACAGCAAATAGCAAATAAAGGCTTGTTGATGGTGCTCCTTAGGCACACTCTGTGTGCATGTTTGCAGGGAGGAATAGGTGGATGTCCAGATTTGTGTGGGTGTTCTTACTCTGCACAAGATCAACTGCTTTAATTGCTCACTCTTCCTTCATCCATCTTCCTCAAGATGCTGAATCAAAATCCCATTCCTCTGCTAATCTCTCTCCACATCATATATTAGATTTCCTAACCACTCCATAATTTCTACAAGAACTAACAGATCGTCAGACGCCTGTAATAAAAGTGCTGTTTCATTCCAGTTGGCTGCACAGCACAGTCATCCAGACTGAGCATCGTAAAGCTTCGAGCTGGCTAATGGAAAAGGGAGCAGCAGCAGGGAAACGTGCCGAAAATGCACCGTGTGCAGCAGAGCTGCACTTTAGTCCAGAGCTGTGAGGGGTAAAATACTGTACCTTTCAGTTAATAATCTGCAATCCCATTATCTCTGAGCCATGAACTGCATTGTTGCTGATGTAGAGGCTGGATTATCCTATCTGCTTTTTCTACCATATATACAAAAGTTGACACTTTTATCTTGTCGGACAGTAGATCAAGTTTTACAGCAGCAACAAAGGATTAAAACAGTTTTGTACTGGGGACATTCAGAGGATAAACAGTGCTGTGTTATAAGAGGGAATGGCAGTCAGCTGTGTTACCATCTGGGAGAGAAACATTGAAGTGCTATTAATATGTAAACCTTTTAGATTTTATTCTTCTTCGTTTTTTTTTTTTTTTTTAGAATTGGTAGCATTCCTAAAGAACTAATTACAATTCTGTAGTCAATTTTGGTGTGCAAGGATGCTGCAAATAGTATTACAACAACAATTAACATGAGCACAACTGTCTTCTCATTTGCTTTTAAGGTGTCTTTTTGAGACACTAGAGAACAGGGTAAGATCAGATCAGGTTTTGTGTATGGCAGTAAATCCACTGTGTTGCATAAACACTCCAGTTGACACAGAAGAGGACAGTGCAGATTCTTCTCTATCTCAGCAGAACTTATCCATATGTATGGCAGTTACTCTTTCAATTCAATGTGGTAATCACTTAAATATCCTAATTGGCTAATTTTATTATTGCATTTACTGCTAATGTGCTAATTGTTTTATTTCTGGGAAAGCTGTAAAAAAAGATACTTGATTTATTTATCTTCTGCTTAATTTAGTTTTATTACAATATGGTTTGATTTTATTCTGTATTTCAGGAAATCATTATCATACATAAATATTTTAATGAAGAAGGGTAGGGGCAGAGTCAAAAAGGGAGAAGACAGAAAAATACAAGGTAGAAATTTTGTGTTTAAATGAATTTCTTTTGTGATCACAACATGTTTGGCTGTATTTCATTCATTTAGTTTCCTTGCAATAAAACACAAAAATAAAAAGCCAATCAGTACAAACTCTCCAGGGTTTTAATGTCCTGGATTCTGGTCGACATGGCCCAATTGCCTCTTTACTTTCTTGAAAGCATCAGCCCCTTGAAAAGGCTCATAACAGCTGTGCATAATTGCTGAGACACTGCACAGCCCTAAGCTGTAGAAGGGAATTAGCTCCCCAGAGCCAGGATGCTTTCCTTTGAGGGAAAACAGGGCAGGAACAGCTTCTCATCAAGATGATACCGGGTGAAGTACAGAAACTTCTAAGTCCCATCTGGGAAGTCCAGCTCTCTCTACTACAGGCAGAGATTCATATAATACCCATTCATCAGCCTATTTGCTACACTTCTGCTGTGCTAATTATTTTGATGGCTGTGTTAGTTGCTCCAGTGCTGACACTTCTAGGGGTGAAAAGTAAGTAAATTCTGAAGATAAGCTTCAGTTCAGAAAATAAAGGAATGCTTATGCTTAAAACTGAGCCCACATTGGCTGTAGGTCTGCAGCATTTTCCTCCTTTCGAACTTACTGGATCAAAACTTGGAGTAAGACCCATGATTTTGTTTCATCAGTTGTAGGTAATTCTAGAAACTCTATTCAGCTTACAGCATTTGTGGAAGGTGCACAGGTTTATCTTGATTCAGAGCTTTTAATGACTATCAATATGGTTAAGGGCTCATGCTTTTCTCTTTCTGATATGGGAGAGGAAAAAAATGTGTTCTGACCTCTGTAATTTCTCTCTTTTGTTGCAGCACGTCCTAAACTCTACACATGCCTAATTTCTAAGTAGTCCAAATCTTCTGGTTTTGAATTTTCCTTTTAGTCATGGAAATAAGGATGGAATTCAAATTCACTGAACCATGAAGCCATTAAAGAATCAAATACAGCATTTGGAAGGGTCAGCTGGATAAAAACTAGACTTGAATATCCAAATAGCAGAGAATGCTCATCTTAATTTTCTCTTTTTGAGAAGTTACCAAATTGGAGAAAAAGTGCCTCTTTTAATGAGAATATGTATTTGGCAATTTTATAGCTTATTGGTTAAAAGATATGTTTTTAAAGTGTGTTGCCTGTTTTCTTTCTCATTGCCTGTTCATAAACATCCCCTTTACATGACCTTAGAGATGCCTCCTTGACTTTCTTGCTGTCAGTGGACTTTCCATGTCATCCCTGATGAATCTTTAAGAATCCTAAGACTTTCTCTTTTTAAGGGTTTTTGGGTTCATTCTCTGATGTAGATGCCCCTCCTCTCTTAGAAGTCCTTTTCAGCACTAAAACATAGTGTTATGCTTTCCTAGAAGTCAAGGAGTTTTTGGGTAACAAGTTTTGAGGATTAAATAAATTGTGCTCTGTCTCCCTGGCTATATTGTACACGCTTCCACCCATTGGGTTTTTTTGTGGGTTGTTTTTATATTTTTCTTTTTGTTTTGGTTTTTTTTTTCCCTGTGTGTTTTGGGTTTTTTTACGAATTGTGCCTTTTAATGCAATATGTGGAGTTTAAAATCTCAGATGAAAGGATTTGGGCAGGGGTGCAAGCAAGTTCACTCTTAAGGATCTTGAATCTTTTTTGAAAAAGCTTTCTGTGACCTTTAGCAAGACTGGACTAGTGAAAAGGGTACTGTTCAAAGACTTTGAAATAAAGGTGGGTGCCAACAAGACTTTAGTGAATTTTAAAGAACCTTCTACCTGTCTCTCTCTGTCTGTATTGCAGTACAAGAAATCTTTCCTTCGATAGGAAGCAACTTGATTTCTACCCAGGGCTATATGTTTCATGTGTGCTATCTATTCTTAAAATGAAATCTCAACAGTTTGTGCAGCTTACATCCACAGCAGCCATCTATCACTTGAAAGAAGGCTTTAATTAACAGAACCCTAATTTTAATGAGGAACTGAGCCATGATCTTGTAAATTCTGTGGCACAGAGAATCACTTAGTTCAGGTTCACTCATAACAATCCTCAGCAGCATGGTGTGTTTTATGACTGTTTAACAGATTTTGATGTTAATCTAGGAGCCCATTCTGGAGTGCCTTTGTTCTTTACCTTGTAAGCATATTTTGAATTAATTGTGTTAACTTTTTAAAGCGTAACTGTTACTTGCCTTCTGATCAAAATGCCTGGTACGTCTGAGCTATTCACCCTGGGCCTCCAAGGAGATTCACTGCTCTCAAATCCTTCCCAAAAGTGTCTTTGCTGCAGTACCTAGGCCAGGGCAGGTGCCATTTTTGCAGAAACCACTCGCATTTAACAATTGCAGCAAACTAAACAGGTTATGCCATTTCACTTATCTCCTCTTCCTGTGACTTCAGGAATGTGCTGTGCAGGAGGAAGGGGCAGTTTTGGTGGCATGGTTGATGCTCTGGCTGAGATGTGCTAATTTAAATGTGCTGCACTTGACACAAAACCAGAAGGTGGGAAGTGAGGCATCCTGGAGTTTCCGCGTCCTCCCGTCGGAGCTGGCCCATCGCCGCCTGCAACTGCTCCAAAGTGACAGCAGCACGCTGAGCCGCTGTCACCTGCAGCTCTCCCCACCCCCGAGGGGCAATTCCAGCATGCTGAAGACAGAAGGATGTATCTACAAGATCCCTTTCCCTGAAATTGCTGCGTGGGGCGAAGATGCTCTGCAGCAATGTGAAAACGCTCCCTTTGAGGGAGGGATGGCCCCGGGGCAGCAGTGCCTGCTGCTTTCCCTGCTGTTTCTCAGAGCCCTCGCTAAGCAGAGCACGTAGGGGAATTTAAGAATGAATCCCTGTGTGAAAAGGTTTCTCCCCCTTCTTTTGAAGTATTATCACTCACAAGAAGCTATTCAGGTTGTTGTGAATGGTTTTTTTTAATGGGGACATTGTAAAGTCAGGGCTCCCCCATGAAATCACAAGTGAGAAATGTTGAAATAGTTCCCTGACAATGGGAACAGAACACCATTCTGACAGATTTGGAGCAGTAAATATACAGCTGTTTATCCATAGCAAAATAGGAAACTGATAGGACTCAAAGCATTAGGTGCACTATTTCAGGTAATAATCATGCATTAAACAAAGTTTTTATTATTTCATAATCCAAATGGCCCAGTATTTGACTGGGTTTTTTAACTATTATGGACCTTTAGTACTATTTTTAAAAAAGACTGAGTAGAATCAAAAAAGTTTTGGGTTGGAAGGGGCCTTAAAGCCCATCTGGTTCCAACCTTCCTTCCATGGGCAGGGATACCTTCCTTTCAACCAGGTCACTCAAAGCCCCATTTAACCTGAGGGAATACTTCCAGGGATGGGGCACCCACTTCTTTTTTGGGCAACCTTTGCCAGTGCCTCACCACCCTCATAGGGAAGAAGTTTTTCCTAATTTCTAATCTAAACCTATCCCTTCAGTTTGTAGCCATTCCCTCCTGTCCTATCAGTCTGTGCCCTCTTGTAGCCCCCTTTAGGCACTGTAAGAGGCTCTAAGGTCTCCCTGGAACCTTCTCCTCCCCAGGCTGAACAATGCCTCTCAGCCAGTCTGCAAAGAGGAAGTGCTCCAGCCCTCTGAGCATCTTCGTGGTCCTCCTCTGCCCTCAGCTCAGCATGTCCGCTTATTATCCAGCTTCTTATGTTGGGACTCCAGACCCCACTGCAGGTGGGGTCTCACCAGAGTGGAGCAGAGGGGCAGAATCCCCTTCCTCACCTGCTGCCTCTTGGTGCTTTGGATGCTACACAGGTGGTTTCTGGGCTGCCAGTGCACGTTGCTGGGTCATACTGAGTTTCTCCCACACCAACACCCCCAGTTCCTTCTCTTCAGGGTTGTTCTCATTCCATTCTCCACCCAAACTATACTTGTGCTTGAGATTATGTTGGCCCATGTGCTGGAAATATGTTTTTAGCAAATTGATATGTTATTTAATATCTTCCTGCTACACTAATGTTATGTGAGCACATAACATTATACCCATCTCCTTACTGCCAACATTCACACTTGATGTGTGGACTTCTTTTGCATTTTTTGAAAAATGTGCATTTCGTAACATTGGAGTTCAGCATTATCTTTTGACTTCCCAGTCAGCCTCTTATATTATCAAGGAGCTACACTTCCAGAATTTAACTGATGCTTTTGTTCAAATTACTGGTAAATTGTTTTGTACTAAGATCAGCAAACTATGAGAATAATTTTATTTGAATCTAAGTAGTCTTCCTATTCAAGTACTATTGAAAAAAAGCTTAAATCAGCATTCAAGTTACTATTCAGGCTCTGGTTTTTTTAAGTGATGGTGCATTTTCATTGTCTTGTCCTACTCATTTTCTGATGAGAATGTAGAATTATATCTTTTGGTATCTGTGGCTTGTACCACAAATAAATGTAACTGTACCCAACTTGTTCATCAGCTGATAACTGAGAACATCAGCAATGGTTTCCATTTTAGTCACAAGTTCCAAGAGTTTTGTTTGTGGATTGGTTTTTTTTGTTGTGGGGATTTTTGTTTGTTGTTTTGTTTATTTTCCTCCAGAATTTAGCAGAAGTGAATGTGCATTTACCTCAGCAATCCAATTTCAGGGGATGTTATTAGGGACTCCTTTTTTGAAGCATCAGTGTGCTCTTCTTGGACCTGAACCCTTGCTGAACGCCAAGAGCTACTCAACTAGTTTTTACTATCTGTTGTCCTGTAAAGTAATAAATGGCCCAAATTTTCTACACACTAATTAAAATTCCATTTCTCATGAATTCCTTAATTGAGAGCAAGTCATTATGTGCTTTGTTGATTCTTAAGTGCAAAGATAATTGCAATGGGCAGCATGAAAGTGGTTTGATTATTGCCTGTCGACTCTTGTGAATTCTAATAGATCTAATTGCATAGCATCAATTCATCATCTCAGCATCACTTTTTATTATTAGCTCTCTGAATTGTAATGTGCTCATAAAGAAGTGTAGTAGTATATCAAGGATGACATGGTACCTGGCCTATTGTAATTTTCCTTCCTTTCCTAATGTTACTAGAGAAATTAGAAGTTTATTATATGGTCCCCCTTTCCAGAAACTACTTCAAAATTTGTCTCCATGAAGAAAAGGATCCTGTCTTCCTCTGAATTTGCATTTATAATTTCTCTGCTAAATGATAGTCAGTCCTATTTTTTTTACTTTTCTAAAGCATTCCCATAAATCCTGACCATAATGTGTTGGCTATGGAAGATCTATCAAAAGCTTTACGACAGGGTCCTTTGTTATTGCTGAACATTATTTAAATGATGAGGACTCTAATGAGCTGAAGTTCCCAACAAAGCTTGGTTATATTAGAATTTCATTCTGTGGGAATTTGGGAACGAGGATTGGTTTTGTGGAATGGTTTTTTTGGGTTGTTTTTTGTTTGTTTTTTTGGTTTGGGTTGGGTTGGGTTTTTGTTTTGGTTTTTTTTTTTGTTTATTTCTCCCTAAAGCCAAGGGTATTGGGTATCAGTTTAGAAAATCTTGAAGATGGCTGAATATAACTAGAGAGGAACACACATGAACCATGAACACTATCAGCACTAACATGGGGTAAAAGTTCCCTTCTGAGTTCTTCTAAGAATGAAAAGATGCCTTTGTGCTTATGTTAAAGCTTTGCCTTTTTCTAAAGCTTCAAAGTGTAGTGAAATCATCATCCGGGATTCCTCATCCTTGGCCTCTTCCATCTGGTATTATTTACAGATTTCTCAAACAACAGCCACCAACAGCCAGTGCTTCAAAGTGATTTTCCAAGTCCTACAGCAGCCCAGGTGGATTTTAGCACTCGACTCTGTAAATGGCACTATTGAAGCAATTGGATTTACCTTTTTCCGTGTGTTGCTTTCAGGCCCAGGATCCACATTGAAAACACTCGCCTGCCTAAGGTCGGGCTGTTTGCCATGATTAGTATCAAGCATTTCGCTTGCTTTGAAAAAAACCACTGCAGTGGTATCACAAGAACACATGAAGTACGTGTCTGTGTTTGATTTTCTTTTCTGCTGTCTCGCCCAACGTGTTTTAGCTTGCTTGACTGTATGTTGCTCAGCTGGTAAGGTCAGCCAAATGGTTTGCTGCTTCACGTGCTCTGATTTCTAGTGCTTTGTGAACAATAAGAGCTGACATTATTCTTGAAGCAATTGCTTTCACTGTGAAAATACCAGTTTGTCTTTCTGACAACCCACGCAAGGGGAAACAGCGCTGTAAAGTACAACTTTGCACATGGACTTCTAAAAAGTCCCTCTAATCCTCAGGCTGGTGTTCCAAGTGATAATGTGATTTTGCAGACGTTTCTTCTTTTCCTGGAGAAACAATGCATTGCATTTGTGGACACTGCAGGTAGCAAA
Source organism: Ploceus nigricollis (assembly GCA_013399945.1). Lineage (NCBI taxonomy): Eukaryota > Metazoa > Chordata > Aves > Passeriformes > Ploceidae > Ploceus > Ploceus nigricollis. Next base: position 779,250 of record VXBC01004513.1, read on the forward strand.
ATAACCATTTTGCCTCAGTGACAAGTGCAATAAAATTTACAAATATGTTTCTCAGTATGATTTCCCAGAAATGAAGCAGTTCCCTTCAGCAAGGGACAGTCTTGGGTTTGGAAATGGCATGTGGTTCTGACACTTGTCACCCTCACAAGTTTTGCCATCTCCCCATCAAGTTTTTTTCAAAGGCACTGCTGCCATTTCTAGCCCCAATCTTTCTGGTTCCCAGTTCCTAAACCCCAGTATCCCTTTTGAGTGACTTGAGTTAGAAATTCTCCACTGGTGATTATTGTGGAAATGCTTGGACAGGCTAATGGCATGCTACAATATTACTGAGTGCCTTAGTTGACTTTATTTACATCTGTGTTTCCTTTACAGAGAGTCAAAGCTCAAGAATGTCCTTCAGCACTTCTTTTAGCTCATTACATGACTTTTCAGAAGGTTGTTTAAGTACATTTTTCTCAACTGAGCTGAACAAGAGGTGACACCAGTGTTTCTCCAAGGGCTCTTCCTAGTGACATTGACATAGAGAACATTAGCAGTGCAATAAGCCTCAGCAAGTTGCTAACAGTTCACTTTGCAACACATTTTTTATCTTGAAAAAAAAAATAGTTTCCCTGTTTCTTATTTTGGTATGTTTGGTCGTGCTGAAAATTCAACTGTTTACAACTTACACTGATGCAAAACACTTTCAAGATGTTTGTCAAAGCTTGTTTTTCACTTGGAACCACAGAAGCATTACATATTGTGTGAAATACCATACCCCATTTTTTTGCTAAATACCCTCGTTGGATGCATTTCATGTTTGTACTTAGCTTTTTTTTTGTCTGCCAGTGATTCTGAAAACGTTTGCTGGAGACTTTTAGCTCCTTTCCACTTCGGTGGTGCTTACCTGTGGTGTTGGTGAGGTGATCTGGGTTGTAAGCAGGCTGCCTCTGTACCTCAGCTGGCAGCTAGCCTGGCTGAGCTGGTCACAGGCCATGAGAGGGTGTAAATGCCTTAATGAGAAATATTGCTCAGTTAGATGTCGTATTATGAGCACAATCCAGAGAGCAAATGGAGTAAAAGATGGAGTGGTGTTTTCTTGTCATTTTCTATTCTCTCCTTTTGGTATCTCTCTGAGCTGGAAGGCTGGAGAGATCAGATGATTTCAGTGTGATGCTTGTGGTATCTGCCAAAGCTCAGTTCTGAACGAAAATTGATAAAAGCATTAAGGGCAGAGTACCATGGCCAGGCACAGCCATATTAGTTTCTTTGTCCCCTCGCCTGCCACGAGTCACATCCTGCTGCCCTGTCAGTGGAGGTATGAACTAAAGGGAAAATTGTAAACTTGGGCTCAAATTTAAGGAGTCCTGAGAACAAGCAAGACTTAGTAAGTTGTGGGGTGTGTCATGTTTGCACTGGGCAAAGGCTCTGGTGGCTGAGCGTGTGTGTAACAAAGTGGTGTGAGGACAATTCTACCTCCACTGTACCACTGCTCTCCCAAGCAAAATGGCTGCTCTCAGTCTTGATTCAAGACTGATATTTACTTAGTTCTGCTAAAACAGTAGTTGGATTTATTAACAATATAAATTAGCCTCTTTTCTCTTTTCATTTGAAGTATTCAGAGAATAGCTGTTTATTAAAAAGCATGCAGGTAGCAGGGTTGAAGCACTGAAGTACTTCTCTAAATCTGTTATTTTTTTCTGTGTTATCTATAGCATAGATAATCTGTCTATAGTCTGTGCAGACATATGTCTTTCTATTTCCCTCCTCCCTCTAGGACCAGGCTTGCTTGTGCCCTGCCTCCATCATCTGCTGGGTTTTCTTTTAGGATGGATTGCAGAGCGCTGGATTCCAAGTGCTAATATTTGTCTCATTGCCAGCTGATGAAACTAAACTATCTTTCAAAGTAGAGAGCATCTCTGGAGAAGAGGTGGGGGGAGAACAGTCAAAGGAATTTATCTTGGCATGTACAGAATTCTCATAACTTGGTGTCTGGAATATGTTAATATCAGGAGGGTGCTTTACTGTGATTTCAGCCACCTAGAATTAAAATACAATTGATGATAGAAAGTGAGATTCCTCTTCTAGGCAAGAAGTCTCATCCTATGGTTCAAAGAGCTGTCCAGTTATTTCACTTATCACACTTATGTGAGGCAATTAAAGTGACACTGCCAACTGGAAATCTAGTCCTCTTTAAAAAGTGAGTTGAGCTTGCTTTTGGGTGCTGCATCATATGGCCCTGTTTCCATTGACTGTGTTTAACTGAGTTTGGGAGAAAGGTTTCAATAGTAAATTTAATTTTTTTCCTCTTTTTGTTGTTTTGTGGTGGGCTCATAGATACAGTAGGGCAACCATCTCTTAAGGAACTGACTATAGACAAATATCTGTTAAATGCAGCTTGCTAAAAGTACATAAGAGAAATACTTAAGGTCAAGTAATTTAGAGGCTGTGGTTTTCTTCTGAAAGTAAAAAGGTAGTAAGAGTGAGATTTTTCAATCATAGCATTTAAAAGATGAAAAGGTAAGAGTGCATTCCTTCATCCTGAAGGTGTGCTCTCATTTCCTTTGCTGGTGTTTGGATTCTTGCTATCTTTAAGCAGTAGTCTCACCAATTTCTGTGAGATTGCTCCCAAGTTTAGAAGCAGTTTTCCAGTTTGGAGCTACAATCACTGTGTTTATTGCTGTATAGAATGGTTCAAATGAATCCTCAGCTCTGTCTTTTCAAACTGGGATTTACTGTATTTTTAAAAATATTTAGTGGTTTCAGTCTTTTAGTTTCTAACCTTCTCCTCCATCTGCATCCACCTGGATTTGTGGTGGTATCAAGAGGCTGGACAAGGCTCTCCTATCTGTATTGTAAGAGCTGTATTGTATTGTTTGTGGCAAGGGAAATACTAAACTTTCTTTGCATGGTTTCCAGTATTCAAATTCGAAAGTTAATTAGGCTGATTTAGCTGCCAATGGTTTATTTAGAAGACACATGGAGAACCAATATTTTATTATATTTCTCTGGTTTTTTTAAGGAAGACATGCAAAATCCTTAGCAAAGCATCTAATTTCTGCTGTAAGGGATATGTAGATTAGAGAAATGTCAAACAAAATAGATGTGCTCTAATTTCTGAGGTGAAACAAGTTTGTTTATTCCCAAGAAAATATGTAGTAATAGTAAATGAATAAAACAAATGTGGGAACTTTTGTAATGTAGTTCCCTTAAGGAACAGATGAAGCTATGAATATAATAAATTTGTCTCTGAAACTGAGTCATACTTTGCCTCTTGAAGAAGCCAATAAAACTTCCTCTTAAGGAAACAATTCTTTCAGTCTTTTTGAAAACCTTTTTACCTGAAGTGATCTGATTAAAAAATTTGTATCCTTTCAATGGGCAGATAAAACCAATGCTGGCAGTTTCCCCTCATTTCACCTGAGGTTATTCTGCTGCTAATGTGTGATTAAGGGTTGTTTAGTTTAGTCTTCTGGAAACTTCCTGCTGTAATCCCCAGTCCTTTCAAGTGAAGATCAGTGTTTTTTAAGTTTTTATGCTAATATTCTTAATTTCTACTTGAAGGACATGTAATTTGAGTGATTCGATAGTTTCATGAGGGAAAGAAAGCCTTGAAGTATTGGCACAGTATCTGGGGATCTGCTTGTATTTAAGATGTCCCATGGCATGGTAAACATAACATGTTGGATTGTTTTCTTTGTTTCTTGGGATGTCTTCCTTTGTTTCAACATCTCTACAATGAACTTGATCGAATAATAAAGAGCATTTTAATAAGAAATCCTGGAAGTTATCAAAACAGAATTTGCACAGAAAAAATCCTTAAAGTAGGAAATGAAGAGCTTTTGCTCTGGCTTGTTGTTAAATTGTCAGAGCACTCTGTAGCACTGTTCAGCACTCAGAGGAGAGCATAAGAAATTTAGTTCTGAGTATTAATCTTTTCTGGATAAAAGCAACCTGGTACTATGTTTTGTAATGAGGCTGAGTAAGGTTTTTTGTGAATTTTTTTGGTGGATAGTTGGGGTTTTTTTTGTTTATTTCTGTTTTGTTTTGGGGCAGATTAGGTATTTTGTTTTGCTTGTTTTGCTGTTTTATTTTCCCCATATCCTAAAGGGAATATTTATGCTTTAATTGTGCAACACTCCAGCAGAGGTAACTAAACTCACTTCAACAGAACTGGGCTGGACACTGAGAACAGACAACGTGTGACAAGAGGCCCATGCTTTGAGAAGCTGAGAACATAGATTAGCTCATTTCTGATTCCTGTGCCTGTGTAATTAATCCAATTCCAAAACTAGAACTGAACTTAATCCCTATTTGCATTTTTATTACTTGATTTGTGTTGCATGTTTTTTACTACTGAATCAAGAATCGAGTAAGATTAAATATCCCTTGAATTTACATGTCTGGTGTTATATCCTTCACCAGGTTGTGGATTTTTGTGTATAATTTTTGTGGAATGGTAGACTGAAACTCTGTCTTAGTTTCTAAAGAATAAATACCTTCAGTTTAGGGCAAGCAAGTTTATTTTTGAGTGTTGAAAAGCCTTATCAAATGATTTAAACCCAAACTCGCTCACGAGCATCTTTTATTATTCAATATAATAGAAATAGAGAATCTTTGTGCCTCTTGCTTTCCTATATGTAACAAACATAAACAAAAAGACAGATTAGGACATTTTTGTCTGTAGCCCTGTCCGCTTGTGAAGAATAATAGTCAGTGAAAGGTGGAAAGCATTGCTTGGGTCAGTGGGGTCAATTGGTACGTGTTTTCATGAGCCACTCGATGAGGAGGGTGCTTGTCTGAGCTCCTCTGCTGCTACAGCAAAGTGAGGTTTCCTCTAGTGGGTGGGGGATAAAATCTGCTTGGGGCAGCACAATTTCATCTCTTCTGTTTTTCCTAGGTATATTAAGGTCTTTATTTGGGTAGGAAGGTAAGGAACAAGGATAACATTTGAGCATTTCTGCTGCAAATTCTTCCAGTGGAGATTAAAAAAGAGACCAGGAATAACAAGCCGTGAATGTCATAACTTCATGTTCAGTCTTGTCATGTTCATTTCATGTTCATTCATATCACACTATGAATATCCCAAGCAGAGCTGTTGCCTTTTAGCTTTACATGTAGGCAATTATTTCCATGGAAGTTGTGGGGCCGTCTGTCTAGCCGCTGCTTTGACATCTGTCATCATGGCACTAAATTGCTTTGTAAAACCTATTACTTTGGGATACAGTGTAGTGTCTCTTAATTGCACCACTTGCTTCTCCTGCCTGAACAGAGCCTACTATTGTTTCTGATGTTAATGGTGAGGCCCTGATGGCAGAGCGGTGGTGTAAGTTCATTGATGGGAGGGAAACTGCTCTGGGATTACACAGACATACTTGGGCCTTGTATTTTATGACAAGCATGAGTGCCAAAGAGGCTCGGGCTTTGACTTGTGTGACTTAATTCTCTGGCTGGCTGTGGAAGCAGCGGTGTAACCATTGTAAACAAGCTCTCTGTGTTTTTCAGCTTCCCACGGGTGCTGAGCGGTCGCTCTCTGCTAAATGCAGGCTATTGAGTGCAAACTTGTGCAGCTCCCCACAGGGGCTCTCAGACTTGGCAAATCCCTCGCCTCTCCCTTTGGGAATATTGCTTTCTGAATGTCTGTGCTGTCTTGTAATTAGGATATACATCTAACCCACAATGAGGGATGCTGATTAATAATTTACAGTAAATATATTCTTTACCTTTCCTTGGCAGACAATGCCATTTAAGTGAAAAATGGCTTAAATATTTTACACAAATGACTTCTAGATATTGTAGCTTTTGCAGCTAATGAAACATTTTTTTGTATTCACCCAAAACAGCTAATTAATCACTGAAGGCAGTTATAAAAGGTACAAAGTTCAGATTGAGCAGTGCTTATTGCCCCAAGCCTGAAAACCTGAAACTGACTCTTTAACTGCTCATAAACACAATAAATACCTATATAAAGCAGAGAAATGCTTTTGAACTTAGGAGTTGTATGTAGTCCACACAGCATTCAGTGATTTATAAAAGATGTCTTACATTTATAATACTGAGCTCTGTTAATCTACTTTTGGAGACACAGAATTAGACTGCGGTCTTGTGGGATTCATTTCAGCTGAACTTAAAATTAACAGTTGTTTTTTGCATGCTGAAAATGCACTTTTAATGTGCAAGTGCATGTAGCTAGATAGAAAATGAAAAAACTGAGCAATTTCTATACCAAAGCAATAGGCTGCTCACATTCCTGAAGAATAGGGATAGCCAGTAGGTATCAGTATCTGGAGGTAATTCCATTTGCCACCAGCTGAACCTCAGCTCAGATTCCTTTTCGGCACCAATATGATGAGTGCTTATTGTATAAATCAACTGATAATATTTACAAATGGAGCCCTCAATGCTCTGAATTTTTACAAGTTGTTCAATTCAGTGGTGCACACAGTGCACTACCTTCCTCCTTGAAATTCATATGGTTCCCTCTGTGATTGACAGGGTCCAGCTTCATTATGCAGTTGGGTGGATGGGCCAATTATGGCTATGAATGTGTAAATGGGGTGAATGAGAGAAATATGTAACTGACTCTGGCTGTGGTTCATTAGCACTGTGAATGCACCACACTCACATCTCTAAGGGAAGGAATGAGAGAAACTTATTTGTACTTTTTTAGTTGTTTGGAAAAGCTCACTGTGCTAATATTTTTGTCATCTAGTGTCACATTTTCAAAGAACAAGGGAAGAGTAAATTACCTTATGACTAATTTACATCAGTCCTCCAGGTTGGTTTTTGAAGCACAGTCACTTCTTTTCACCCTTTTCAACTGGAAGTCGTGTTTCATCCTTGCCCACACTGCTCTGCCCTTTCTTCATAGCAGTACAGTTAAAAACTTGTGTGAGAAAACAGCAAGTTAAGGTGTATTAATTGACTTTTTAAAGAAAAATACCTAATAAAACAAGCCTCATTGGCCTTTTTATGCATAAAGCTTGTACTCTACAGCAGTTGTAGTTTCATTTCTGAAATATCTCCTTTCCTTATAAACACTGTTTTAAACCAACAGCTTCATTAGCATTAAAAGCAGTTTGATCCATTGTTGTGGCCTGAATCCCAGATAAGGATATACCTTCCTTGGGGGCTCTCCACCTCAATGTACTTTTAAAAATGTAAGCAAACATCTCTGCTCTGTGCATGCACAGTGATTTACAGACCCATGGATTGCAGCTTTCTTTTTAATGAAGTTTCCTATCAGTACACTTGGCTGGAAGACTGACCACAGTAAATCAGCAACTTCACAGTACTGCTGGCAGATTCTTTTGACATAAAAGTTAGAAAACTACAAATGGTTGGTGTGGCATTCTCTGAGCGATGACCATTCCCTTTTTTGACCTGTTTACTTGGTTTTGAAGATAAAAAAAATGTGTTTTGGTTTTTGGTGAAATGTTTGCATCCCTTACTCCTCTTTGACCTCACTGAGAAGTACTTGGACCCCAAAGGGTGCAGACGCTACAAGAGCAAACAGGAGCCAGCTTTTCCAGCAAAACTAAGTATTTTTTGAGTTTCTCTACATTTTCCCCAATTTAAAAGTCTTTAGGTGATGAGACCACTTCTGTGTCATGCCATTGGTCCACAGTGTACCTTCAGACCATAGTCATGGCTATCCCCACAGCTAATGCTCCCACCTGCCTTGCTGTTGCAGTTGGTTTGCCTTCTCTGGTGAAACTCATTCCTGTCTATCTGTCCTGTGGCAATCCTTTACTGTTGTGTTTTCCTTCAGAAACCCCATGTTCTTCCCCAGGTTGGATCCTTGTTCTGGCCAGGTGTAGAAGGTGCCAGCTAGGACTTCCACATCCATGGTTGTCCCTGCCAGCAGTGCTGGAAGTTTACAGTTGAGGCTGGCTGCTGCAGTGGGTGGCCAGAACAGCAGGGCAGCAGTTCTGCCCTGAATTTTCTTGTGGACAAATGTCTGTAGACCTCCCCTATGGCACACGCTCCTCAATCCTGCAGCTTTCTGCAGGGGATAATATGTGAGCAGAAAGGAAACTATTGTGACAGACAAGCTTGAAGTTTGACAGTCTTTGTTGATGTATTAAAAATAATTGGTGCTGCTTCAGCCTGTGAAGTCTGATTCTCAGGTAGCAACTGCATGGGCTGAAGAAGGGGGAAGAGCTGTTTTGTTTTCTGGTTTGTTTCCTTTATGCCTGTATAATCTCAAAGGGTTTTGCCCCGCTGCAAACTTTAAGGTATTTTGGAATAGCTTAAGCAGAATAAGCTCACTGTAGTTGAGCTTGCTATAGTTGTAGTTGTAGTTTCCTATGTAGTTTAGGAAGTGTATGTATACACTGATTTTATTGACAATGCACAACAATAAAATTATTATTTCCCTGTTTGTCTGCTGACCATAAAGCACTGGCATATTAGTAATGCTGCTCTGCTAATAAAATCTTTATCACGTGTTTCAGTATAATAATGTGCCTAAGAAAAGCATTTCTTTGCCAATAATATGCTGTAAACAGTTACAATAGTTGTGATATTTTGTAAAACAGTTCATAGAATCACAGAATGCTTTGGGTTGGAAGTGACCTTAAACATTATCTAATTCCAAAGCCCCTGCCATAGGGTGCCTCCCATTAGATTGGGTTGGTCAGGACCTATTCAATTCATAACCATCTTTTGTGTCCTGTCTAAAGAACCACCTGTGATGGACTTGGAAAAAATCAAACATAAAAGCTAATAACTGCATTAAGGGTTACTTATTTATGTGAAGTGTCTGGTACAGCAATACAGGATTGCTGATGAGTTGCTATGAAAATTTTAAATTGGGAAGTTCTGAAAAAAAGATGACAAAAACATTTTGCATTTATTGAGCAAAACTAGCATTATTAAACTAGTGTTTAATAATGAAAGACTAAAGGAATGGAGCTAAAGATTTAGTGAGTAAAATGTATCTAGAAATTATACTGGAGGAATTTTATACAGAAGGACCCTGGCAAGAATTTGGTACTTGGTCTGTTCCCCAAAACTCCCTTCTTGCCTTTAATTAATCAATGAATAATTTAAGCCATTATACTTCAGTTTTCAAGGAGCTGCACATTGAAATGCAAGAAACTCAGCCTTAGTCGAAAGAGGGAAATGTTTATGATTCTTTTCTTTTCTTATTCATCCTTTACACATTCTTTTAAAGTTGGTTTTATAGTTGTTCCTTGATTTGCTTGTTGGCTGCTGGGTATTATGAATTCGAAATTCATCATGGTAACTCTGATCTTGGTGTCTGTAAATGTAGAGGGAACTTGACTGCGATGAGATTCATGACTATTTTCCTTTCCCTGCAGAATCATAGAATCATTTAGGTTGGAAAAGACTTCTAAGGTCATTGAGTCCATCCGGTAACCCACGCTGCCAAATCTACTGTTAAATCATGTCTCTGGCTCCATAATTGAAGTTCACCTGTTGTAAAATAAAAAACAAGGGAAAAAAGTCAAAAAGTTTTGGGTTTTTCTTTCCTTTCTCTGAAGTTGCCAGAACTTCCAAATAGAAATGTTCCTTGGAAAGTTTCAACCTCCAGGAAACTGCTGTAGTCATGAACAGAAATTACAGTCTTTGGTAATGGAAGTACTCACATAACCTTATCTCTGCACACAGAAGCAAATTTTAAACTAGCTTTTTCCTTTATTCAAGTGCTTTCTTAATAGCTCTCAGTTTATGGTTGTGGCTGAAAAATGTGTGAGAGTAGAACTCTTTTCTGAACTCACAGGTTGATTTAGTGTCCTGCTTTATCCACTCATCAGTGGATAAAGGCTCAACACCTGTTGAAGGTTCAGTTGTAGGGAGGGTTCTCTGGAGTCACTGTCTTGTCTGGCAGCTGTGACATTCAACAGAAATGATCCAATCTGTTCATCTTGTTCCCACAACTAGAGGAAATTACTGTGATCAAAATGGAGAGTTCTCAACCTTTTATTTACTTCACAGGAGGGGGATTTTCTGTAGCAGTTGGAAAGTTTAGCTCTTCTAGGTTTCAGTTTCCATCACAGTGGATTCCTCAGTGTTTCTGGGCCCTGGGAATCAGATGTGCTTTTTTCCCGATTTATCAATACTTTGTGGCTAACGTATAGAAAAGATTTTGTATTTTTCAGAACATTATGGCTCAGCCTAAAAGCCACGTTTTAAATAGCAGAGAGCAGGACTTGACAGATGATGTCTGAATTTAAAAAAAAAAAAAAGACAGTGTGCATTTTAATGTTATTTTGTCCATTTTCTCTTATGCTTTGGCATTTATTGGATGGAAATCATCAAAACCAGCTTGGACAAAGAATAATGGTGTTAATTCTGTAGGATTTGTGAGTAAATTAAAATATTCTGGAGTGTAGCAACAGCAGATGTTTCTTGGAAACCTGACCCACATGGGACAGAAAAACAATCTAAAAGGGGACCTGCAGTGCTGCAGTTGAAAGTGTTGGCCTAATCCCTGTTAGTGCAACATTGAAAAAAAAAAAAAATAGTGCCACTGTTTATTTCTGCTATACATTGTAGGAAATTATAAAGAAAGGCAAAAAAAATATATATCTGCCACCATAACTCATTTTATTATGCTCACATATACTATAGAAAAATGATGTGTAAAAAGTAAATGTGCTTCATAATAGTTAGAGGGCTAGGAAGGGGGAGATAAAAAAAATCATGGTACCTTTTAATTTGTAGGTATCTTTTCAAGACTTTTTTACTCCAGGCTCTTAAATTCATTTTTCTTACAGCACTTTAGAGACTTTGATTGATTGCAGCATCAGATTTTGATGAGTCCAAAGGCATCATACCTGAGATGACTATGCTGTCTCTTTTTGCTCGTTATAAATTTCTTCAAACAGAATATTTTGTTTTATTGCATGGCATCTCTGTCTGGTCTGATGTGAGAGGAAAGCATGTTTTTTGAATAACCAACACATTCCTAAGTCTCAACTTTTCTTCTTTTCAAATGGTTACTGAGGAAAAACAGAGATGACCTGTGTATCACCAGCAATGCTGAGGTTCTGTATAGTGAACTTTCCCAGTGAGGGGGCTTCGAGGAGTGAGAACAACTGTTTCAAAGTTCTACAGAATTTACAGTGCCTTAGAGGCCTTAAGATTTAGAGGATTTGTGCAAACATTTCACCTCTCCAGTGTGTGCATTGCAGTAGACATGTAACAAGCATTCACTGTATCTTTCTCGTGTTCTCCTTTAGTCCAAATTCTTCAAAATTTAACCTTTACTGATTTATGCTTAATTATTGCACAGGAAGATTATGATGTGTTTTCCAGTTAAATACATTTGTTTACATTGTTATTCCTACTTTTGTGTGTAGCTATAATACCAGATTGAATTGATGTGCGACACAGGAGCGTCTTTAATGTTTCTTTATCTTCTTTTTTTATTCACTGCAGATGTGATCCATACTGTTGGGCCGATTGCAAGAGGCCATCTCACTGACACTCATAAAGAAAACTTAGCAAGTTGCTATAAGTCTTCTCTGAAACTGGCAAAAGAATACAACATCAGATCAATTGTAAGTATTGTGAGAGGGCACATTACTGTTTTTTCTAGTTTGGATCTTACTTTCCTTGATGTAGAAGAATTATGATTGTAAGCTTCCAGATACATTTCTTGCTCTTCATGCTATGAGAACCCAAAAAATTAAACATTATTTGGCCAAAACAATTGCTAGATAAAAGGGCTAAGCTTATTTTAGGAGTTAGGGAAAGTGTGCTTGGTAGTAGGAGTACAAGCAGCTGTCTCATTAAAGAAGGGAGGAAGCTGATCCCATGGCTCATTCTTATACTGTATTATTTATTAAAAAAACCCCAAGAAGCCACTGGTCAGGAGGATAACTGCATGCAGCATAGCCTCCTAAATAGCTGAGAAGTGATTAATGGGTAGAACAAGCAACAGATTAATACTTCTTCCTAAAAATAAGGGTATTGGTCAATTGTTACTGGTTTAAGTACCCTCTCACCAAAATTGATCATAAAATAGCCTATTATGTGATATTTCATTGAACCATAAAGTTCATTGAATTTGAAATACATAGTACAGTGTTTTACCTCAAAGTGCCAAATTTTCAAAGGCCACAGAGGAAAGGAGCTTTTCCCTCTCCAGCTCCAGATCTTTAATTCTGCAGCTGACACGGTTGCAGCTTAAGTCTTCACGTAGGTTAGTTCCTTGTAGGTTTGAGAAAGAATTTGCATTCTGAGCCTGACTTCACACCTTTGGGGTCATTTTGGCTGGTTATATGATAGCACATATATTTGGCAACTTAGAATGCAAGCATACACACAATCTTAAAAAATGTAAGCTGAACCAATGGTGTTATATGAAGATGTAATATTCACTAAGAGGAAGCTATTAGCACTGAAATATCACAAATGAAAAATAAAGCTTTTTGAGGAGAGGGGCAGGACAGTTTGTAGGGCTTTGAGCTGAAGTTAGATATGCCCTTCAGAGTCAGACCTGATGAATATCACTTATTTCTTTCTTTTTGGTGAGAGCCCTGCTCTTCAACACTTTCTGTGCTCATGACGTTCTCTCTCTGCTTCTCAAAATGGTGCCCAGCAATCCCTTTTTTTGCCATTACACAAACCATTGTGGGGTCTGTTTTCTTTGGTGGGTTTGAGGTTTTTTATTTTTAATTCTAGGCATAAAAAATTAGAGCTGAAAACAAGCTTGGGTTGGTGGGCATGTTTTGAATCCCTCTCTGGTGGTGTTTGAACACTGAAGGATGTTCATGTTCTGCTGTGATTCTCATTGGAGCCAGTAAGAGCTTTGTGCAGTTGCTCCTACATCCATCCTTATTTCTGCCTGCTCTGGGCAATTACAGGCTTTTAGGGCATTCAGGTTAGTTTGAATAAAGTTCCTAATATGATGTGGGAAAACGAAAATAGAATAATAATCAGGAAAGGGTGTAAAAAAGAGTATTGAAATAACAAAGAAAAAACTTTAGTAGGTATTGGTCAATGCAGGTAATGCTTGTATCTGTAGAGAGTCTGTAATTTTTAGGACATTCTAGGTGGTAGCATGGTGTTTAACATGGAATAATAAAAAGGGATTGTACTCATGGAAACTAGCTTGATATTTCATGAAAACTAGCCTGATATCTTGTGAAACCTGGCCTGATATTTCAATGAGAAAAGATAACCACAGGAGAAATCATAGACAGGTTATATCCTTGCTGGTTAAGAGTTGTTGCCTGTGCACCTGTTTGAGATAAAAAACGCTCAGCACCCAGACTTGCAGAACACAGCTGCACAACCTGAACAGGAACCAAGAGCCATTCATTCATAGCAGCATTTGGAAGCTTAGAAAGCAATATGGATTTTAGAGGCCACATGACAGATCAGGGACTGTTCTGAAAAGGCCTAAGTCCAGTGATTTCAGTGATGCCTTGGGAAGTGAAGGGTACCTGAGTGTCTGTCCTAATGACCAAACCAAGCCTGGAGAAGAGTAAGATGTATAATTCATTCAATTAGGGAGCAGTAGTTTACTGTGAGTCTGAAAGAAAGGAATGCAAAGTCTAAGTGGGTTTCACAAGATCCAGTACTGTAGGTGTAGAGGGAAGGAAAAGAAAGTGATTTAAAATATCCACAGATTTCTGAGGCTTGCAGAGACCTGATAGAGCAACCAAAGGATCCAAATTGACTCAAACAGACAACATTTGAGTGTCAATTGGGTTGTGGCAACAGAAATATTTGCAGTATGAAGAAGACAGACAAAAAATGCGGGGGAAAAAAGTTTACCTGTGTAAAAAAAGGAAGAGAAAATCATCTGTGCTGATGGATGCCTATTTTGATTGCCTCTTTAACTAGAAGATGAAATAAGTACGTGAAAGAGAAAAACTAGGATTTTTGAAGTAGATAATGAGCAAAAGGAGGAAAAGCCATATGTTAATCCACATAAATAGATAGGTATTGGTGATAGCAAGTTGCAGTATGCTAAAAGAATTAACTAAACCAGAGAGCATCAATGCACCAGCAACTGTAATAACTGAGAAGGAAGCAGGAAGACAGAAGATTGTAACAACAAAGATCTGTTACCTTCAAAACAGAAAGGACAAATCTAGAAATTATTGCAAAAAGAGGAAAAAGCCCCACCGCAACTGGAAGTATTTTGAACATGAATTGTGTCAAAGGAGTTAGAATTGCTGGAGGCATTATGAATAGAGAGTGATGATGAATGACAATATATTGAGCTGGACCAAAGCATGCAGGGTGACTCAGGGTGCACCACTAAATGCAGTTCAATTTAACATCTTAATGATTTTTGAAGAGTACATAAACACTAAACACCTCATTAATTACATTTACAAATGATAGTACAATAGGCAGTGTTGCAAGCACTGGAAAAGGACAGAGATCTATGATAACAATTGATCAGAGACTGAATATAACCTCATCAGCATCCACTCCAGTACCAGAAGGGAGTTTCTGCCTTTGTTGCAATGGAAGAGAGGTCAGAAATGTAGCTGACAGCTACAGTGGAACTCAGCACAGGAAATGATGGAGTGGCATGTGGTGGGGAAAAAAAACCCAGTTCACAAATAGTCAAAGTGTGTTGGAAAACCAGCACAATGAGGAAATGGCCTTAAATAATAAGTCTCAAATTAGATGTACTTAAAGCAGTTACTTGTTTCACTGCTCCATATTGTTGATCTGCCTCTGGAGAAATGATGGATGCCATAGAGACTGTATTTCATTCAGAGTGGACTGGGGAGAACAGGAATAGGATTCAAACTAGACCCAAACTCTGTTTTACATATGTGTATGTAGTTGTTTTACACACTGAGGAGGGGAAGCAATTTCCTTGAAATACTGTGTAAATTCTGAAATGCAGCTTTATGGAGGGGAGGAGAGAACAATATCATTGTGTGTGTGATAACAGGGCAGCTGTATGGTGTAGCTGATAGTAATTTAGGTTGCTTTCACATCCAAGGTGTCCAGGCATGGATGAGAGCAACTCTGGCTAACTCCTAAGGGAGCACTGATATCTCATCTGAACAGGTTATCATCTTCATATCTAAAAAATAAAAGAAGGATGGGTACAATTAAAAATGAGGTGAGGGAATGTAATGAAATGCCCATCAGAGTGATTGCCATGGTTCATAATCCACCAGCACCCCAGCTGTGGGTGAGGATCTGCACAGACATTAAGGTGGGAAGAAAAGTCTCAGGAACAAATTTGATCATCCTCCAGCTTGCTCAGAGAAATCACACAGCCCCTGACATTTGTCTCCTGAGCCTGTTTCCTGAAACATTTTATATTCAGTATGAGTTTCAAATGCCATATCAGCTATTTTGTACAGAGTTAGCCTCTCTCAGGTCATCTACTCCATCTCCTTTCTAGGTTACTGGATTTTGTGTTAGTGTGTGTCCTTGTTATCTTGCATTTCCAAATCCACGTGTTGCTTTTTCCTCAGCACTTGTTTATGTAGCTGTGCTCCCTCTAGGACACTTGTGCTGCTGTCTGACTATTTGTGTGGTCAGGGTGAACCTTTTGTCTTGGATGAGTCTTATTTATATAATCCTCTGTCTGGTGAAAGAGGATACTTGAGACAGGTTTCTGTTTATCTCCACTTAAGTTGGTACAACTAAATGGGAGAAAAAATATTTAAGGCCATTCAAAGAGAGTAAATAGCTGGTGTTTGAGCAAATTAATTTTCTTAAATGTTCAGAATAATCTCTTAATAGTAAAAAAAATTTGTATGTTGATGTTGTTCTCTTTTGCAAAGTACTAAGGCTCGCTGTCAATTAAATCTCTGCTGCCTGAAACACTGGAAATACATTACAAATCTTTACTGAAAGAAGATATAGTAAAAACCATTCTAATAGGTGCTTTTTCCCCCTGTTTTTCTGTATAAGAAATTCTAAATAAGAGTCTTAAAAGCCAATTAAGTCTAAGGTTATCAGGCAGACTGGGGCAGTTGTAATCACTGTTTTCAGATTTTAAATTGGTCTCCTGTTTACACAGTCTTTGAAATTATTTACTCTGTGTGCTCTAAGTTTTTCATGGGACCTCTCATCCTGCTTTTCTTTGCATGCACTTCTTTGAAGCCATCTGATACCCAGGAAGCTTTCTGAACATCAAACACTTCCCTGCCACCTATTTTATTCAGACTTTGCTTGTGGTTAAAAAAATTTCAATTAATTGCTGTCAGTCAGATTGCAGTTAGACACTTTGTGAACTGCACAGAAAAGAAAAAAAGATGGTGTGTGCTGCTGTGGGTGGGATCCAAGCCAAAAGAGCTGCAGTGTGTTTGCAGAGAAGGGAAGCTGGTGCTGGTCCCTCACTCAGAAGGCAGAGCAGGCTTCCTCCACAATGGGTAAGGAAATGAAGTTCTGTTTGGGACTACAACTCTGCTGTTGTTCAGGACTGTGCTCAGAATTGCAGTCTTCAGGAGCTCTTCATGTTGGCAGGGGGTGAATTGTAAAGCTTTAACAAGAAGCATTTCTTTAGCCTGCACCCTCTGACCTCCACCTCAAGGGAGAATTATAGGGGACCAAAGGGGGTAGGAGGAAATCCTCTAAGAATGTGGCTTTTTGAGTTCCAGAAGGAGCTCTGCTTATCACCAACAAATGTATTAACAACATTATATGCAAAATACAGATTTTTTTCCTGTTGTTCCCCTAGAGTCAGGTAGGGAAGAGTTCATGTTGTTCTAGAGCCTTAGTAGATTAGCTTGGTGTGGCATTAAAAAAACACCACACCAAAAAGATCTGTCTCTTTCTGCCTGGGTGCTTGTGCTGTGAATGTAGAAAGTTGTTCTGCTCCAGGGAAAACCTCTTAGCTGGACTTCTCAGAACAACCACACTGCTCCTCCTGTCTGAAGTACATGAAAAGGCAAAAGGGCATCTAGAAATAGCTCAGCAGTGAGAGGGTCTATTCAAGGGCTGATTTGCTCATCATCAGGTCAAGTGGAAAAGCCATTGCTTGGTGGTAGGATGGCCAGTGACCTGTAATGATGGGATATTCCTGAGAGAGTAGGTTGTGTCTTTGGGCTCTGAATAAAGTGTGTCCCTCCTGTGCACACAGCTTATGCTGCATTTTGGGGAGCTTTTGTACAAAAGTATGTTAAATAGGATCAGGACGTGCTTTTTGAAATCCATGTTTTGCCTCCATTCCTGGGGTCTTCAGTCACTGTGCACAATGCATGACACTAGCTGTGCACTTGCAGGGGCTTTAAAATTAGAGTATTATTTGAGCCTTCATTAGAGAAATATTTCTTTCATTTATAATTAAGTTAACCTGCAGGGAATTTCAACTCTTATCCTTTTTTAGGTGTTTTTTTAAACAAATGTCATGTAATTATATTTTGCCTGTGATTGGCAAAGTTAATACAAATACTATTATAACTTGTTTGTACAGAAACAAAACTTAATTATTATTCAGAGCAGCATATAAAAATATATCAGGAAAGGTACCTGCCACTTACCTGTTTATAGCACTTAAGAAACAAACAAATTTTTTTTCATTGTCTAAAATATTTGTCTCTACTTGTAATTAGGGATTTTTAAAAAAGGCATGCACCAATATCCTTGGTATTTGTATCCACTTTCAAAAGGAAGCTGTACTTCTGCTAGGCTGCACAGTTTAATTGAGCTTCATTTGAGAAGAGACACGTTTAGCCTTTGTGATGCCTGAATCTTCAATTATAACTCACAGACTGAAATTTTCAATATCTGTTTCAAACCCAGTGTGTTTTCAGCTCTTCCTGTCATAAATTATAAAATTAATGAAAGAGGAATTTTATTTGAATTGTAGGAAGATGCTTAGAAAGGTGCACTGTGTACTGGTCTAACAGTTTGGTGTACACTCTTGCCTTTACCTGTCTTGTTCTCTTGTGCTGTAGAGTTATGTTTTAGGGAAAAGTAAAGTGATTTTTTTTGCTATTTCCAACGAAACTTATTTCTTGCTGAGAATGTTGCCATAGCAATGAGTTATAAGTCTGAAATTCCTAAAGGTTGGTTTTATCATCTTGTTTTCTGATATAGATTCATATCCATCAATCAGAAGAGTTGCTTTGGAAGAAAATTTCCACAGTATCATAAATCCACTTAATTTGTTTCTTTGAAACACTTGTTTAACTTGTAAGTTATGATATGACTGATGTTATGTTTTCAGACTCCCGTTTTGTCTCCAGCTTAGCCTTCCTCTTTTTTTTTTCCTTTTAGCTTTCTTCTTTTAGATATTTTCCAGATAATATCCTTAAAAATTAATCTGCTACTTTAAGTTTTTCAGTTTGCTTAATCATCATGTTGGCATCAAATGAGGAGGTTGTGATCTTTCCCTATGGTTTCAGAAATTATTATAGTTGGCCATACTTTTATTAATCAAAGGTGAATCTGCTGCTTTGTTTTGGATGTGCTCCCAACCATTTCTTCCAAAATTATCTTGGTAGATTGAATTGCAACTCTTTTTCTTCAATAAGGGTTTCATTAAATGAAATGTATTCAGTGAGATCAAGTGTAAATTGCTACACCTAAACAGAGATGCTCATTCAATTGAGAAAGGCTGAGGAATGATTGAAGCACTGGGCAGAGATTCCTCAGAGAATAAGCTGAAGTTTGTAGTGGATCATGCACTGGAGGTGTGTTGACAACCTTACACGGTTATGGGAAAACCAAGAAAGGAGCAGCTATTGAATGACAATTAAACAGGAAAAATTGTGAAGTTAACCTGTTGTGCTACTGTGTCCAGTGGGGGCAAGACAGAGTCTCAGCCAGAAATGGTGTTAGAAACATGCCAAAAGTAGAGTGAAAGAGAAAGCATTTTAAGCACAGAGTAGAGAAGACCAAAGATGAGGAGAAGAAGATTAAAAACCCCTAACACATAAAAAAGCTATTTTAGGAGGTGTAAAAGTAAATTCTTGTCTTGGCTAGGGACAGGACAAGAAGAAACAGACTGAAATTACAGGATTGGACGTTTAGATTTGAGATTGTGAGAAATTTCCTAACTGGAAGGTTGAGAAAACTTTGGGAAAATTGCTTAGGAAAGTTGTGGCTCCACCAGTATGTGTAGGTGAGCCATCACTAGCATTTAAATTTTGATTCTGCCCCTGTCTGGTTATATATGCAGTATATATTTCCTAGGAGGAAGTGGTTTTGTTTGATTTGATGCTTGAAATCTATTACAGTGTTTGCTTACCATGGCTAAGAGTGGCAGAAGCAGCTCAGAGGCATACAATGATCAGTTGTGAATATGTTTTATAGCAAGGCATCGCACAGAAATCATTTGTTGTAACAGTGATGATGCTGTGACCTGATGTGATTCTTCCTTTTGTTAAAGTTTGTAGAGGAATATGTCTGTGATGCTTCCTGCATAGGAATATCCACACCCCCCTTAGTGATGAACACCTTAGCTTAGGTGTTCAGAAGTGTTTTGAGTATAGACAGGGACAGGAACAGCCCAAAACTGAGCAAGTGCTTGAACCTCTGCCCACAGATGAATCTCAGGATGCTGGGGCTCAGATACTGCACCAAGGGGCATTAACAGAGGACCAAGGTTAACAGAGCCCTGTCACCCACCTGGTTCATCTTCCACCACAAACTGGATGGTATAAAGAAGTAACTGTGTTGCTTTAATAAGCTGCATTACTAGGCAGTCTCAGTTCTCCATTTTGTTGTTCTGTGGTGTTCCTGTTGTGTGTAGCTGTTCTGTAACATGGTGATCTCTGTGATGACAAGAGGGAGAAAGGTGAGTTATTTTTTGGGGGGTTTAATGAAACACTGCCTGAACACTGAAAAAAACCATCCTGAACTGGTGGAGAAAGAAAGGAAATTACTTGTTCAGGAATAAATTCTGCACGTTTGTGTATGTGATGGGTTTAATGTGTGATAATTTGCCAATCACCCGGTGGGAATTCTGTGCTTAAAAGGGTGAAACTTTCTAGAGAAACACTGCCTGTTGGCTCAATAATTGGAGAACTGTCTCATTAGGGAAGGATAAAGTACAGATCTGTCAGACAGTGGACCACAATGTTCATTACATGAGACAGCTCATAAAAGCCAGGGATTGCTGGAAAGTCTACATCATAAAATGTAGAGGAAGAAAATGTTTGATGTTTCTGTGCAGAGGAAATTGTACTTCATTGGGATCGAAAGAGAATTAAAAAATAATAAAAGTAGACTAGAGGGATTCTTATTTGCATGCACATCTCAGCTGTGCAGAGTCAAGTATTTAAGAAGTTTGTCATTTGAATAGCACATTCTTGTAATGGAAATTCATAGTAAAAGTTAGGCATGTACAAATTCCTATCAAATCCCAGAGAGCTGGTGAGCTGTGGCCATCAGGCTCTGTGCAAAGCCATCATTGTCCTTGTATCTTGCTTCCTTTCATTGACCCTGTCACCTTGTTGGCAGTTTGTAGGCTCTTCAGGAGGGCTTGTATTTCCTCTGTAAGGGCAATCAGTGCAATCCCTGTTTCAAGACTCATGGAATTCTCAGCAGCAGCAGTAATGTGCAATAGGAGTTGCAACAGGGTTGGTTTGTTTGTTTTTTCCTTTTTTTTTTTTTTTTGACACTGACTGCTGTGATTCTTTCCATCACCAGAAGTGGAGTCAAATTTTGCTGAAATTAGAAATGGCTTATTCGCAGGTTTTTTTCCTGGTGGTACCTTCTGTGATGCCTAAAAATGTACAAAGGGCTTTCTGGCAGATAATGACTTATCTGAAGAAAAGACCAGATTTCTTTTTTGCCTTGTAATTTGATGTTGAGGAAAAGAACATGTGATGCTGCATTTTGGCACTGCACCATTCTCTCAAGGTCCTTGTCACTTGACTTTTTTTCATGTGATAATTTTGAGACATTTCTGTATATTCCATTTGCATTTCTTAAACATCAACTTAACAGAGAACAAACAATAGCATGAAATTTCTGGTTTCTGTTTTTTTTTTTTTTTTTTAGTTTGAAATCAGTCCATTTTTCAAATAGCAAATTTAAAAAATAATTTTGAACATTGTTTTTATATTTAAATAGCTAATATGAAGAAAAGAAATGAGCAACTAAAAGCATAAATTATTCTGTGTATCAGTTGGGCATCATAACACTTACCTAAGTTAAAAAAAGATACATCATGACAGCATAATCTCTATTTAGGATCAGGGTAGATATATTGGAAAGTAATTTTGAGGAATAATCAGAAGGGCATGCTGTTGTGAGCCTTATTTGACAATTCATTAAATATGATTTTCCTGAATTACTAGTAGTTGATTGGAGCCATTTACATTTTGCAGAAATTATATAATAAATCATAGTTACATATAAAGGAACAGCCATGTTCAGTAGTCAGTTACAAAATTTATACTTTTATCTAAATGTTTTCTAGTATTATTCCTGTGGGATGATGTCATGTTATCTTTTAAGGTCTCTAAAGTACAAAACCACTGTAATTGGAGTAATATAATTTAAGTAATATGATTGGCACTTCAGTGTTTATCCCGATGAAATATTAATTTCTTTCATCTGAAAAACTGTTCTCACCAAATATGTACATGCAGTACATATTCAAGTAAACAGTTTAGCAGTCTGATTTTTCAAAGCTGACTCCCATATCAACTCCTAGTGATGCCTGTCAGTTAGGATTTAGAGTTCTGTTCACAGCAGAGATGAAAACAAATACAACAGATTTATTTGCTTTAGTAACAGAAAATATTATATAAAAGATGTGTTACTGTAGTATGACTTCCTGTGGCTTGTCATGGAAAGAAATCACTGCTAGGGGAAAGAATAATTTTAATTGGGACAATTGTAGGTAAATGAATTTTTCATTTGCTCTTATTATGCCTTTCCTAAAAGATGAGTGAAAGCTGTAAGCCAAGAACACACATTTCTGCAGACTGCAATTAGCTGTAGCACATTTAGTTTACTAGTGGTCTTACTAAAAAATTCTTATTCGTTCTATTCTCGCTGAAATATTATATTGTAATTTTTTTCTAAGGAGATAAATCAGTGTATTGCTGGGTTTTATGAGTTTCCATACCTTTCTGAACTTTCTTTGGCATACTGGCTGTATTAAACCTTTATGAATTAAATCTTAGCCACAGAACCATGCACTTCCAGAGAGGTGGAACTCACACAAGACAGTAGTTTTTGTTCATCCTGCTTGATATAGTTTGGACAGAAACCTTGGGTGATGATCTCAGTGTTTGGGCAGAATTATCCACTGACATGTCCTCCTTGAACAGTTGAGTCCATGCTTCCATAACCAGAGGGCAGTTTTTCCCCTGCTTGTGTGAAAAAGGAAGACTGAAAGCATGTCAGAACCCACAAGAAAGGTGAGAGAGCATATGCCCAACAAATTTTTATATTCATTAGTGCTGTGGCTACCGGAGCCCGGGCTAGCTCTGGGAACTCCAGCGCCACTCTGGGAGTGGGGAACTGCCTCGGTACGGGGATTTACCAGAG
>VXBC01004513.1:801821-825445 GCA_013399945.1 Ploceus nigricollis
AATAAAGAAATCATTCAGCCTTCTGAACTGGAGTTAGACATCATCATTTCTTCCCACCGGGTTCACCTGCATTTTTTACAATACAGGCAGGGATTGGCCCGAGGTTAAAGTGACAGAGAAGGTTCGGGAATAAGGGGATGGGTTGCCTTGACAGGCAGGGAAAGAGCTGGAACAAGGGGCGGGGAATGGCATGAGGGACAGCTTTGAGGGAGGGTAAAACCCAGGGGCAAACCAGCTCGGGGAGAGCATGGGGGTACAGCAGAACGAACCGCTTAACAAGGAATCAATAAAATAAATTCAAACCGCAGCACATTACCTGTTGGTATTCCTTATTGTGGAATGCATCCTCCCTTAGTCAAGCAAGGAGAGTCAGGCTTTTTGCAGGGAATTTTTCTGGCATGGTGGTGATGGGATTGATCCTCCTAGTTTGTAAGCAGATGATGTTTCAGTGCGACTTCTCTGTGTTCCTTACTTTGGCACGCCCTGGATTTGTCTGTGTCTGTCTCTGTAAATGTGCTTCTTTGTGTTTTCTCAGGCATGTTGGAACTGAAATGTGCCTGCCCCCCCGCTCCTCTCCCAACCATTGTCATGGCCCTGAAGTTCAACATCCGAGTGTGCAATACAGAAAATTTCCTACCTGCCTACCTCCTGCAGAAGGAGGAAATGCTTCCATTAATGATTCTGGATCGCTAAAATGTGTCTGATATTGATCTTAAATCTCCATCTCCCACTCAGTTCTCATTTATGTCTCAAGTCCTTGTGTGAGCATTTTTTCCAGCTGGATTGTTGCAGATCAGAATTTTTTTTTAAAGCAAAATACACAATGGTACAAAGCATTTCTCACGCTTCTGTTACATGCCAGCATTCCTGTTTGACAATTCCTTATCTATTCTTCCATTTTCAGATGCACCAAGACTAAGTTTGGTGACAAGGACAAGTGCAAGACAAATAGAAGTCATCAAACTGTTACTTTTACTTTCTTTCTGATAAATTCATGTCTCCCTTGCATTCTGATTTCCCTGTTTATATACTGTGGTGCCATATTTTCTTTCTTTAACAGAGAAACACATTGTTCCAAACATGGTATTATTACTTACTGCAATCTTGAATCGTTATGTTGTTGTCTGTAACTTTGTTTCTTTCTTGTTCCCACTCAGTTTATGTACTTCTCTTTTTTGATCCCTGAAGGTGTGTTTCATTGTGTTCCAATTCCGTAGGATATTTATCAATTTCTCTAATCTTTCCTCATCATCCTTTGTTCTTTATTCTCATGTGTCTTCATTATTTCAACCCTTTTGGATAATTTGTCAAATTTTTAAGGGTCTGTGACTATCAAAGCCACTGAGCTGCATTAAATAGAAGCAAAGTTGTATCCAGGCCTACCTAAAACAGCAGATATGGAGAGATTGTCATTTGGTTATCTCTCCCTAACACATCTCTTCTCCATTTCCCTGGCAGAATGTGACATATAAGCTAAATTTTTGCTGCAGTATTAAAATCTGAATGCTCATAATTTACCAGTTCAGTTCTCTGTTTTCTCAGGGAAGCAAGCAAGCCCATAGCACCATATCCAGGTATATTCAAAATAAAATAGGGAAACTAAAAGAGCTGGTATTCTTAAAAGAAAAATACAGTTTCATTAGACCACCAACCATTTGGTGCTCCAAGAACCACGTTGCTAGAAAACTGTGAGGTGGCAATGCTGCCTGACACTGGTTCAGTTGAATAAGCTGCCATCCCAGATGATGTATATTCATCATATTTCACCCCAGAAGCTAATGATGTTAATGATGGCTAATTCTGCTTAGGTCTGATGGTAGCAGTGACTACAGCTTGTAATCAGGCATTAGAAACATCCCACTTGATAAATTCATGGATGCTGAGCCAAATCACCTACTTCACTGTTCACTTTAATTAAAATTGCTCATGATCGATGGTTTTAAAAGCAGGAGCTGCTGATGTTGTTAATCACCATTTATTGTGCATCATTTCAGTGTACATCTGTTTCCCTCCTTTATAGTTGGGGAGGGAGATACTTTGCTGTTGTCGTGTATTTGGTCTTAGTTGGGCTTATTTTTTGGAAGGCCTAATCCAGTGTTACCACCATCATCCGAAGAGTTTCTGCAGGAACCAGAGATGATTGAAATAACTTATCCTATTCTAACTAAATGCTCACAAATCTTGACCATGAAGAGCTCCATTATAGTCACACCATCTGTAGTCTCTGAACTGGGTAGCTTGGATGAGTTAGTACAATTTATCATCCTACCTTTCTTTTGCAGTGCAGATGTACTTTGAATAAATGAAATAATTTTTCTTTATTATCTTCCTGTTAAGAAAACCAGCCCTTGTGTTTTCCCCAAGTGAAGGGCTTCTCTGAATAAATATGCAAAGTATCATTTCACAAAATGACTTTTTCCCAAATCCCTTTGTACTTAGTCCCAGCAGAGAAGGGAGAGCTGAGATGGTTTATAAAACAAATGCATGCACCTTGCAAGCTTTTATGAGGTAGTTTGGGGAAAAAAATGGAATGCTACAAAAGAGCCAGGGAGATTCTGATTAAATGACAGGCTCCAGAAAATGCCTTGGAGTAGAAAATGCGAAGTTAAATTCTCACTAGTACCTAAATTACAGTCTGGACTTAATAAAAGCATTTTCAGCCAAATAAAATGTTACGTAGTTTGGACTGAATTGTGAAAGGTTTTGTTAGTTAAAGGTAACAATTCCCTTGTAATTTTGGCTTCTGAGCAGTACCTATTTCAGCAGTTAAATCTAAACAGGAGAACAGCAGATTGGCAAGAATACTCAGGCGTTAATGCAGCATAAGAATAAGTCAGGAAGCGCTTTAAAAATCCTACCCAAGGCAAACTTGCAAATTGGGTGAACACTTGTGGAGAGGCTAATGAGAAGCAGATGCTTGGTCCTTTGGAGTTCCAGCAGGACGGGGGGCAGGTGTTAGGAAGGTCAGGTGTTTGAAGTCAAAGTCTTCCTAAAAGCATATAGATATAGATAGATGTATCAGACATATGACCTTTCCAGTTCTTGTGAAGTTACGAACATGCAAGTGATATTGTTTAATTAAACAATTCCTAGAGAGAGAGACTTGGTGCTTCCCTGGTTGTGCATCCATTTTTCACCTTGGTGTGTGCTGCAAGTGTGGCAGCACCAGTGTCGGCAGAAAAGTTTTTACTGAGATGATTGCATGTCTCGTCTGTGTATCTTCTGGTATCCAAAAGAGCCTGGCTTGCACTAGAGAAATGGCAGCTGATCAAAGTTAAGTTCTCTTTAAAAAATTGGTAAGCAGCAGTGGCACTGATAATAGTCCGAAGATTTCTCACTCAGTAGGAAGAACTGGTTTATGTTAATAAAAAACGTTTAACTGTTATGAATGCATGTGGAGGCTTTCACCTTATAAAAGTCTCAGGAAACCTTCTGTGCCTCTATACTCTAAGTTTTTGTTGGTTTTTTTTTTTTTCCCTTTTTCTTTCTTTGAAAATGTCTCAGTAGAGCCTTTTTTTTTATTTTTTGTAAATCCTGTGGGTTCTGTGTGGACATCAAGTGAAGCCCCACTGATGACCAAAGTTCATGTCAAATGATGGCTCACTTAGAATAAAATGGTGTTTTCTGTGAAATTTTGGGAGACATGAAATCTGTAAATAAAGGCTATGTGTACAGTGGATCACTTTCCTGTTTTCACCTGAAGTTTTTTTAGTATATTAAGCTCCTCCAGAATAGATTGTGATGTTTTAGACTGAAGAATAAATAAATCAAAACCCTTAATGCAGTAGGCTTTCTAAATGGTGAAGAGTAAGCTTGCAGCTACACCACTGTTCTCATCTGAGTTATTATCTGGAGAAAAAAAATCTTTGAAGGGCTCTTGAACACAATGGTATTAATTGTGTGTGCACATTGGGAAATGCTTGGTTTTAAGAAAAAACCCAGTCAAGCCACCAAAACCAAACCAACACCCTCTCTAGAAACGAGAAAGAAATGAAAATGTTTGTATTTAAATTGAATGATCATAAGTGCTTTCTCCCAGCCACTGAGGATGAAAGGTTTGGACTCAGGTGAAGCTACTGGTGTCAAACTCCCATGTTTTGTATCTGAAGCAAATCTCATCAATTCTCAGCACTCAAAATGTCTTCAGCTGGCATAACAACTGCCATCAAGAAGTAATAATCAAATCTGAGATGGGCAACACGTTCTGGTAAACAGCTCGTTAACACGTTAACGTCAGAAAACAGCACCAATGGAAATGATCAAAGTGGGCTCGTATTCTACAGCAGAACAGTGTCAAAAATTTATGTTTTTGCAAAAAGGCTCACACAATTTCATATAAATTGTCATTCTACTATGACCTTAATTATTGTATACTCGGGGTTTCACTTCAGAAGTGCCTCAGGCTTTTGCTCCAAGCAGTTTGAATGTGCTTATCACAGATTATGGTCCCTGCTTTCCAATCACTTAAATGGAATAAAAATTATTAAAGGCTTATGGAAAGTCATAATTTAAAAGACCAAAATGCTGGTATACTTTGAAAGTTAATAGATGGCATTTGCCTATAAGGAGTAGTAATGGACAAAGCCCCAGCAGTGGAGTAGTTGCAAATAGTTGGAGATCTACTGGGAGCTAAGTGCAGGAGTAAGCCTGCCTCCCAGGACATGCCGTGTCTGCAGTGAGATGATTCATGTGAGTAGATTTTGGATTCATAAACTGAAGCCAATTCATTAATCCAAACTTTGGATTGACTGAGAGGGGGTTAAAAACTTTGGCACGGTTTGAACTTGGAGACATTCCTGTAGTAATGTCCAGCATGGAAAAAGACATGCTTAAGTGATTAGGAAATTAAATCTAGAGGGCAAATAATTATAGGATCACTGGCAGAAAGAGTGAAGAATAATACAATTTTAAAAATTATCTGGTTGCAGAACATAGTTCGAGGTACAGTACCTTGGAATTGGAAGGAGGCAGAATAGATAGCAAGTGTTGGATTTTTATTGTTTTTATTTTTAAAATGAATTCTGGGTCAAGATAAAACAACATCTCAGGTGTTTTGGGAAGTGACTTAAGGATTGCATCCTCTGTAAAAAATGGCAGGATGAGAGTCTAGAGAAAAAAGAATTAAAATGGAGGCTCTCTGAAAGGGAAGGAGGAAAAGACAATGAAGTATTTACCAAGTAAATATTTTCATGGTACAACTTGGAAGTTTGGTTTTTCTCCTTATACATACGTAAATATTTACATGGGAAATGAAGTTTACTTCTCTCTGCATGGTGCAGCTGTTGTGGAACAGGTATCTCTGAATCCTAATGACTCACTTTCCACCTGTTACTTAACTGAAGGAGTGTGGAAGCATGTAAAAATACTAGGGACTGTCAATGGAAGTCATAACCTGACTCATTAATGCAGCCTTCATAGCAGCAGGAAGAAGACTGTAACTTTTCCCTGGTACATATGGAGTCAGTAATTAGCCAGTGACATTGTCAGCATTGCACTGGTATTTTTATAATACCTATGGATGAGCTGTTCTTAGGTGACTTGTCACTCCGTTATAGAAACTTGTGCTCTAGTCCACATGGAATTTTGAAATACAGCAGATGGGAGAGGATCTGCGACTTTTCTGAAGCAGATTAATAAGAAAAGCCTGGGGTAAAGGGCTGTCACATCCCAAACACCAGCTACTGTGTGTGCTGCTGAGCGGAGGGGCTGGCTCTTTGAGTGATTCACCTCAGCTCTTGGTGCTGCTCCTGGTGCTGTGTTCACATCCCCACCCTCTGTGGTCGCAAGGATGTGCAGCCTGGCACACCAATCTCCTTCCCTAACCTGGGCTTGAGGCTGCCAGAGTGCTGGCTGCTATTTCACGTGGGGAAAATAGTTCATACTTCTAATTCTCCTGCTTCCTCTTTACTTTTAGTTGGCACAGGAGGCTGAAGGAGAGATTAAAAATACATTAGAAGTGTGTTATTGTTAGACGCTTTACTGCATCTTACATGTTTTCCCAACAGATGCAGATTTCTACATTGTTGTGATTTTTTTCATTACATAGACAGTGTTTAAAATAAGGATTGTTTTGGAAAGTCTTTTTATAATACTACGGAAGTTTGTAATTTGAGCACCATAGCTTAGCCTGAACTATTTTTAATTAGCAGTGCTTTGTTTTTTCTATATTGTTACCCAGATAAACAGAGCAAATGGAGAAAGGCTAATTGATTTACCTTGCTCAATTTATGGTAATGCTTTTGCTAACATTTGACATCATTTTATTAAACGTGATAGAGAAGGGAGAGTTGTGGAATATTTTGTTCTTCCTGCTGTGTTATTTTTGGTAAGTGTCTGGGGTGCATTTAGATAAACTACAGTGCTAAGTCTAAGCAAGAAAGACCTAAATGTCCACTGAATTACTCCTATTTGCATTGAGAAATTAACTGTAATTAGCATTCAAGTTTTAATGATACTGTATTTGTGAAGCTGATAAGGCCTCTGGGAGTGTGATCACAAGAAACTTCTATTGTTTACTATATGCAAATCAGACCACTTAGCTTTAATTAGAGGTTGAAACCTGGAGCAATTATCAGCAGTTGCTTTAGTATTAATGAGCTTGACAAAGCTGTCCATCACAGTTTTTTACAAGCTTGAGAATTAGAATATTTAATCCCAGTTGGTTCACTGTTCAAAGAATGTGCAGCCTACATCAAGCAAAACCATTTCATTTTGTATGCCATCCATTTCATTGGTTCCAGTCACTGCAAAGACTGAAATCCTTGCAAATTTGTATAGCTGCTATTTTCTGCAGGATGGTTTCAAAATATATGAGACAATTTCCTTTAAGGCTTATATTGCCAATATTTTTTTTTAGAAACGAGTTGTTCTAAGAGCAGTTGTGCGGTTGCAATACAGAATTTAGTTGCTTGACATCTGAATATTAGAGCTTACAATAACTGTTGACTGATGAATTTCCTCACAAAATTAGCTGATCTCTCCTCATGTGTGATGGTGATGGATATTTCCTTCCATATTCTGATTTTAGTAGAGGATAACAAAAGAGATATAAGGGAAAGAGAAAAAGCTTACAATGCCTAGCCCCTGAAATGGTTTTTATTTCTCTCTCAATGGAAGCACTAACCATTAGAGTCTTCTGTTGCTGCTCTTTAATGTTTTTTGCTTTTTAAAAGCAGTTTTTGTGCTAAAGAAGTAAAAAGTTTCCAGAGAAGATCTGTATGGTGGGGGCGGGGGGGGTGGTTTAGAAATTGCCACGTTGAATGTTAGTGCTTTTAAATACATTGTTGAAAGTTTTCTATTTTTGGACTAATTCTTTGTGAAGCACTTCTCTCTTCCACAAGCCTTTAAGTAATTATAATAGGTACTTTATATAGGGGGATATGTATGTATATGTATACATACATACGTACATATATATATAAATGTAATAAAGTCTTCATTTTTTTAATTGCCATTTCACAGAGAAAAAAACCTAATTGTGAGCTTTCTTATGCTCTCACAGGTGAAGCTGAAAGGAACCCACCCATGGATTTTTTTAGCATTTCTCAGGTTTCTCAGGATGCAAAAATCTTTACTGTATTGAATAATAATGCAATGCTGTCTGAACTGCTGACCATTTGGGTATGAAATTTGGTTTTAACCCCTTTGTTTTTAAATACTGGAGGTTGTGTTTTCAACAGAGATGGCAGACCAGAAGCATTTACAGAGCATTGTTTTATGAGGTGCTATTGAACGACCCCAACTTTGAAGGTACAAAGTGGGGGCGAGCTGTGGAAATG
Organism: Ploceus nigricollis; assembly: GCA_013399945.1. NCBI lineage: Eukaryota > Metazoa > Chordata > Aves > Passeriformes > Ploceidae > Ploceus > Ploceus nigricollis. The sequence continues at coordinate 809,600 of VXBC01004513.1, forward strand.
GCTTTTGGCATGTGGGAAGCATTTTTGGGGGCCCTGCTCTGCCATCAGGATGGACATCTGTGTTCTTGTGTGGTTGGTGGTTGTTGCCCTCACTGCAGGGTGGGTTTTCCTCCTTCTGATGGAGGTTCCAGTTGCCTCCTGTCCCATGCCATTCCAGAGCAGCTGCCACTCAAAAAACAAAGCCTGGTTACATTCTTAGTGTTGGAAGGCTCATATTGAAAATGAAAGCCTTGTTTTCAGGGGGAAGGACAACTGTAGAAAGTTTTAAAAGGTTCAATAACAGTGTTCTAGATCAGTATCTTTGACAGCTGAATACTTTGGGGAAAGTAGCACTGAGTCCCATTTGTTTGTAATTCTGAGTAAGCCAGAACAAGATGGAAGAGAATTATGAATCAGATGTGGAGATGCTAGTACCAATTTATTCCTCCAGGAAAACACAACTTCTAAGCCATGTGCTTTTTGGTGAAACCACACTTGTGAATATATCCTAGGTGAACAGAATTGAGGTTAAGGGACAAATGCTCTATCTCATAGGCAGTCAGTTGGGTTGTTTTGCAGCCATGGGAAATGTAGTATATAGCAATTTTCTTAGCTATTTCATCTTTGGGAAAAGGCTAGTTAGGGATCATCAAATAAGTGATCCAGCTGGCTGATCAGAAGCCATTAATTACTAACTCCCAAATCACCATCCTTCCACTTCTGACCTGTGAGTTACTGCTCTGATTGTTCATATTGGGCCAACTTTGGTATAATCATATGTAACAGTAATCTGTATTTCATGTCAGGTAATTTGATTTAAGTAACAGACCAAACATGCCACTAAAGGATAAAAGATAGCACATGAGTTACTTACCTTAGTGAAGCTTGTTCTGTGCTAGTTTATTATTAAGTAGTGAAAATGGGATTCATTTTGCCCCTTTATCCTATGCCATGAGAGGTAATTTAAAAAATTGCTGCATATATAATTTCCTTATTGATACTTTCCCTACTATTAACTTTATAATAATACCATGTTCAATTTTTAATACCTAATTTACATAAATAATTAATTCCTCAGAAGTTTATTTTTTCTATCTTTTCTCAGCAAGGAAACTGTGATTTAATCTTTCCCTAATTCACTCTGAAGGTTAAATGTGGTTTCAAGAAAAGGAGAAATTGTTGGTGGGGTTGTTTTTAAATGCTCCAAGACTTTTTAAGTATTTTTGGCATACTGAAAATTTACCATTATTATATAGTAGTATATATTTAGCATTTATCATCTTTTTTTTTTTCTGGCTCCTTTTAGTTATTATATTCATAGAGATAAAAGACTCATAAATTACCAGTGAATCAAAACCACATTTATCTATAGTTACTAATTCAGTCAAGCAATGTTTCTGGTTTTGTTTAGAGCTCTTCATGTCCTTTTTCTTTTTTATATTTATAGCCATTTACACACAACAGCTTTATTTATTTTTTTGCCAATAGGTGACACACTCAGCGTTTCTTAAACCCTTCCAGTGGCAGAACCTTTTGTTGGTGTGTTTTCATTTTCATGTGTTAACCACTTTGTTTAAAGTTTATTTGAAGTCTTCATGGCAAAAACCTGGAGGGGGACAATTTTGGTATTTCTATTACATTTATTTTATTTTATTTGAAAATTTGAAGTAGGGTAGGCTTAACATTAACATTTCTCTTAGGAAAGATTTTGCCTGTTCTCTGCTCAGATGTGAGCCCTATCAAACAAGCATCACTCTGAACATAATAAAATTTGGGAGTAGGGATTGCATTTGCCAGGCTGCCATAGGCATTTTAGAAGGTTCAGTGTTATTTGTTCTAGATATAACTCTTTGAGTTTGCTTACATCAAATATCTCTTGCACTCCCCTAAGTGGTAGCTCTGATAAGTTCCCCCGCAAACATCACAAGGTCATTGCAATTCATTCCTGGGAGTTGCTTCTCACTGTGGAGCAATCACTTCAAGGCACACGTTTGTTGTTTAGCAAAGAGCAAAAGAGAGATGGGACATTGTGGCTGCTTTAGAGCAGCTTTGATCTTCTCTTTCCTAACAACAGTGCACAATGGTAATTACAGTTCCTTTTAAAACGTGTTACAGAGGTAGGATAATAAGTGGAAAGGGAATTTTCAGTCGTTTTCAGTGTCGATGAATGCATTATTAACTCCCGGTGATTTTGCAGATGCTATTTCTGCCAGATGAGCCTGAATGAGAAGAGCTTGCCAGATCAGCTATTTCAGGAACTCTGTTTTCTGCTCTCAGCTAGGGATGGTTCCAGTCAAGTCTAGTTGTAAATCCGAATCCGGGAGACGAGGTGTCTGTTCAGGCTGCCAGCATATTATGTTAGCCCAGCTCTGATTCTTTTGTCTAGAGCAAAAGTGAAAATCCTGCTAGAAAATTCCCTTTTTGATGACTGCAGCCTTGGCTGGCTGGCTGACTTAGTTCTGCATCGTGGAAGGGCAATTAGCTTTGCAGATGTCTCTGGGCAAGGCAATGAAACTGAGGAAGGCTGCAAAGAGAGGCCCTTCCAATACAAAATGGACCACCCCAGATGGGTGTTAGAGCATCAACACCCATGCAAGGAAATTCTGGCATCACAGGATCATATAATCATTTAGAATGGAAAAGACCTCTAAGGTTATTGAGTCCAACCATTAACCTAAAACCGCCTGGTTACCAAGTGCCGCCTCTACAAATTCACGTTTCCTCTTTGTGAGACTGACTAGGGAACCTTCTGGGCTCTTCCTGGTTTGTGGTGTATGAAATTTGAATAAAGACATTCCAGGTGGAGTGCCTCCACATCAAAATATCTAAATCTACCTGTCACTGAGCAGCTGGTATGTAATTTTTTTTTTATTTTAAAGGAGGAATTTGAAATTTCTTTTAAATTAAAAAGTTTTAAAAGTTTTAAGTTTTAAAAATCATTCTAACTCATAGATTTGCATAATTTTTCTTTGAAATTAACTTGAGTGTTTAGACCAACTCCATGTTTAGTGGAGGCTGTAATGGCATTCCTGAGCTTATAAATAGCAACAAAGCTAGTGATCAGTTTTAGTAATCCATTGGCAGCATTGCTTACCAAAAAAAATGTGGGCATTTTGAAATTACTTCAGCAAAAAGCTAATCAAGCTTAGTCACACTCTCTGAATTACTAACTTCTGCCTAGCAAGTTTGCTTGATTCGACATATGGTACAAAAATTGTAGTTTTGTGGTTTCATGGAAGATTATCTAAACTAATAGCTTTTCAGAACAACTCTGCTGTTAAAGAATGTGAGAGGATTTCCTTGATTTGTTTTTCTCTTGTTTTTCCCCTGGACAGTATTGCAGGACTAAACTTGTCTTCCATTATTTCGTTCAAGTCTTGACAGTTGTAGCTCCTAATATGCTTTAGTTATCATTCTCTACAACAGTTTTGATGCAGTGAAGGAAAAAAATTGCAGCCAGTCAAAACATTCATGTGAAGCTGCAGAGTCTTTTTTCATGTTAGAAAAGTTGAATCTCAGATTCGTAGTTTGGAATTTGTGTTCCATAGAATTGGAAACAAAAAAATAATTTCTTGAGCAAGCAAATAATATAGCACCTGTAGCAACATGACTGCAATCTGTTTCCCCTGTTATTTTTAAAATGCTGATTTTTTAAGAGATCCATCAAAACCTCTGTTCCTAAGAGATTATTTTTATCAGATCAGTTGGGAAGGTTTGTAAGAGGACTTCTTTTATTCATATGCATTTTCTTGTATAACTTGATGGAAAATATTGGGGAGACTGGTAAATGTAAATAAAGTTCATTAATTACTACAAGTAAATTAAAGAATTGTTTTAATACTTTTTCAAAGTCAAAATAAATATTACCTTTTCTGAGAAGATGTTTTCTGAAAATTAAGCTTTGATCAAATTTTCTTGTGAAGATAGTGCTCCATTTTAGAATTCACTTGCAGCATTATTTCTAGCAAAAGGTGACAATCGAAAACATTTTCAGAGGACTTGGACTGAATGCTCTTATCTTGAACAGCAAAGAATTTAAATGGAGTTTTCCATTGTTTATATGTATTTTAATTGGTTATGTTTTAATTTTATTTAATGTCTTGCATACATTGTTGTTATTTTACTTTATTTCTCTTTTGTCCCCTCAGTGTATCTGAAGTCTAGAATTCACAGAAGTGACTCAAGGGCTTTACACTAGAGTGGCTTCAGTAGGAAAAAAATTAGTTTTACAGCATATTTGATGTGTAACTGTCTTGTCTTAAGAGTTGGCAGCAGGAGCATATACAAAGAAGCATGCACATTCTCGTTGCAGTTGAATAGCTCATGTCAGGATTAAAACCATTAACCTGGTGGTGATGCACCATTTCACTTGCACACTGAGGAGTGAGTTATTTTGGAATAATAGAATCATTTAGATTGGAAAACCCCTTTAAGATTGTGGAGTCCAACCATTAACCCAGCAGTGCCAAGTCCACCACTGAACCTTGTCCGTAACTGCTGCATCTTTTACTACAATCTTACTGCAGTTTTAGTTGCTTGTCCTCTATAACAATTTTGGATTTTTTGAGGTTTTTTATACAGGTAAAAGAGTTTCCCCACCCTGTTGACCTCAGTGGGATTTAATTTCAGTCCATATTGAGCTAAAAATTCTTCTGAAGAGCTCTGTAACTGTCCTCATGATATAGTCCATATTTTGGTCACCATTAATAAGCATAGTGTTATAGACAGGGTTGAGGCACCTTGAAACCTAATTTGCTTCCTTTAGCCTGCACTGACAATATACAATAATAAACCTTTCCAAATTTGTATCTGTTTTTGTTGAGCCATCTGGCTCATCCTGTAAATAAAATGTGTAACTATGAAGAAAGCATTTATAGCTTATCTAGTGCTGTTACTATTAATTTGAAATTCTTGGAAACTTAATAATGTTTTAATTCACTGTCCCTCTATCAAATTGTGCTGTTCTTGTAGCAGGAGAACTTGAAAGGTTTCATTGAGTCACACCATGGATCTCACTGACACTTGTGTCTGCTCTCGAGGAGTGGCAAAGAACAAATACTTGGAGAAAAGAATGAGAAAAGGAGTAGCATGCAGCAATAGAATTTTTTTTCCTCTTTGTTTGCTTTTCTTAATCTCCGCTAAGCACTGAGCTGATGTTTCTTTCAGAATTACACGTAACTCCAAGCTCCTGTTTCTGAGTTCTAAGAGCTAAATTACAGCTTATCATTGTGTAAGTAAAGTCAGGAATGTTTTTTCCATGCATGTTAATTTGCATTTGTCAACATAGCATTTCATCTGCCATTTCATCCATCACCTAAGCAGCCAATTATTGTGGCATCCTTCCACGACTGTTTGCAGTGGGATTTGTTTGTGAGCTGCCTCAAATAGCTTCACCCTGCCACAGGTGCCCACCACAGGGCAGGGTTGGTGGTGAGTATATGGATGCTCTCTCCATGGCAGTCTGTGTGGAGCCTTAGGGGTAAGGTGGGAGTGGTGTGACTGTCCCAGTACATTTATTTTAAGTTTTGTAGCTCTTCAGAATGTTTCTGTAAGGGCTGAATTGTATGTGTCAGTGTTAGAAATGCTTTTCAGCTTTTGTTGAGCTTCCTTTACTTGCCTTCATTTCTTGGCTTAAGTTTTTGAAGTAGAGCACTGAAGCTTTCTTATGGTGTTAGAGATGGCTCACTGGCTCTTCAAAGTCCTTGTCATTTGACGTGCCCATCTGAATGGGCACCTGTCTTAGTCTCATCTCACTTTTATAGAAAACATGTTTACAATCACTAAAAATACACCTGCAAAATGTTGGGGGTGTTTTGGTATGGGTGAGGCTTCTGACACAGGACACCCCTTTTGCTAGGTCTAAATTTGACAGATTTTATAATTTAACACTTCTGGAAGTTTTGCTCCCAGTTGTACTGCTGCTGGCTCTGAAGGACCAGACTGCCTTTTCTGCTCATATAATTGCTTGTGCTGTTATTGTTGTCCATGCTTTGTTCATAATTGATCCTTTCTCATAGGATTGCCAAAGAAGTTCCTTTTTCCATGGCACTGGCTAAGGCATCTTTGGTGAGCTGCTTACAGCAGCCAGGCTGCGAATTTTAGTAGTAGGAAATGGAACTAAACCGCTGCCAGCTTTTTGAGATAGCTACTGATGAGAGACATTGGGATGCTTGGCTCCCAGTGGGGAGTGCAAGCCAACAAATGAATGCTGGTGTGAAATAATAAGAGAGTTTTGCTTGACATTTACTTCCTTGTCTTTCATTTGTGCCTTAAGAACATGATTGTCAAAAGATTATTTGTCTCCTCAGAAGAAATGCCACACATTTATGGTGGTGTATTGGGAAAAAATGGAACTACCCATCTTACGCAACATTGTTAATTTGGATTGGGTGCATTTTGTGGGAAAAGAGTTGGTTTTGGCTACTTATTGTTGTGATTTTTTTTTGTTTGGTTTTAAAATTAATTTTGAATATGTTGCATTATATGGTACAGATGTGTAAATCTTCTGCCCAGATATATCTCTTTTTTTGATCAATATGTGTCTGGGAAGAAGCAGCACTTTCCTACCTCCTTAGAGAAAATTCTGTTAGTTCGATGAGGACTATGAGGAGTGTTTCTGTTTTTAATTATTTTGTGTCTCCCAAATAAACTTTCTCTAAATAAAGAGGGAGTTAGAAAAGCTCATTAATGGTGATAGGATATAAAATACAAACCAGTAAGAAAGGATGTGACTGAATCATGCCACTGTGTCTAACTGATGATATCTTGCTCTTAAACAACTATTTTAAATAACAAAACAAAGCACTGTTCTCATTCTTCCCTGGCAAAGTGATGCTTCAAAACACTGTCAAGGTGTTGTGTGAGATTTTTATGTTCATAAATTGATAAAGAAATACAAAGAAAGGTTCAACAGGGGATTTATTTGAAAGAAAAAACTTAAGGAATGTTTTAGTCATTTAAGAGACTACCATGGGGGACCTTATTTTCTCAATAATTATTGCACTTGATATTTTTTGATGATTTTTTTTGAGAACACAATTAAAATGTCATATTTTAAATAATAGTTTTAATAATAATTTCAATAATTTCTCTGGTTTTATTCATGTTACTGGGAAATTTTAATAAAGGTTTTTTTAATCAGTAGCAGTTCCATTTCTTGGTAATTAAATGCAAGTTTCATAATCTTACCACTTTTAATTTGTCCCCAGATGATGTGAGACAACTGGGAAGTTAATGTAATGCTCATAGTCAAGGACACACTGTTTTAAATCTGAATCTTAGAAATCTTGCAAAACCAGTGTTTGGGCAGCTTTCTAAAATGCACATAAATCCATGCATCCTGTTGGAAAGTGATAGCAGAAACAGGTTGTGACAAAGCAGTTGGAAGGAATATTGGATTTTTGAAGATTCATTAGAATCTCAAAATCTGCTCTCACAGGCAGGGAAAGTCTTTTCTTTATTTCTGAATGATTTTTGGAGGACCACAGAAAGATGCAGGCGTTTAACTGCCTTATTAATCACATTTTACTGCTGCTTTACCCACTGGAAGTAGGGTAGCCAGAAGTGCCTTGCTGTTTGGGCATTACAGGTTCCCATTCCACTGGATTTGGGTGTTAACAGTTAATATTTTGATCCAGCTGAAAGCTTTGGGTGTTTTAACTGCATGGTGATTCCAGTGATGGATAGATTTGCAATTCTGTTTTGAATGATTTGGAAGGGGATGCAAGATTTGAGGTTTATGCAAGTCTCATTATTTTTTTTAAATCAACTATTTTGAGTTCAAATTCAGTTTCTGGAAGAAAAAAAAAATGACAACTGAAAATGTCACGCAAGTCCATTGAGGTGTCTTAGTGAAAAAATATAGAGAACGAAAATTATTGTCAAGCAGGGTAAGAAAGACATAAGGAAAATGCTACAGGGTGCAATTTCATGAATAAATATCACTGAAAAAATAATCTTTACTAATAATGAGAAAGTCCATATGGATGTGCTTGCCTTGTTCAAATGTGAAAGAGAAATAGTCAGCACTCTGTCCCATTTCTGTTCAGAAATGTCATCAGGTTTATTATTTCTTGCTGTATTCAGGCAGACTTTGCAATTGCATCATTAAAGATGTTCAATTCTTTAGCCTTCACAAGAGACCTACCCTACCCCTGATTCATTCTCAGAACTCCCATCTAAACTTTGAAGTGATGTAAATATTGTCTCTTATTCAATATTAAGAAAATTCAAGCTTTACTGAAACCTTTGGCAAGAAGGCTAAGTCATGTAAATTTATTTTTGAGCTGTCCTGCAGCAGGGAGTTCCACAGTTCAATCTTATGTTATTCGTAAGAGTGTTGGTGGCAATATGAAGAAAGGGACAATAAAGTCATAATTTGTTTTTCTCTATATTAGTTACCCCCTCTGCACTTCCATCTTCTTTTGCATCTTCCTTTCCAACATATGAGTGCAGTGATGGTTTAAATCAGTGTAAAACGAGGCAGCTGGGACACTAAAAGCAGAGCAGCAGTACCACACGGGCGTCAGCACAGCTGGATTTGCTCTGCCTCGTTGCACGTGACCCTGTGTGATGTAGGTACAGCCCAAAGTAAATGATCCCAGTGTTTTCAGTCTCTTTCCATGAGGGGTTTTCTGGGAAGTTCAGCAGTCTTTGAACTCTCTCTAATTCTACAAAATGCTTCTGGTGGTACTCAGTGTGCTCATAACCTCGCAAATCACCGATGCTGGCACCTGTCTGCTGCATGCCCGACCTCTTCCAGAGCTTTCCTGATGGCAGTGGTTCCATTTAGCAGTTTTGCAATACCAGAATACATAGGAGCTGTTATGAAATATTTGTTCTCTTTTACTCTGGGTTAACTTGATTTTATTAATGCCAGTCCATAAACTTCAATGGAATGCTTAATGTGGTCTAACATTCTTTAGATGGTTTGTTCCTCTGCTCCCTCCCCCTTCCTTAAGGCTAAATGTTCTTGCTTTCCTATTCTGCTGTGTCCAAAGAATTGTTTGAAAAGGCTAATACTCTCCTACATCTTGAGGTCAGTGTGCCCTCACACGAAAATCTGCGAGGGAGGACTGGAAACAAAGGAAGTTATTTTTTCAAACTAGAATTCTTTGTAAGATTTAGAAAAATTTGAAATACAGCAGAAGCCTTTGTCACAAGCTGTGCTTTCTAGAATGGAAGCTTTTCTCTAGAATACAGCTTTTCTTTACTGTATTTCTAGAATGGAAGCTTCCCCAGTGAGGAAGAAGTGAAACTATGATTTTAGTGAACACAGAACTGCCTAAGCAGAACTGTTTCAAAAATATCATCCCACTTGGTTTTTATAGTGGTTGCATACATTGTTGAGCTCCTTTGTCTTTTAAAAATCATAGCACACATCAATTTTCTCTTTAGTTCTATATTTAAATGTACTTAAAATGTAATGGTAATGTTTTGGCTTCAGGAAAATATTCAGCAAGAGTAACCAAGTAGATGTTTCACATATTTACATCTTTTGCATGTAGGCATTACAATATGTTGAGTGGTAGTCAGAAAATATCATGTTGTTTCAGAGTTTATGATACTACAGTTAAATTATCAGATAGTCTTTTTTAGGGCAGAGAATATTTCTGTCAGAGTTGCTTCAGTATTCTAAATACTTGGTAGGTGAGGCAAATTAGGTTATTTAAAATACTGCAAGGCAATAGTCCATGCACAAATATATTTTATGGATTTTTCTATTCAGAACCATTAAAAAAATGTAAAACAACAGTGTAAAATGTCAATACATGGGTTTGAAGGATTGTTTCTTTGAAGTTGTGAGGAGTTCAGTACAAATACATAGTTTGGAAGAGTTACACTTTTAATGATGATTTGTGGCCACTTAACACTATGATAAATACAAGAGTTGCATCGGCATGATGTTATTGATGATCCACCTTAGAAGGGATAGGTTATTTGCTCCATTAGTTACACCAGCTGAGATGACAGAGCAGGACAGAATGACAGGTTGCTGTGACACGGGAGGACTTCTGAGGAAGCTGAGGCAATTTAGAGGAATTGCAGAGGAGAGGCTTCCTGGGAATGGGCCAAACCACCAAAGGTTCCATGTGTTACATCTTTTCTCCTTTCTTTCACCAACCATTTTTTAAGCCTGCTTCAATTTCTCTTGCCTCCTCTGAACAGCTGATTCCTGTTAAGTTTACCATGGAGATTAGTGATCCTGAGTGGTGTAAGCTGGGAGAGTAACCTTTGTTATCTCCCCGTTCTAATTCAGATTTTCTGGTGGCAAATGACGTAGGTAATCTGCAGGAGAAAAGCAATGAGACCTGAGAAAAACCTCCTTTATAGATACTGTATGATCTAGGTCATGTCTTCTGCTCTGGTGTCAGAAATAAATGGGGCAAGAATATCAGGAATCTGAAGGTGAGGTACTTGTATGTCTCTTGTGCCCCAAACCTTTGCTCAAAGTCTTGCTTGAACCAAATTAAGTGCCTAAAATTTGCAGTACTTTGGGAAGTGAGGAATGACTTAGACTCTTGGGGAAGCTCCCTCTAACATTTTATACCCCTTAATTCATAACTAACAGCTTAGATTAATAGTGGTTTGCTGTAGGTTTAACTGGTAACTGTTCCACAGTGACACTTCTAGACATGAGCAAAGGCACATCACAGTTGTGTGTCTGCTTTCCGTCAAATTCGATGCGTTGGGATGTGCGATGGATAAATTCTTAGTGGGCAGGTATGTTTTTTTTCCTCTGCCTTCTGGGTGGAGGGAAGGAAGAGAGGAAGTGGCTTCCTATCTGATGCATGTAAATACAAACATAGTAAGCAAAATTAGGTGATTAGAGGCATAACATTAAATATTACTCACTACCAATCTAGAAAACATGAATGTCTGCACTGTGGAAGTTCCTTCTCTCTAAGGGTAAAAAATAATGAAAATCCTTTTAGAAAGAAATCCAAACATACAATGGAACAACCAAAAAACCTACCTCACAACCAGATTTCTGAATTGAATGTGAAACTATCAAAACACATGGGTGAGATCAAGGTAATTTTTTTTTCCCCTCCATCTTCCTGGTGACATATTATTCCTGTCTTAAGTTGGGCATGATTTCCAGTCAGTGACTTCTTCCCTGCATATTAGGAGTAAAAAAATGAGGCTTGGAGATATAAGGTAGCATGAGCTAACTTAGGTTATCATATCATACCTGCCTGTGTAGCATGCCGTTGTTTCCCTGAGAAATCACGTGATTTAATTAAATTAGATCACGTGATTTAATTTGTCACTTTTGTTCTTAAGAGTTTTGTTCATCCTCTGTGAATAGTTTCAAAATACTGAATCAAAATACTGTTCACTGGAAAACTTAATTACTTATCACTGAAGGGTACTTTGCAGAGAAATGTCATTTTCCAACTCCCAACTGTTTCAGTATTGAAGAAGTTGAACATAAAGATTTTTTAATTGTATTTTTTTTAGGAAAAATGTGTTTTGACTGTTCATGCAAAGGTGGTTGAATCAATTTCTTCAAAGTACCTAAAAAATTCAGCTTAGGACATAGCCTGAGAGATGGAAATTTGAGACTGTATTGAAACTGAAATAGTCTTAAATAGAAATGCTGTGATTTTAGGCAATCTTAAAGCTACTGCTCTGCATGCTCCATCTACAATAAAAATCTGAGATAATTTGTGTAATATTAATCCGTAAAGTTAAATTTAGCAAGAGCATAGGTTGGTGAAGACATGGTATTAACCTAAATAACTTGCTGAATCAGGGACTCAAATATGAAAAAAAATGAACTCTTGTAACTTAAATGGTTAAAAATGAACAAGGAAGTAGGTAATATAGGGTAAACTTTGAAACTCAAAATTTTAATGGGATTTTCCCCTTTCCCTCTTCTGCCAATTGCAGGCTGGTATGAAACTGCCAGTATCTCTTTGGTACAGTGGTTGTGTGGGTCATAGAGATTCTATTTGTTCAAATTTTCTGAATGTTACACCCATTTTTGTAGCTAATGGGTTTTTGATGTCACTAATATCTCTTATGTATCCTGTAGTGAGTGACTTTGGCAGTATGAAGGGATCTTCCAGATATGAAGTTGGAATTCCCTTATTGCAGATAAATTTTACACCCTACATCCCTTTAATCACTAGAAAAACAAAATACTGCTTTTTGTTTGTTTGGGTTTAGTTTTGATTGGTTGGTTGTTATTGTTGTTGGGATTTTTTGGCCTTTTTTTGGGTGTGTGTGTGGGGGGGTTGTTTGGTTTCCTCCAATGTGCAGGAGAGGTTTTCACTCTGGGGTGTTTATGTTTAGCACCTTCAACACTTATCTCCACCTTTAAAGATCCCCTTTAGGGGAGATCTGCAGTCACAGGCAGGTCATTGCTTGCTCACTCTCAGCTGGACCATTTCTCTACAGAGCTGCAAGAAGTGTTTCTTTGGGAATAAAAGGAAGGCTTATGTCCTGGTGCAGGCAGATGCTTCCAAGGGTGGGAACTGCAGGCTCCAGCTCTGTTACCTGATGGATTATGGCATCAGTGCATTTATGAAATGCATCACTATATTCTGTCTGTGTGGTTTCAGTACTGAATCAGCACCTCAGTGCAGATGTTACTGTAACATCCATTTGAAATGAATGAGAGCTCATTTAGTCAACTGCCTGTTGTTTGTTTGTGTAGGTTTGTCTTCACAAGAGCACCTTTCCAGAGTCTCAACAGAAGATATGAATATTATGGTCTGCCAGTAACAAAAATGCATTGCAGCTCTTCAGAGCAGCCTTACCTTGCTGATACTTCACTAAATCTATCTCAATGTAATTTGCAGATGTCTTGGGGTTGGTATTTCAGGCAGTCTTCCAGCCTCTTGTTTAGCATCTTCTCTATCATACTTCAGCTTTTTCCTAATCTTATTTCTCTTTTCAACAACCTTCAACGTCTCAGTGCTTGAGAGATGTTAAATATATTTTTTATTACCAAAGTACAACCAGGTGGTCACATCTCTGTTGTTGTCCCTTGCTCTAGATTTGGTCCGGAGATGGGACTTGCTTAACTGATTCAGACTTAATGTCACTCCATCCCCAGCCCTGCCACTGGTGTGTCTGGGTGCTTCAGAGAGGCAGTTCTAGTATTAAGCTACTGAAAAACAGGCAAAAGCCATTCCTAATCATTTGGGAGATCATGTTGAAAATACTTGTGCTTCCTTACTTTTTATTCTTAAATAATGGAGCGGGGGCAATGTATAGACAACTGAGCAGTTGATCGCTGACAAACACCTAAGAAATCTACTAACAATTTGCCAAACCTTGGCAACAACAATTTCTATCTCTAAGTTTGGGGTATTACCTCTTTTTCCTCTAATTTTGAATGTTGTTAATTAAAACACTTGGATAATGAAATGTTGTTAATAATTGAACTGCTTGAGAGATCAGTTTTGCAAATATTTTTTAGGTCTGGAGTTTTTGTGACCAAAGAAAATTTTTTCCCCAAACAAAGCAAGATACAGTAACCTGCTTTAGGCCAGCAAGAGCCCCATAAAACAGAGTAATCTCCTGAGCTGTGGGAAATGGATGCTTCCCTGGTGCCACAGCTTTCCCCTAAACCTCAGATGATTTTGTCAGCCTCTTCCTTAGCTCCTCCTGATGTCTGTGTTTTACTTATTTTAGATAATTAAAAGTATATTTTGGCTGGATACTTGATCTGGAGAGACAGCTGGGGTTTTTTTCAGCATTTTGGAGACCCAGGTTCCCTGTAACAGTCTGTCCTGTCATCTCCAAGTTGACTGTATAAACTGGAGCAGCTTCAACAGGACAGACTGAGTGAGAGACATCAACTCCTCAATCTGTTAGGTAGGGAAGTGCTCTTGAGATATGAGGAAAAAAGAATTTTACTGTTTTCATCACCTTATACCATATGTGCTCTTCTGTCATACTGAAGGAACGTTTACAAAGGGACTATGTGAGAAATAGCCATGGGTTCTCACCAGGTTTTAGAGAACCCTTCCCTTGTGTTATTTTATTTGTGTATCTGAAGTGTCTAGTCAGTCACAGCAGAAGGCTTTATTTTATGTGTGACAGAAGATGAAGAAACACATATGAGTTGGAAAGAGATGTCAAATATGTCACCTCTGAAATCAGTCCATTTCAGTAAACCACCTTATTGATCTGCTGTGTTCTGCCCTTAAGGCTGTGCCTGTGCCTGGAAAAAAGTCTATTTCTTTAGCAAAGTTTGATATAATATGATTGCCTGCTTTACAACAGCTTCTCTTTCTTTTGTCTGCAGAGTTCAATGCAGTGTCAATCAAGTATGTATAAGGTTTTTTTTATATACTGAGTTGCTCTTTAATCTGGGTTTAATTGAAGACTATTGCATAGTAACGGCACTGTTTTGCTCTCTCACTAGAAGTTAGATTCAAGATGCTAGAAAGCAGTATTCACTATCTCTGGTACTTGTTTAGAGTTTTCCTTTGGGCTGAAAAAACAAGGTTTGTAAGAAGAAAGAGTGTGTTCCATATAATGAATCAAATCAGTCTCTAAGGAATGCAAATTAGTCTAATTACTAAAAATTATGTGATGCTTGATTGTTTTAATAATTTGGGAGGAGCTGGTGTTTTATCTTGACTGCAGTAAGCAGTTTTGATGATATTTAAAAAACACTTTTCTTCAGGGAAAGAGTGAATCCAGTGTTCGTTTATTCTTTCATTTGCTTTTGGTTTCTGGCAAATATTTTCAGATTATTGTCAAAAAATTAAGGGAGGATTCTGCTTTGGTTATCACAGAATATTAATTCCCTAAGTTATTATTGTACACAGTGAAGATTAGATAGGCTTGGGTAAAGGGCAGATGTCTTAGAGATATCTGGTGCTTTTTTATGATATACCCTAGAACCTTTGTTCTGATCTTTTCAAATCACATGGAGAAAATATTGAATCTGGGTTAGAGTCAGGCAAATAGTTATGACCTTCATTTGAGGCATTAAGCCTTTGTTTTGGAACCAAGATTTTGTTAGGTTGAAGTGTTATAGTTCAAATTCAGAATGCTGAAGTGCTGAAGGTGAGAATAAGCTAAAGCCAAGTACATGAACACCCTTTACTTTCGATGTAACTCATGTAATAGACACCCAAGCTGGTGATTCACAAACCTTTTGGAGGAAATGGCCACTTTCAGGGTCTCAGCATTTGAGGCAAAACATCATCATCCTTCATTGTGGAATGTTTTGGAGCTGAGACGTGGCAATGTCATCAGTTAACCTGACGTGGTGGTTCAGCTGCAAGTTACTGGCTGTGCCTCACCGACTATTGCCAGGAGTGGCACAGCACACGGGAGGCTTTGGGGTTGGAGGGAGTTCTTACGTGGTGTCCTTTAAAAATGAAGATGTAGCTGATGTAGTGCATTTGTCACCTCATAGCCTCAATTTCACTGGGATTCTTTGATCCACTTCATTTGTGAAATTACTTATTATAACTCAGAGATGGAATTAGTGATTATATTTTTTTTTTAGTTCTCTCTTATTTGATGCCCTAAGAAATTATGCTTACAATAGTTGAGAACTGTTTAACCATCGCACGCCTGCAGTTAGCCTTTCACAAATGATATGTAACTTTACTTTTCTCTCTCACTCAGTTGGTCTTGGGCTGGCTGTTTCATTTCATGTTATTCCGTGTGCAGAGCCAACTTTGCTGATGCTCCTGCACCTTTTTCTAAAGCCAAGCATCTTTTTCTTTGTCTTTACTTACTGTACATCTTGGTTCTGAACTTAACACCATCAGATGCATAATTGTATCTCATTACTTAAATCACCAATCTCTGTTAGCTACAAAGGCAGGGCAGTTTTTTTGTTTGTTTGTTTTTCATTTGGTTTTTTTTTTGGGTTGTTTTTTTTTTTTT
>VXBC01004513.1:830161-917846 GCA_013399945.1 Ploceus nigricollis
TGGTGGTTTAAAAAATTTCCCTTTTTTCCTTTTTTTTTTTTTTTTTTAATAGGGCTTAATCTGTTGAAACCAGATAAAGAAGTGGCCATAGTTAAAATAACTCCTGCATTCCTCATTTGCATCAATCCAAGGTTTTCCAGTTACTGTGGAGCTATAAATCCACATACAGATATATATATATGGATTTTTATGTATCAATAGGTTTGTTATATATATTTTTGTAGTATTGCAGTGAGACTTGTGCAATACACAAAAATAACCTAGTTCAGGTTTCTGCTTTACATTTAAAATTGTTGCATAAAATGATTTTATTAGTTTGCTCCCATTATCAATTTAGCCTAATTTTGACCTTCAGGGAGAGAGAGGGGATCAGGCTGCCAAATGATACATATTGTTGCCAGGTTTTCCAGAAACTTTAGGTTAGCTGTTAGTCTTTCACTACACGAAAGTAAATCTTTTGATCAGAAGAGAAGATTAATTTGGCAATGTCAGCCTTAAGCTGCATTTGTCGATGTTGCAGAACCACCACCTTGTTTGACACTTTTGCTTGCCTGATTTGAGAGCAATTTAGAGCTGAAATAATTGGTTTACTTAAGATGAAGCAGGCAAGGCTCTACAAAGAGGTCGCTCATAGCTGCTGGCACTCTGCCTGGGGCTGGGTAGGAATCGCCCTCACAGATCAGAGGGGGAGTCCATCCAATTCCAGGTTTGCTCTCTGACAGCTGCTTCAGAAGAGCAAGTTAAGAAGCCTGTGGCACACAGCTAAGGGATAACCTGCCCCTGACCTAATTTTTAGTAGGTCTAGCTTCAACTCTCATGCAAAAACACATTGCATCTCTTCTGGAATGATTATAATGCATTCAAATTTATTAGTTGATATTTTTGTATACTGTTTATTTGCTGTGTAAAAAACCAAACAAGCACCAAGTTCAAGCACTATTTTTCGATTTCATACACTGACACTGATCTCTGAGAGGGACTAGAAATTCCTAGTAGATATTTCTCATGCAATTTATTCTTGCATCATCTTGTGGTTTGCGTGACTTCCTCTGTCTCGGTGCCTCCCGTGCTGTCTGGCAGGATAGCGATCAGAGAGGGGTCATGCCAGGCTGGAGAAGGGAAAGTGAATCCTGCTCTGGCATGCAGCTTATGCCATGCATACAAGTCAGGAACAACAGCATGAGTCACTTGCAGGCAGATCTCTGAGGCAAGAGACTGCTTGTGCTTTATTCACTTCAATTAAAGCACACCATTCTGCCTGTTCCCTGCATTACATTTTGTTTGCTGCTTTTGAGGTACAAAGCGTACAAACTCTTCCTGCACAGTGCCACTTCCCATGAACCAACATGGAACAGCAATATCACATGTATGTTCTAGCTGTAGAGTAAATGGTGGGCCTGATATGTAGATTTTTCTTTTAAGTGGTATCTTTCCTGTGAACAGTGTATTATAAAATGATTACTGTTGGCAAGAGAAAATAAAAGAATGTTGAAGAGTGTATAGAATTTCTTTATGATACAAGAGTGCAGTTGGTCACTTGCTATAGTTACTTTATACTATAAAGCACCTATCCTATCTAGCTTCACTGTGATTTTCCTATAGCTTGGTTTGATTTATGGTACATACTGAGCCCTCTTGCAATGCTGCTGTGCATTAGTATGAGCATAAATCTTTTATTTTCTTTTTGAATTTGACATTTTTGCTTACCCCGACTTGCCACTAGTAAATTCTACAATATCCTTTGCATGTGTTTTCCAAGAGTCAAGCCCATGGTGGCCAGCTATGTTTTGTTCTCATTATAGGTGTTAAAATGATGAAAGACCCTATTCTTGGGCTCCCCTGCCCAGGATGAATCTCAGCACTTGATTGTGTAATGCTTCTCTGGGCCTTTTAGTCCCTATAAAAATGAGGGGAAATGATATATGGAAATGAATATGGAACAGTTTGGTGAGGTTTGGGGTTCTTTTTTTACAACTGTTTGTCCTGCATTTGAGCAGTGATGCAGTAAAGGTGAAGGGTAACCTGGAAATAAAAGTAGTTGGAGTGGGAAAACCTTTGGCATCTGGAGCAGAAAAGGCAGACCTAACAGACATATTTTCAGCTTCCTAATCAGCTGTAACAGCATGCTGCTGCTAAACCAGCTTGGTTCTTTATTATTTATGGTATACAAGTTATTTTAAAAGAGCTTCATAATAACAGTCCCATTTCATTCCTGTCTTTTCTCTAGCTGCTTTTCCTCCACCACTTCATTTTCAGCCCCAGCGTTTCAATTGCGTGGCACACCGAGAATTACCATTCTCCTCTGGTTTGTGGTGAAATATGTCCATGCTCAGCAGCAAAACCACACTGTGTGTAGATCCAAGGTGATATACTTTGTCTCTCACATTGGTTTTGAATTTGCTGGTTTTAAGAATGAATGGATGGTGTGCGAGCTGAATGCAGCATTGGGAGGATGGAGTAGCACAGCCAAATCTATCACTGACTTTACTAAGTGACAGAGGCAGTGCTGAGGCAATCAGTGCAACTGTCTGCTGTGCCTGCCAAGTACCTACCACTTACATTATGTGCCAAAAATGCTTTCCACAGCTTGCCATATATTTGCTGCAATGGCTTTAGTCAAGTGTGGGTGCTGGAGGAAAATAGCAAGGAGTTAAGAAAACCAGTTTGGGGAGTTCAGTGTGAAGCTGCCACTTAGAAAGGGATCAAATTATGGACCCTCTCTTTATGGTGGGTTTGAGCCTTTAAAAAATATTAAGCAGGGGATTAATGGTTTTGTCTCTTGAGCTTCTGCTTCAGCATGAACTCCAAGTCTTCTCATGCTAATCATTTGGTCTCTTCTTGTCTCTCCCTTAACATTTTTAAGGAATTTTATTTTTTCCCTTCTTATATTACCTTCCCTCTACAACTTACAATTGATTCTGTTTGGCTAAAAATAATATTAGAAATACCCTTATCCAGTCCTGATGTTTCCTTTCCTAATGAAAATGATTGAAGAAGTACTTTTAATTTTTTTTTTTCTGGGCACCTTCCCCAAAGATTTGTTACAGCCTGGGTTTAGTTTTGGCTGTAGTATAGAAACAGCTTTCTTGGGAGTTTTATGTTGTCTGTCCCTCACCTTTGTGCTTATGAGAGTCCCCTGTTTCCTCCCCCTTCTACCTGCCCTTTGAAAACGTGGATTATTATGTGTTTCAATATCACTACCTCAGCAATGTCTGGTAAGTTTGCTTGTTTTCTTCTGCCATGCCAATGCTAAGCAAAAAATCAAAGTGCTTTCCCTTTTGCTAGAGGCTATCCTTCTACTCTGTAACTCTTGGCAGGCACAAACTCCTCCCAAATGTGACTGTTTCTGGATCTCCAATCATCCTTTCCCCAGCTCTTTGCTAGAGGGGACCAGCCTGATATCTGCATAGGGATGCTGCTCTTCACTCACTTGGCACTTGGTCCCCTCAGTCCCCAGTCTGAACCTGGCAGCTCCTGGGAAGGCTGTGCCTGGGACTCTGGAGAGCCACACAACATCTGTGGAGTGGTGGCACCATGGGTTCTGCCCCTTTGTCCCTTAGTAAGATGAGTCGTGACAACTCCTGAGGGATCCAAGGTCTCCCCACCTGTCCCCTCTCCTAGACATCTCTACCCTCTAGGATTTGTGACTGAAGACCAAATGAGTGGATTTGATTACAGTAAGAGTTAAATAGCTGGTAGGAGATTGAAAATGAAGTTGCAAGCTGACCTTACCCTGGTGTTGCTGGCAGCCCAGTAACTGGCAAGTCCCTCCCAGGCTCTGGAGTGTGTCCTGCTGCTTTGCTGGCTGTATCCTGGCATGTCCCACTGTCAGACCACAAGCTGAGCAGCTTGCAGAGTCTCATTGCTTGTGAGGGACCCCCAGCTGCCACCCAATCAAACTGCCAGCTCAGAGCAGGTCCGGGTAAAGCAGAGAGTAGAATTTAAGAAGCAAGAGATATACCAGCAGCTAGTTAATATAACACCCTTGGCTCTGCACACAGATTAGGCATGACACTTAACTGGAACAAAAGGGGCTGGGAGAGGGGATTTTGACCTGCACTGACAATCCCTCTGTGCTGATCACTCAATTCATGGGACACTGTCAGAGAGCAGATGAGAGACAAGTTGGTGGAGGTGAGAGAGAGCAGGAGGTTGTTAGGAGAACTCACTAAACTGGAAAATTAAAAACAAATGCTTGTTTGTGTACTGTGTGTTAAGAAAGGAATGGAACAATACAACCTTGTTCAACCTAGAGAAGAGAGGGCTCCAGGGAAACTTCAGCATCTTCCAGTACCTAAAGGGGCTCCAAGAGTGCTTGAGAAGGACTTTTGACAAGAGCATGTGGTGAAGAACAAGGTGAAATGGCTTTAAAATGATGGAAGGCAGGGTTAGATGAGATATTGGGAAGAAATTCTTTATTGTGAGGGTGATGAGGCCCTGGAACAGGTTTCCCTGAGAAGCTGTGGGATGCCCCATTCTTAGAAGTGTTCAAGGCCAAGCTGGATGGGGCTTGGAGCACCCTGGTCTAGTCTAAGGTGTCCGTGCCCACAGCAGGGGGTTGGAACAAGATTATCTTTGAGGTCCCTTCCAACCCAAACCATTCTGTAATTCTATGAATATAAATTAAGTGAAGAAACATCATCACATATAATTCTTGAAATCTGAGAGGTTTTGCTTCTAGCGCTGGGGGTATTCAGGTATCTGCATGTATTAATTTCAATGTTATTTTATTTGCATTAATTGAGACCATTCCAAACTTTCATTTTCACTTATTGCTTAAATTTGCAGGCTTTCTTAAAATTGGAAAAATGCTGATTAATCTCTGTGTTGACACATCATAGTCATATCCAAGTGATAACATCAGGGGCATATCATAACAAGGGATTGGATTTGCTCCATTCCCAGGTATCTGCAGGGTGCACTTGGTATGATACCAATACTTTTGTATACAAAGCTTTGTGATGGAAAGAACCCTGCTATGTTTTCTAAATACTCACAGAATTAAGGAGTAAAGTTACATTTGAATCCATTGATTCATTATGATGTAATGTAGACGTGATTTAGTTTATATTGTTTATTGCAGAAATATACAGGTAGTGTGTAAGATATAAACACTGCAAATTCAGTATAAACACAGGTAGGACCTTGTCAAAACTACCAAAAGAGAATGGCATGATATTTGGAAATGGGGAAGTTGACCCCACAAAATAACAGCTGCAAAGTTTTTATCTTTAATGTCTCCAGTTGTGTTGCAGTGAAAACAAAATCTTTGAGCAAGAAAATAATTTCCATTAACTTTGCTCAGTGTTCTGCAAGGGGTAACTGATTTGAAAGAAATACTGAAAATTGCTAATAATTTCCTTTAGATCTTGCTTAAGGAAAAGAAATACTGCTTCTGCAATGGAAAGGCACTGATAAGTGGAAGATAAGTTACCAAGGAAATATTCTCCAACAGCGCTTGGGATCCCTTCTCCTGCTGAGCTGTGGGCGAGAGAAGTGTTTCCACAGCCAGTTCTCCCATCTGTACTCCAGCAGGCTGGCAGCCAGGGACAGAGCCTGATCAACAGCCTCAAGGGGATGTGGCTTACCAGCCAATGAGTAATCTGTTTGGCCGTTTTGTGTTTTGTAGATTGATTTAATTTTTTTCTTTGTCCAACTCGAAATTGCCAGAGTAGCAGCCCACCTGCCAGTAGTCCAGTCTTTGCCAAATAATTTGTGCTGGCATCCTAATTATCTGGAAAGTCCAATTCAAAAAAAAAAAAAAAACAACCAAAAAAAAACCTGCAGACAGGAGAAGAAGAGCATTGAAGACATTTTGAAACTGTTTCTCTGACAGGAAAAGATTCTCTTTTGTTCAAAGGAATACAATTCTGTTTGATTTCTGCCTCCTGGGAATGCACATTACTTCCCTACACAGTGTGTGGCCTGCAGTGGGGTGCAAAGCAGAGATTTGAGCTGAGGAGACCTTGATGGAAGCTCTCCAAGAAAAAAATCTGTGTACTTTCAGGCCCATGAGGAGTGGGTTGGATGGTTTGGTAGGTGGCCCTCTTTCCTGTGATGTCTGTCTGTCCCTCAGCTGACTCGGCACAGCATGCGGGGCTTGGGTTTACTGAGATGGTGCAGCTCAGAGTTGTATTAAATAACAAGAGAGTAGATTGAATTCTCGGTGAACTGTTCATTTTTGCTGACAGGCGAGCTAAGAAATCGGAGTAAAAAGGAGGTGGATGTAGAGAGATAAGTAACAACAGAAGATGGCAGGTGTGTAGCATCATCCAGCCAGGGTGTTCTGCAGAAGGTGGGTCACTCTGGAAGCTGAGACATCCCAGGAGGCCAAAGACTGGGATGTGTCAGAATCTGTGATATTTAAGTGATTCTGAGATTGTAGAATGTCTCTGTCTTTCAGCCCCGTGCCAAAGAAGAAGTCGTAATTCGTTCATGCTGGATTTCAAGGTTGTTTATTCTTGCTCATCTCTGACATGTTCTCTCTGCCCTGCTGAGGTCTGTCTCACAGGATGGTGTGCGGGGCTCTGCCCTCAGTGGGATGTTACAAACTTTATATACTAAAAACTACGTGTACTATGTTTACAATAACTTGCCAATATCTGTCACCTGTGTTGAACAGTGTGTCCCCAGTCTGAACCAACAGAACAGTGCCAACACTGCAGTGAGACATGGGGGGCTTAAAGAAGAAGAAGAAGGACAAGGCATGCCCTATTTCCTCCATCTTGCCCCCCAAATCCCTTATCTAAAATCTCTTAAATTCTACATTTGCACACATGCCTCACTAATTACTACTTATATCAGATACTCAGGGCTTGTAATTCATCTTGTAGGGTTGAAAACTCTTTTTCATGGACAGGGATCAGAGACTGTGTCTCTCGGGGCTCTGTACAGGGGGGTTCCTGACCCCCCGCCAGGGTCCCAGACCTTCCAGAGCAGCCAGAGGGATGCCCTGGATTCCCACAGGGATGCTTTTGCTTTTGTGGAGAAAGGAGTTCGGTCCTGCCTTGTCTTTCATAATGCTATTCTATCATCTTTAGATGTCAGATGGTTTCTTTTGGTGTCATGAGTCCAAAACATTCTTTAGAGAAGGAGGTGTTTTGTAGCAGATTTTAGCAGTTGATTCTTTGCAGTAAGAAACCCCAGTGATGTTTTATATTTGGGTGTCCATCCCTTTACATTAAAGCAGTAGCTCGAGGGACGTGTCCCACCTGGAGGCAGAATGGTGGCAGCCAAGGCAGGTGATGTGTCCAGGCAGAATGGAACGAAGGTCTCCTGAGCTGGATGGTGCTCTGAGTTTCTGGTGTAACATCTCCCTTGAAGAGGTTCTTATGCCCTTGTGATTCAGTACGAGCAAGCTGCAGGCTGCTGACTTCTTTTCAAACTTCTTCTGTTCCTGTTTACTTTGGACAGAGCAAAGACATTCTGCAGCCAGCAAGACCTAGTCTTTGGCACATGAAGTTTTCCAAATAAATGTCTAAGGCTCATGCTGTGGCAAACCTTCTGGCACGTGAACAAAGTTTTTTAGGCCAGCTTGTACAAGCTTGGCAGCATATACAATCGCTTGCTTTGAGTTTTAGCCAAATGCTGTATTCAGACTTTGCAAAGCATTTAAATATGTACTTAACTTCATTGCAGTTTAGCAAAACAGGTAAGAACCTTAATGCTTAGTTCAGGGGTGGGCTGTAGTGCAGGAATTTAAGTCATTTTCACCATCAAAGCTCGTGTTGTTTCTCAACAAAGGAAGAAAAACAGCAACAGAAACTTCTCTTAGAATTCACAGTTATTAAGTTGCTACAGTAAATATAGCCATTTCAAAAGACTTATTATAAGACTAATGTAGCTGATAAAAAGTATTTACATTTCAAATATGGACAGCAAATAAGATATATTCTAAAGGGACATTCACTTTTTGGAGAACAGTGGGACTTAGGTTGCAGTGATTACCATGTTCTTTTTCTCACTGCCTTGCTGGCTAACACAGCTATTTGTTGTATGTTGATTTTTGTGAACAAAGTTATATTTAATGATTTCTTTTGTTTGCATGGATTAATGGAGTGCGCTTTCCCAACATTCCCAGTTGCACTCTCTATTGGGTAGTTTTCTTTCAGTGTGTTTCATTTGTATGCCAACATTGCTTACAAATAGTGTGTCTTGTACCTTACTAGTCAATATAGGATTGGTTTTAAGATTCAATGTTTTCATTGCTTTTGCGAGTGTGTTTTTCCCTTTCTTTTCCATTTGGCATAATTATGTGCTCATGATTATTGCCTGCATAAGTCAGCTAAGCACTTCTTTGCTTGAATGTTAATCTTTGTCAATTCTTCACCCACTAAGTGTGAAGGTAATAGTATTGCTAACTGGTTTCTGTGAGGCTGCATGCTGAAAAACGTTTCACATTAACAGGGAAATTGAAACTGTAGCTAATGTATTGGTCAAAGTTGGTAAGCTTTCTAAAGGCTTCTTGCAGAGAAATCCTGTGGCAATTATCCTAAAGAATACACAATGTATGTAGTGAGCTATTCAGACTGGAAATTCAATGCTATAGATGCCATTTGGGGGGCTGATTTCATCACTCTCCCTCTTTTGGACATTGGAAGGACTATTGGTGGAGTAAAGTCTCATTCAAACAGAATAAAAGGCACCATAATTTTGTTTTGTCCTGTAATGAATGATCCTCATGATTCAGTGCATGGGTCATGCTTGCATCCTGTGGACACACTTTGTTTTTCATTATTTTTATGTAACTAGAGGGTTTTAAAGTTTTCAGTTTTCAACTCAACAGAGAGTACTGAAAATCCTTACATTTCACCTACCTGTTTTTAAATTTCAGGGCTGTGTTTGCTCCTGCATTACTAAGGCTGAATTTGGCTTTCTGTATAACATCTGTGTTCCTTCTGTCACTCTTTTAGCTGTCTACATAAGCCAGTTGTCTGAAATTTTACATGGCTTGCTTTGAGTTTTCCCCTGGGGAAGCTGGGGAAAAATGAGAACAAGAGGTACAATCTGTCCATCTTAAAGTTAGCAGCAAAACTCTTGTCATAAAGGCACAATATCATCCTGGTCTGTACATTGATTCTTTTAGATGATAGGGCAAATTGGTTAACACAGAGATTGCAAATTGTTTTGATAAATTTTGTAGACTAAGCCCTCATTCATTAAGGAGTCGGAATCACTAGAGGCAGCAGGATGTAAGAAACTGGATGTTGCCCTCAACTCTTCTTTAAAAACAAACCTGAAACCAAGAAAACCTGTGGAATGAAATGGATGCCTGCTCAACTGTCCAGTTGTGGGCTTTTATGCCAGACCTCTGCCACTTCAGTTGTTAGAATAACTGGAAGCTACAGGCTGGTGGGTAGGGAGAGGATTCTGGGACACAGAGGTAGGGAAGCAGAGGGAGAAATTGTATAAAATGAACTTGGATGGTTTCCTGCCAAACATAGGTTTTGTTTTGTTTTGAATTTTGTTTGAAATAAGGTTTTGGGTTTCTCTAAGCTCTGTCCAGTGAAGTTTTTAAAGTAAAATGCAATATCTTTCCAGAAATATCTTCTGGTAAACTTCACTTATATACTACGTAATAAATATTCCTCACCAAAGTACTATGAATGTTTTACAGTATGGTCAGAATACATTATTACAGTGGTTATTTCTGGGTTTGGACTGCTGTAAACTTTTATAAATGTAATTTGCCTTGCAGGCATGGAAAAAGGAAGAAATTCAAATGTGTGGTTACTTCAGCAGCTGTGGGTTTCTCCTTAAAACTTCACCATTTATGCTGTGGATGCTGTATGGATCAGTGCCCAAAGTATCTTAAGTATTTTGGCATTTCATGTGCATGCTCAACGGTGGTGTGGCAGAGCAGCTTCATGGAGCTCTGAAAAGAGGAGCTTCAGGGATTGTAGGAGAGCCTGGTCCTTTTTTGTCAGGGTAGTGTGCAGAATTGTGATACTAATCCAGCTCTTCAACGTGGCAGCATGTTTTGCTTAATTTCATAAAACAAAGAATAAATAATCAGGTCAGGTACATGCAGGCATTTTGCAGTGAGCAATAAACAAAATAAAACAGCCCCCTGGATGTTGCCAAGAGGAAGGAAAACCAGCATTATCTGTGCATGGCAGAGAGACACATGGTGTCAGGTAAGAATGTGTAGGCTTGCCCTTCTCTCTGTACCCTTTCTCCATAGTCTGAACAAAAAAGGAGATGGCAGCAGTAGTAACAGAGTGAGAACTTTCAGCATGTTGAGTAAGGACCAGATGATGATATGTCTGACAACGTTTGCCCTATAGACAAAAATCAATATTTTCAGTCAACCGGCAATTGTCCCAGTAATCCCCTTAAAGTGCCTCCTACCCCAGAGAGCTAGCACCTAACAAGGCCACAGCTCTCCCAATACCTCCAGGACTGGGCTTTGGCATAACTTTGGCATGACAAATTTAGCACTAATCTCATTTACCTACACAGGCTGGATTGGTGGCTGGATGACAAGTAGTCACAGTCACTAGTCTGACCCTGAGTTTAGAGGATTTTGATCAGCATTATTATGCAATGACAGATTTCTTTGTTTGCTGCAGTTCTCAGCTGGACCTCCAACCACTGTTTTTCAGGATTCCCCCTCCCCCTTTCTTAAAAATCTGCTTCCAAGAAGTCCCTTCAGAAGAGATTACAACATATAAGCAACAAGTAACTGTGAACTGATTTTCAAGATGCTGAATGCAGTACCCATGTGGACACTGCAGACTCTGTATCTTTTCTCTGTCAGCTCCTACAAAAGAGAAATTTGTCTTTATGTTGGACTTCGCCAAGTTCTTTTGACATGTAATTTCCAAATTTCATTGAGACAACACCTCAGATCTGGGCTGAGAACAGGAAAAATGAAGATTTGGAGTTGTTTTTGGAGGTCTGTTGAAATATGGGCTTTCACTTCATTGCAGCAGCTTGTTCCTTCAAGGTCAAGAAAGCTTACTGCTTACTGGTTGTTAGCATATCAACTGGCAGCAGAGCTGAAAGGTAATCTTACAGCTCAACAGGGATTTTTCAAGATATTTGCAGGATTTTTAGGCTGTTATCAGGAAGAAATATATGTTTAAAAGAGAAAGGTATTCAGAACAAAAATTGGAAAACAACTGTGCTCCTAAACTAGGGGTTATTTAATTTTCTTTAATTAGTCTCACAGATTTGTATTATCTGAAGAAAAACTAGAATATTGTCTCTATCAAATTTGGTATGAAATTTTTTGGAGAGGGGAGGTGATAATGCTTAGAGACAATACTGTTGGTAAGGTAACATGAAATTTAAGACTTCAAAGTTCAGAATTTCCTTTCATTTTTCACTGTCGGTTTCAGCTTTGCTTTGCATCCACTTTCTCTCCTACTTACAGGCATCCTTTTGAAGTCCTGATTTTATTCCTAGATGCAGCAAAAAAGCAACTGTGATCATATTTCCTGGCAGATCTTGCATTAAAAAAGGCATTTTCTGCTGCAGAGCATTCCTGGTGCAGTCAGACACCCGAAAAGTCACAGCCACCCTCATGTTCCACTACACACTTGTAAAAAAGTAGTTATCCAGCAAAAGCTCTCCAGGCAGTGCACCATTTCTTGCTTTCTGCAGTTGCTAAGTACATTAGTAGCATAAAAAAATCCTGTATCCATTGTAGTTATTAATGAACATGTTTTCTCCTAAGATGAATCAGAGTGGCATCTAAAAAATCCTGGCAGAATAGTGGTTAAAGTTGGTACAAAAAAAGGGGATACTTACAGTGTGCACACTCTTGTTTTTCTCCTCTAAACGGCCCAGCCTGAGTAAGCTGAACATTTTAATTATCTATATTACATTTACATAATATTTAATTTTTTATGTGATTATTGACCAAAACATTGCACATATTTAAAGAAAAGCTAATATCTGATATGCTTACTTGATATTTGTTGTGAAATCCTGTGTCTTACAGATCTCCAGTGTTGTTAAAAATACACATAAGGGGAAAATAGTGCTATATTAGAAGCATAGTTTTATACGCACGATTTTAGAAAATGTGTNGTATAGTGATAAATTTAGTCCCAGCAAGGTTTACTGAAACTGGTTTTTGCTTACATGATACGTAACATTTATATGAAAGAAAAATTAGATATTGTATTATTAGTAATGATACATAATCAATACATATCATAATCAATACAATGACATAATATGAAAACCAAATTATTCTATTAAAATCATATATGATATAGGAACATTTCAGAAGAGAAGAACAGAACTATGTTTTCACAAGATGAAGGCTAGAAAAGGCAGTATTTGATGTGTGTGCTGAGTTAATTTGAAAGCATCTAGTTACAGGTCCGGCTTTGTAATCATTAATAATCTTCCGTTATTTCGTCTTTTTATAATTGTTGTTCTTCTCTGTTATTTTTTTCATATTTGCCCACCATGCTTCTGATTCTTACCTGTAAACTTTTTTAAACTCTTAACTCTTTAAAGAAAATCCTTTATGTTCTGCTTCTTACTTCAAACTACATGCTGGAAGAGCACAGAGATTATAGTGCTGGATTCACCACTACACAGAGCACATTTTATTTTCCTCTTAACTTCTAAGGAACATCAGCTGACTTTATTAAAATAATAGAGACAGCTAAGATCTCCTGCCAGCCCCTCCTCCTTCCTGCAAGTCCCAAGAGCTTGCTTTTTCACTAAAACATAGATAGAATGTTTTGGAAAAGGAATTTGAAAGCCTTAGCCATCATCTCTTACCCATTAGAGGTATAAGGAATTGTTTGATATGTTTTCAATAGGCAGAGAATGAGACTGGAAAGGCTGATTTGCCAGCAGATTGGTCAAAATTGCAATAATCATACAGAAAAAAACCAGGGTTTTTTTAACCAGATAAAATCTCAGACATACATTCAGCAAATGGAAAGACTAGTCTACAGCAATCTGCTACAGCTAAAGACGTGAGATCTTGGCAGCCAGTATCACAATCACTCGAACTATTACCCTGGTAGTTACAAATTCTTCCCTAAAGTTGCCCAGTCTCTCTATGCATCAGCTGGGGAAGTAGGGTCTCTTTTTTCAGGTTCCCTTTCCAAAGAGTTTAGGCAAATTCCAGGCTCCAAATGGCAATTCTATATATTTTTAAGCTTTGTCTGGGCTCCTGCCCTAGTAGTTCTTTTGGTATGTTTTTTAGCTGCCTGTTTTTTAGCTTTGCAGTTAACTGTGCACTGAGGCAAACAAACCACAATAACAACTCTCTGGTTGTTAGTCATGTCCATCCTGCACCCTTTGCAGACAAAAGAAGCGTACACGTCACTTCCCCGGGCTGGATAATGAGGTTTTTCTGTCAGTGCATTCACCACCAGACGCCCCTCTGGCTGCTACAGCTGCAGTCTGTGTGGGCTGGCACACGAAGCCTTTGTCATAAGATCTCTGGTGTGTGGGTCTTGCTTCCAGGAAAATGATGTATAGGTTCTTTTTCCACCCCCCTGTAATTAAATCAGCCCGTGATCATGATTGAATTATTGGTCTGATTGGAGAAAATCCATCTTCTAGCAAGTTGCTAAAGTAGCAGGAATGATTTCTGTTGTCCTAGGAATTAACCAGAAAAAAAAAAAAATCTCATAGACTTTGGGCAGTGATATACTGACAAATTAAGTCAGAGCAGGCTTTGGCATAACCATGTTCCTGCTAACACCCAAATGGCAATGACACAGTTGGTAGAAGAAAGATAACTCATGCAACCATCTTCAGAGAAGGTACAACTTAGATTAAACTACCTAAAAATAGCTCCAGGAAGTAACCTGCAGAAATAGGTTAATTAAATAGTGAATGGGCATTGGGAGAACAGACAGGGACTAATGTGATCATTAAGTTGACTCTGTGCTAAATTTATTCAGTAGCGGAATTCAATTTTTTCCCAAGGTTAAAAAATGATAATTCAGGAGTGCAGAGAGTTGTAGGGCAGCTTACGTCAATCTCCATCCCCTTCCACTCCCCAGCAGAAAGCACATCCCTTTGGGAAGGTAACTCTATAATAATAGTACATTGCACAATTAAAACTGCAGGATTTCCTGATTGCTATTGTAATTTTTAAATGGATGTATTCTGTGAAGTTTTGTCATACAGCAGTCAGATTACAGAGATGGGTCTGGTGAAACCTACTGTGTCTGTAGCTCAAGACAATGGGAAAGTATTTTGAGAGGAATGTCAACATTTTGAAGCTATTCCCATTTTACCCTGTTCATTGTTAGTTTTTCTGAGCTATTTTGCTTTAGTGGTTGAAGCTGGGGGGTGTTGATGGATGTGGAGCCTGTAAGCTTCAGCTGCTGATACAAGCTTAGTGATCTTTATGCCTGTCTTTATAGTTGAAGTCATGAATAATAGATCAGGTGAGGAAAATGCAGTACTCTCAAGCCTTAGGCAGCCCAACCTGGCCAAACTCAAAGACAAGAGAACAGTGGGAGATAAATAATCATTTTGCCAACTTTTTCTCAGCTTGTTTTTACTGGGATCTTCTGTTTTTTGCTGTGGGCCAGTCAGCAGCAGCACATCAGCTTCACCTTTGTGTATCAATTATCTGTGGTGTACCTGCCTTGCAAGGGGAATGCTGGCCATGACGTGACTATGTCCTGATCCCACATCTCAAACTGAAGAACACATCTGTTGGAAGAAAGCTCCCTAATTGGTCTTTTACCTGGCCACAACCTCTGCAAGGAGGGAGAAGGAATAACTGGAGTTTGGTGCCTCTGCAGCACTGGTGATACTCAGTGTTGCAGACAGGATTCAGAAAAGTCTGGAAGAATTGCTTAATTCCTTCCAGGGTAGAGAGGGAGAGGGAAAGCTTTACAGCATGAGGCTTCAGAACCAGGGAGGCAAAAGTGATTCTGCAGGTAAGCTTCAACCTGCAGAGACATTTTCCTGCAACCTGGTATTTATTCTGTGTTGCTAAAATGAATTAAATGCCATTGGCAAAGGCAAGAGGTGATGTACTGGTGGTAACTTGGATGTACTTAGTGAGGAGAGCTGGGGAAAAACCCAACTTGTGGATGTGACCAAAATTAGAAATAGGCAGGTGGGACATTTTGGCCATCAGGTTTCTCAGAGCAGCACTGGGGTTGACTATTAGAACTTATAACAGTCATCTCTCCAGCAGAGGTCATCGTGCTCTGTTGCTGTGTCACCTTTTAATCCCTGGCCCATGACTCTGGCTATTTCCCCAGGACAGGTGCTCTGGGGTAAGAGCCAGTCACCAGCTCAACCTTCCAGCCTTGGATGACTCCACAGGCAAGGGGCTGCTGAGCTGAGGAGCTGCCTGAAGCCCTGTGTTTCTGCTTTGTTAGGGAAATAGGTTTTTAATGTGTGGAGTTTTTTGTAAGCTAACATGATTATGTTAATGATGTACCTGATTCATGTTGGTAATTTATTACATCATGCAAATGACTCTATGAAGCCCCAGCCTTGAGCTTTGCTATGAGGGCAGAATGCAGAGAGCAAGGATTGACTGGAAAAGCTGCTCAGAGAGCTTTTATATATTTCTAAAATTTATAAATTCAGAAAACTCTTATGGGTGGAGCACACAAGGCTATTTCTGCACCAAGTTTGATTAGCAAAGTGCAGCTAGCGTGGGAAAGTTCCAAAAAGATATTAGAGGTCTTTTCCAGAAAGAAACAGCGAAGGAGAAAATCTGCAAGCATCTGTTTGATAAAACATAATCCAGCTGGGGTAATTAGATCCCAGTAGGATGACTTCTGGTTTTATTTGTCTCCAGCCAAAGGCTGATTTACAGTAAGATGTCATCACTTCGAGAAGGAAAATGGAATATTTAATAAAGATCAGGGTAACAAAAGCAAGTTAATTTTGAATTTAGGAGTGTACCAAAATGTAAATTAATTCTGAAGTTTCTCACCTCTGTATTCTGCTAAGGTGAAAAGATTTTTTCCTTTTGTTTGTTTGGAGTTTTTCAGTTGGTTTGATTTGGTTTTTTTAAGTGGCTGAATGTTTTCTTTGATGCTCTGTAACCAGACATTGTCTGTCCAAAAGCACTTCTCACTGTGAGGATTGCTTGTATTGCACTATTATTATAGGAAGGCAGATAATGTGGCCAGTGTTTATTAATGAGCAATTGATGGACACCATTTTACTAGTAAAAAAACCCAGGAAAATTATAGAGCTTTGCAGACCCTGTGGAAGATGTGTCTGATCAACTAGTTTGCTGATGTTTGAAGTCACCAGAAATAGCAGAATTCCAGTCCATGTTGCTCAGGCTGCTGCTTAAGATGCAGTGGGACATCTCAAAGTGAGACTTCATGCTTGGAAAATAAATCCTTGAGGCAGTAATGTGAGTAAAGCAAGTGTGTGTATGGAACTGAAATTCTTGTTCAATTGTTACAGAAAAACTATTGCTTTTAGCAGAAATTCAGGAGTGACTTGTTTCCTGTGTCTTTTGTTTCTGAGCTCCTTGCACCTCATGAATTCATGTTTGCTCTGAATGTTAGGTTCTTTTGACTATAGTTTTGAAGTCAACATGTTGAAATTGTAAAGAAATCATTTACTTCAATAGTTGAAAATGGGAGAACTGTCTGCTGTTGGGAGGCAGCTGCATGAGGGATGTGTAGCAGGGCTGAGAGTGGTGTTTCTGTGGTTTGAAAGCTGCCTGAGCATCTCAGGCTGTGGGACACAGCTAGCTTCCATATCCCCACATGGTACTGGGGCAGTGCTCACAATGTGAGTCTGAAAATAAAACCTGGGGTTTGGCAAGAACCATGTTTCCTCTGCATTGCTACTGTTGATGCAGAAGCTCAGATTCCATTTCGTAGCTGCTGGGAGCAGAGGAGTTGTCGGGACTGGCAATGGAGCAGTGCAGTCGCCTGATGTGCTGCAGGCTTGTCTTCTACATATGCAAACTCAGGGGAGGGTGTGGGCTGTTTCCACAATTTCTTCTGCTGATCTAACTTAAAAAAGCTGGGTATAAGGGCAGTTCATCAGCA
Organism: Ploceus nigricollis; assembly: GCA_013399945.1. NCBI lineage: Eukaryota > Metazoa > Chordata > Aves > Passeriformes > Ploceidae > Ploceus > Ploceus nigricollis. The sequence continues at coordinate 847,135 of VXBC01004513.1, forward strand.
ACCAAAAGAAATTACCAGATTTTCCCCCCAGCTGCAAATTTCTAGTAAAAAACCCAAACAAACAAACAGAAAAAACAACCCCGGTGCATCAGGCAGCTGCATTTCCAACTCTGATACTGATTTTTTTTTCATTTCACATTATTTTTCATTTCACTTTTTTTTTTGTGAATACACTAGGGAATGAAGTTGTTTCATTTTCAGCTGTGGTTTGATGATATAGTAAATCTGTTCCAGATCTCTTAATGCTGCAGAAAGGCTGCCACAGCCATGTGCTAAACAGTACTGCTCTGGCATACAATTCACTGGTTCAATTTCTAAAACATTGTCATACTAGGTGTTACATATCTGCACCTCACTAATTATTTTCTGGATTAAAATTTGTCCTCTATAGTACAGCCAGCTCAAAGCCAACAAAAACTTTGTATGTGGGGTTCTGTCTCCTTCAGCAGAAACACAGCCCAACAGAATCACAGTAAATTTTATGCCACTGATGTATCCACATATTCACAAATCCTTTTCTGGAGTGTGTTTTGTGACTGTAGGAATACTTCGGAGAGTGGGAAAGGCCCAGGAAGCTTAAGGCACTGCCTTCAGATGCTTAGAATTACTTAGCTCATGCTAACAACATGAATTGTGTTTTTATAAACTGAACGAGTTAGGGTTCAGCAGAAAGAAATGCATGAAACTGAAAAAAAATATATTCAAGGCAGAGTAAATACATGAAGAACTGTGCAACAATCTTAATTCTAGGGTTTTGTGGCTTTTGGATGCATTGGCAGCCCTAAAAAACACTTTTAGACCTATTTTTATATACAGAGTATTTTTACAGTAGATCCCAGGAACTAAATAATCTAATAAGTAGCTCAGAGAGCATATCTTTCTAGAAATGTACAGGAGATAGAGATGGCTGAATAAAAATTGTTTTGTTTGTCAAAGGAAACACCTTGGGAGGTTTGAAAACACTTTTGTTTGGAAGTGGTCTTGACAACACTTGTTTCTCCCACTCCTCCCTCATCTTTAATGTCATGGCATGCTTTTATAGCAAAGCCTGTTTATATGTAAATAATTCCTTGATGGAGAAATTGCCTTAGTCCATAGGCAGCAGCCTTCCTAGGGCTCACAGGTTTTACAGGGCCAATAAAATCTTTTACTGTGGTATGCTGCAGATAGGTTCATTTGAGTGGCATATTTGTAATATTTCAGTCCTTGAAAGTCATCACCCAGCAACTAAGACCTGCAGAGCTGCTCCCTCACCAGTGGGTTGGGGGAAAGAAAAACTCCTGGGTTGAGATAAGCCCAGTTTAATGGGGAAATCAAAAGCTGTGCACACAAGCAGATTGAAACAAGTAATTCATTCATGGCTTCCTGTGGGCAGGCTGGTGTTCAGCCATCCCCAGGAAAGCAAGGCCCCATGGCACATAATGGTCACTTGGAAAGCCAAACGTCATCACTCCCAATGTCCCCTCCATCCTCCTTCTTCCCGCAGCTTTACAGGCCGAGCATGTTGTCATGTGGTCTGGGATGTCCCTTTGGCCAGCTGGGGTCAGCTGTCCTGGCTGTGTCCCCTCCCAACTCCTTGTGCACCCCCCCAGCCTTCTCACTGGTGGGGTGGGGTGAGGAGCACAAAAGGCCTTGGCTCTGTGTAAGCACTGCCCAGCAATAACTAAAACATCCCTGTGCTGCCCTGATTTTAAAAGAGTTAAGTTCTCTTTTATAGTTCTTTTGAAAGTTCTAAAGTTCTTTTAATATTCTCTTAGCCTTCTGATGTTTTGTAGAGTCAGAGTTCTCACGCAGATTCATGTAAAAATAGAAATTGTTTTGCACTCCAGAAAATTGTTTTGAATACTCGCTGCATGGGTGGAGAGAGTCTGATTGACAGATATTTTGAGCAGTGTAGTTAGAGAGGTGGTGATTCCATCCTCCAATCCATGGTTGTCCTTAGAATCATATAAAACTGATGTGAATTAAAGTTCTTCCTCTTCTTCTGCACTTCACTTGCACTGACTCTTGTGTGTTCTTTCTGTGTCCAAGAGTGACATCCCTGTGTTATCAACATGGTTTCCAGAACAAATCCAAAGCACAATCCAGTTACTAAGAAGAAAATTATCCCAGACAAGACCAGCACAGAAACGTTGGCATTTCCACCCACTCATTCCATATGGAGAAGTATCTCACCAGAAAAATGGCTCCTTGATTAGTGTAGGTTCGACTAAGCCTATTGCTGCAGTTCTGGTAGCATCAGGAATATGGTTTTCTTGAAATGAGAGATAATGACCTATCCAAAGACTACAGTGTGGGTCAGATTCAGATTTTTATGTATCTGAGTTGAAACAAGATAAGTGATGTCTGAGACACCTCTGCTGGAAGTATTTCAGGTGATGGCTTCTGTGTGCTCTTTCTGTAGGGTTTCCTATTGTCCAGTTTGGTCTTTTTATTGTGATGTTTTAACAAAATATTAGCTATTTGTCCTTAGATTTTGACTGAGTGTAGAACAAAGCTTACATGAAGCTGATGTTCACATAGAATGCATAATCCACCTTTGTTTCCTCTTCAATTTTGCTCTGTTGGGACAGAACTGAACATATTGCTAAAAATTGAAAATCATATTTATGTGAAAGAAAGGTATTGACAAAAAGGCAGATCCAGTAAAAGGTTTCAGTGATATCAGAAAGGGACTAGACCACATTAGATGCAGCCATTGACAGTCCATTGTGTGGCAGGATTGGCTTCACTCCCACAACAGGGACAGTTACAGGGAACAATATTGTCCTGTTGTTTTTATTTGAGGAGATCACTCTTTCTACTGCACAAAAGCCAATATTGCAAAACTTGAACACGAGGCTTCAGCAGAGCAGACTCAATATCAGCAGAAGCAAATATTGGGGATGCCATCCTAATACATCTCCAGGCATTTTGCTGCTGATCCTACAGCCTGTTCCATTGTAGAAGGATGTGGGGTCCCCCTCTGAGTGTTCTATTGCCTTTCAGCACTAGACTCTGAGCACAGACTGTGTAAAATATTCTGCCAGTCTCTATCACATATGGGTACTTTCCTTCCTGACTGGTACAATAACAGGTTGTTGTTGTTGTTGTTTTCATTTTTGTAAAGGCAAAGAGTTGCCTTATTCTAATTTCTGATGACAAAGCTTGATCAATTTATGCTGTTTCTCATAATAATTACTAGCCTAGACTCAGGATTACGACAGTGTGGATTTCACTGTGAAATGTAGAATTTAGGTTGTGGTGAAGAGTATTGCCTAACAGCTTTTTTTTTTTTTCTCTTTTTTTGAATAAAATTTATTTATTTGCTAGTTTCCTTTTGTATCTAATAATTAGGAACAACATAGGAAAATGTAATTTTTTTGGCATGAAATACTAAAGAATGGACCTTCCAGCCCTTTATGAAGTGAATTATTATGGAATAGAAAAACATTGATATTGCACTATAACTTGAATTACTCCATTGTTAAAGTGCATTTGAAAATTAGAGATAATACTGAGAAAAAGTATTCTTCACTTCCTGAGAATTAAAGTAAAACAATCAGGAAAATCATAGAATTACAGAATGGTTTGGGTTCAAAGAGACCTCAAAAATCATCTTATTCCAAGCTCCCTGCTGTGGGCAAGGACACCATACATTATCCCAGGTTGCTGCAAGCCCTGTCCAGTCTGGCCTTGAACACTTCCAGGGATGGGGCATCCACAGCTTCTCTTGGCAACCTTTGCCAGGGCCTCACCACCCTCATATTTCAGTTTCTTTTCTCCCCCCTGCTCTTATTTATCCACACAGCTACATGTAGTGAGAAAAGTTGTTTTGTGAGAAGGAAGCGTTAGTATTTAATGAAGTAGGTTTGGTACTTGTATGTCCTTGGAGTTCCTTGGAGCATTAAAATCCTTATACTGATAAATTTATGATTTACAGTGTCTGCAGCTACAGGCAAGTGCTCTCTGAAAATCTTTGATCTTACAGGTGCTCTTAGAGTAAAACTCATATCCTCATTACCTTTCCCCTTCCCTCCTCCATCGTCGCAAAGTTTTCCTTCCAGTTCTCAGACAAGGCTTTTCTGTAGATGGAAATCCATTGCAGGTGTCCTTCAGTGTCCTGAGTGATGGCACAGCCATATGCTCTGGAAACTCTCAGGGCTTGAGGAGAAAGCACTGCAGTTTTTACCAGATCACATACAGATTTTCTCTGAGTCACATTTTGGGATTGGCCACTTTTTATTCCATACCATAATGCTAGGCTTATGGCCATACTGGTTCTAATTTGGTAAAACATATTAGTGCCAATGTTAATTATAGGTGAAGTGGTAGCCAAAACCCTGAAGTGTATTGAAGTTGGTTTAGCTTAATCTAGTGTATTTTAATTTTCTGCTTTTTAGTTCATAAAGAATTTTGTGGGTTGTCTGGACTGATCCCAGCAGCTGAAGAGACCAAATCAGTCATAGCTTATGCTTTTATATTGCTGGTGTATTTAAGGTGGCTGTTTAAGGACCAGGACCCTGTTACATGTATCTCTTCGAGCCAGGTGGAATGAGCTCTCAGAGATATGTAACACACCCAAAATAGCTCAGCTACTTTAGATGGCTTAAAAAACAGCAGGATGACTTCTGTTAGAAACATAGTGTTAGAAACATAAAAGTTTTAATAAAGAGCAAAATAACAAATCTCTTAGCAGAGAAAAAGACGGCCCAGGGTAGGAAGTTCCTTGCCCTGCTAGAAACGCCTCACAAAAGCAAATTTCCTCCTTTGTTCTCTTCTTTTTCTAGAGGATTGCTGAGGTGGGACTTTTTGTCTTCTGTCCAATTGGCTATCCTTAAATTTGATGTGATGTCCTCAAGGTCCTATGAGGTGTCTTTTAAGCAAATTAAGGAGAGAAACGTCTGGGCTTCTTTCCTTTTTAAGGAGACAAAGGGTTACTTGTTTACTCCTTAGCAGAACTTGCATTACTGCAGGACCCCACTGAAGAGGTAGTGTTAGCTGTTAGGATTTGACAAAGTGAAACACCAACTTAAAATTTGTCAAGTTTTTTAGACACTAGCTTTGAAGAAATATTTTGAAAGAGAGAAATGAGACAGCTTTGTGCTATACTTGTAGTACTATCAGCCAAATCATCCCAAATATATTCCATGTACAGCTAAACCCACAGTATTTTGATTTATCATTAGTCAATTTGCCACTGTTTTTATGAGGAGAGCTTACTGTCACAACATCTGTAAAATAAAATAATTTCTTCTTAAGAAGGAAAACCAAAACCTGTACCGGTGCTCTTTGTCCTGTGGCCACAGCTCGCTCGAGCGCGCTGAAGCCAGAGCTGCTGTCACAGTGCTCCGTGTGCCAGGGAAGGCAAGGGCTGATTTGCTTGGGGTGTATGGACTGAGAAAGGTCAGGGTCCACTGCTCAGTAACATGTAATGTTCAAGCTATTTCCCTGGTTTATTATTAGAACAGCTCAAGACTTGGCTGAAAAGTCACATATATTGGCCTCCCTGCCTACTGTTTGCTTCTACTTGCACTTAGAATTGCTATTTTTGCCCAGCTCTACCCATCTGTTCTGGGCATTGTGTGCCCCCTGAACTGAGCTAAGGATGAAAGTCTCGACTGTCTTGTCTGGACACTCTAGAGAGAGTCTCCTACTTTTTTTCTGGCACCAACTAAACCATGAGGGCTTGTGCTGCAGTGGCAGCCTCCCTCCTTGCTGGGTATTTTTGAGAAAATAAGCAGCGTTGTTTATTCAAAAAAGATTCATGGGATGGAGAAATCGATAGCCTTTGGAAGTTATGGATTAAAAATCAATTAGCAAATGAGAAATGAGCAAATGAGCTGCTCTCTCAATGGAAGAGGTTAACAGCAGTATTAGGGGGAGTGGTGTCAGGACCAGTTTAGCTCCATATATTTAACAGTGTTTCCAGCAGTGCAGTATAGAGGATTGTAATTTACTGATGACTCAGAATGGCTGACATTATATATAAACTTCAAAGACTTTAGATAAAAATTGCAGAATCCACAATGGAATCATGTAAATGACTAACCTGTGCATGGACTCTTAATTAGTTGTAACTCCTTGGGGAGAAATTATCTGAAAGTGATTTTGGATGACTTCTTGAAAACAGTTCTGTCTGGAAAAGCAAACCAAATGCTCAACTCTTAAGATGTTGCTGGGGATGGTGTGTTTCTTAGGGGACTCTATAATGAGAATGCTGCTCTCAGATGGAACAGTGAGTTACCAAAAAAATGTAAGATATAGCAGAAGTAGAGTTTTGTCAAATATTTTAAATGTTATTAATGTTTTTGTATTCAATATGTTTATGAAAGGTGAGCATAAAACACATCTTCTTTTGTCACAAAGATAAGGCAATATAATGTTTTATGTTTCGGATTCAGAGAGCTGTTCATTGTGCAGTGATGAAGTATTTCCTAAAGCCTCCTACAGCAGCACATTGGAAAGAAACAGAGACCAGAGGGAGAGTGGCTTCACAAGGGAAGTGAGAACGCTGCCTGGTGGCTGCAGCAAATCCAGCAAGGATAAGGAGGGTCTGTAGTCCCTTTTATGGTTAACACTGGCTAGTGTGATACACATTTCTTGTTCCTGCCACAGAGAAGCAAGAGCACATCATGCAATAAACTCCCCCGCTAGCTTTACATCTTTACATACAAAGATGTCCTTTGCTCAAAAGGACATCTGCAGAAGGAAATGAGATGGAATTCTTGCTCTCCAAAACCCTGTCTTCATCAGGGCAGAGGAGGCTTGTGGTCATTTGCTATTTTGGCAATTGCTGTTCTGATGCAATTCTTTGTTTTCACAGAGGTTTTAGCTTACAACAACCCCCCAAAACTGTGCCTTTTGCCAGTTTGTTCATAATTTTCTTGATAGCTATGCAGAAAGTTTGCTGAGGAGTATGTCAAGGGCCATGTTGGGCCAGCCCAAATGTGAAGTGTCTTAGTGCACTGTCTTTGCTCTGGCCAAAAGCTGATGCTCAGTGGGGAGTGAAGGGATGGGGCAAGCATTTAGTGGCAGTTGTCAGAACACTTCCCTAACCCTGGTTTTTCATCACTTAGGGACTTGTTGATCCACAGCTTTTTATCTCCATGCTTTAAATTGCTCATTGGCTTTTATTCTTAGGTGAATTCATATTATTGATTTTCAACTCCCATAAGCTTTTCTCATTTCTATGGCATCCTCTGTTTTATGTGTAGAAGAATCTCCTTTTATTCATTTTTAATTTGCAACACATTAGTTTCATCTGATATGCCCTATTTTTTGTTATTCATCTGGAGGTTTGAGTTGAAGGAACCTCAGTTGTTGTAACTACAAGGTGGCTGTAGCTGCATTACTGTTCTAACACAATGTCACTGTGTGCTGTGTTACAGTAGGAATTTTGTTGTATTGGCTCTTTCGTTGTAGAGCTTTGCTGATGTGTGAAAGGGACAATGCTTTAGATGAAGAGATTTTGGTTGTTGTTCATTTTCATTTTAACTTCAGCTGTTTGTTTTTTTAATATAGAATTAGTCTTGACAATCTGTAAAGTTTAATGCAGTGTTACTTAGTGCTATATTGCAGATGATTTAGCATTGTAATTCAACTCTACAACATGATTATAAATTAGATATATTTCTGTTTTCACAACTAGGTAATTCTTGACTATAATAGTTTTTGAATATTACTTGATCCTTGAACTGATGTTTAATAATGTCAACTTTTAGGGAAATAAACACTGTGTCTCCATCTACTGGATACACAAAGGGACCTACGCATTTTGCCCGTATATAATCTCCTCTTTGCTAGCTAATGTGGGAAGAATTTAGAAAACATGAGTGGGAGGTCTGTCAGATATGGGCAGTGGATAAATGAGTCCCAGTGAGTAGGGCTTGAGGGGAGGAAGGATAGAAAAGGATGGAGAGATTTGTACACTTTCCAAGGTACAATGTGCAAAAGGTCAGAGAAAATGTGGCAATGCTTGTAGGAACAACAATCAAATCCCTTAACTAGTTGAAGGAACATTTAAAGGACTGTGGAAACAGATGGTGCATGAGTTAAAACTGTACAGGAGCAACTTACCTTCTGCAGTAATTTCAGCAAGACAGTTATTTCCGTGGTTGTTACTCTCCCATTCAATCACAACATGCAATTACTATAGCAAACCTTCTGTCATATTGCACACGTTTTCACACTTGTCAGAGGAAAAGTCATAGATTAAACAATATGGTTTAAAGTACTGTTTAGTTATGAATTTCATAACTGTATTTTAATGCAAGACAGAAGTGTTCTGTTGGAGTAGACCTTAAAAGTCTACTTTTAAGGAAGAACCAGGGGAACAGACTCTGGAAGAATAACAAGTAGTGTTGACCATACAAATCCTGTGAGCACAAATGGAAATTTATGCATGTTAATGCCTTCAAATCAGTGTGAAAAGAGGCAATTAGAGCCCCGTTGTGGAGTCACTACATATGAAGAACACTTGCTGAATCAATGGGTGCTTGGAGAAAAGACAGTAAAAAGAACTGGGGCTTTAGTACTCTACCAACATTTCTCCCTTTGCTTTTATACAGTCTTTACCATGGCACATGGTATAGAGCCCTTCAGTTAATTCTTAATTCTCTTCATGGTATTTGAAAACAAGAAACTGTAAAGCCATCTAACCATGCTAAACCTTTACTATCCTCAGGTAAAAGTTCTTAATTTCCTTCACTTTCCTCCCTGCTTTGGGATTTTTTGGTATTGGCTGTTTTTTTGTTGGTTTTTCCCCTTTTCTGTGTGCTATATTTGTTCTCCAGAGCTGTATCTTTTGACATACACATAACTGTAGATATAGATAGATAGATAGATAGATAGATAGATAGATAGATAGATAGATATAATCTGCTTTTGTCTCTCATGCTAAATCATTTGCATGAATGATAAATAATAGTAATGCAAGTGGTTATTCCTTATAATGTTTCTTGAATTATAATGTGTCTCTGGTTTAGATGTTTTCATGTCTGTCTTTCCTTAAAAAAAAAAAAAGGAAAGCAACAGCAAAGAGATTCCAATATGCCTTTTTTTTTTCTTCTTTTTAATGAAAAAGGCATCTAGGGGTAACTCAACCAGAAAATAAAGGGAAATCAAAGTGATAGCTATATTTTTGTGTTTCATTTTGATTACTCTGTGCAGTTTTCTTCATTTGGGAAATATGTATTTAAAAAGAGAGAAAAATCTTTATGCCTGTTACTCACTTCTGCTGTTTTTGCCATTTAAAAAATATGCATACCAGTTATTTCCTTACAGAATATTTGAAAGCAGGAAGAATTTGACAAGTCATTATGTTACTTGAATTCAATAAAAAAAACCTGTCTAGATCATTATATTAAACAGGAGGACATAGAAAATTAAAGTCACAGTTCCATTTAAAATTGTTAACCTTGTATTTTTTGCGGCAACACCTCTCAAGAGGAGGAGTATATGTCTGTAAGAGAATGAAAGCTGAAGGAATTTAGAGAAAATAGACATATTTTTTCAGATTTTGGGGTTTTTTTCTTTCTACTTTTCCCATATGTGTGACGGCCTTTTTTGCATTGACATTGAAGTTTTATTGCGACAAAGCTTGACACATTTACTGATGCCAAGGAAAGCGTTATGCAGATTCATTCAACTTGGTAAGAAACGCTGTTGGGGTTACTCAGAATGAGGAAATGTGCTAGAACCTGCAAACCTGGATTGGTCTCTCTTCAGGACTTCTCATTTTCTGAGTGCCCTGTTGAAGACATTGCCACTGATTTTTCCAGAACCTTCTTTCAGGCAGCGAGTGTGTTGTTTTCTGTTTTGTGAACCAGACCCAGTGTGCCAGAAATTAGGTACCCAGAGTTGCTGACCTGTATTCGGTAATACTGGTGCAGTTTAACTTGTTTTATTAGTGTCATTCAACAGCAGTTTGAAAGAGAAAAACCAGTGGTAATAGGATTTGGATTGCAGTTGAAGCTGAGGGTTTCTTGCTGCCTGCAATGGCTCTGAATCAAGCCGCAGATGGTGGCGAGATTCCTGTAGCTGCTGCTTTCCTTGCACAGGCATTTCAGCGATGCTGAGAGCAAGGCAAAGCCTCAGGAAAAATTGCAAAGTGAATCTGAGAGCAGATGTGCCCCAGCTGCAAGGGAAGTGATAATGGAAGCAGTGAATTCGGAACAGGGCGGATGGCGGCAATCCATGGTCAGGGAGGAGTGTGCAGAAGGATGGAAAGGAAAAAACGATAGTGTGGGGGTGACGGCAGATAATAAATAGGGAGGGTGAAAACAGTGCACTGAGGGGACTCACAGTAGCCATAGAAAGACCTGTAGGGATTGTGCCTGGGGACAGGAGAATGTAAGCTAAAAATATGAATAACCTCCTTGGTCTTTTAAAAGAGTCTCAAGTTGTCTTTACTGTGATTTATGTCACCAGACCTCCTCCACAGAATTACAGTCGCATAATCCACAACTGCTGTTATTTATTCCAGATAAAGAAGGCAGTTTTGACTGTGATCTCCCTTGACATTTTCCAAGGTCTGTGCCTGTCTCATACCTTTCATCATTGTGTACTTCTTCAAGGCATCTCTCTTACCTCTCTCAAAAAGAAACATGCATTGCAGTCGCTCGCCCTGGACCAGAGTGACACAGACGTTACAGGTTAGGGGAGATCAATTGCATAGCCCTGCTCCTCTTCACCTGGGAGGATCTTTGATGTGTTGACAACATTGGAATCCAAATATGGCATTAACCCACTGTATTGCAGTGGTTGGGGTGGCAGGAATGATATAAAATAGCATCTTACTCAACAAGGTATTCTCCCTTTTTCATTTTACAGTCTGTGTCAATGGCAGTTGAAACTATTAGACCTGCATTAAAATTACATATTACCTTATATAAATGGAAGCTATAAATATAGCAAATAGTAAAAAACTAAAATTGCACTGAGGTTCAGAAGCCAGTATGTCTAAAACCTTCAAAATTAAGGACATTTTAGAGGAAAGCCTCAATATCCATCTCCCCTTAATTTACCTCATTATTCTTGTTTGTCAGAGTATGATCTCACTACTATGTTAATATCATTTAATAACTTTTTCTTGCAAGGTTGGCTCAGATCTGAATCAAACCACAGTAAAGGTGCAGAGGTATTTCCTTGAATATGTTGGTTTAGATAAAGCAGTAAGAACAGGCTAACCTAGTCTTAGGGATGAAGTAATTGTCACTGTCGTCAGTAAATACTTTTTTTGCTGAGTATCTCCTTTCTAAAGCTTTTATATCAATATATAGTCTTGTGGTGTCTTATTCCTTTTTCTTTTCATTTGAAAATATTATAAATGTAAAGCTACTATTGATCTGTAGATATGGCACAAATTGAGTTGAATGAGGGACCTAGACACTAAAACTGAGCTCACTAAGAAGTTACTAGCAAGTAATGATGTGGATGCTGGAAATGCTGATGTGGCATTAGGTGTGTCCTCTTCTACCAACCCCTGTGGGCTTGGGTCAGGCTTGCAATGCCTGTGTCTTCTGAGCACCATGTATGGCTCAGCATTGGCATTTCCTGAGATGGAAATCTCCCTAGGCTACCTGGAGCCTGCACTGGGTCTAGCACATCTGATTCTCACAGCTGTGCTCCTGGACATGAAACCAATGCACAAAACTGATGGTTATGTGTAATTCTTAATTGACTCTTTGGAGAAACAGAGGGGATTTGCTGGCCTTGGAAGTCCCTGCTTGTCTCATGAAGCTGGAGAAATCTGGCTCAACATTTTTCATTAAAAGTAATTTTAATTTGAATCAATGGAATAGTATTCCTGTGGCGAGGACTCAGAAGAGAGAGAGAGAGAGTTCCTGAATCTTTCTGGAGAAAAAATATGATTTCCTGTTCTGAGGGAAGGATCTGTTTCACCTAAATTTAGCTTGGGTATCTAGCTTCACTCTGTAGTCAACAGTTCCCCACGAGAGCCATTCATTTGACCTGCTAAAGCAGGTCAAATTACCCTCTTTATTAACTGTAGAGGAAACCTCAGGCCAGAAGTCCAGCCTGGAAATGGGCAAGCAGAGATGAAACTGGATCCCAGCTTTCCTCTTAGCAATACACACATAAAATGAGGTCTGTGGATGCTACAGGATCTTGTGAGTAGAAATATGCCAGTGGGGAAGACATGCCCAAAGCCTGCTGTGCAGGTGTCCTGTCGGGCTGAAGGAGTGGAATCCCTTAGCACAATAGGTGTTTTTAAGTTAATATGATTAAACAGGATTATTAGTCTTCGGAAAATAGTCCATAACCTTCATTAAAAAAAAAAAAAAGTGATAAGGGCTGTATCTGTATTGTTCTTGTGAAGGAATTTGCATCTTCAAGCTCTTCTTCTCAAAGTAATTAGACACTGAGAGTTCAGGGACTCTAGAGGCAAACCTAGAAACTGCTCTGTGCTCTGTAGCACCATGAAGCTGATGTAATATGTGGCACGTACTTGAATGTTACTTTCTGTTCTTGAAAAAGGAAGAAGGATTTTTAATTTCTTGCTCTTCAGCATGAAGGAAACTCATAACTGTTCTCTGCTGGGGCTGAAAGCACATCACAGATGTGGTTCAAAATCAGTTTGTCATTCATTTCAAGCCTGCTTTGGCACAGGATGGTATAGAAAGAAAAAAATAAATAAATGTTCTAAATTTGCATTTGATATTTTATTCTTTCCTTATCATCTGCATTTTTGCTGCTTTAATTGGTATTTCAACTGCAATGGCTTCTAAGCATCCTAGGCAAATGCTGTCTTATAAGCCCAATTATTTCTGTCTTATTTTTTTTACTGTGCAAAAGGTGGACTAAAAACTAGCTGAGCTGCTGGGATTTACAGGGTGGTGGTCAGTGGCACAAGGTCCAGCTGGAGCCACTCACTAGTCATGTACCCCAGGGGCTGACTGCGGGGCCAATGCTATTAAAGATCTTCATTAGTGACTCATGGTGGGGAACAAAGCACCCTGGGGAGTCTTCAGATAGCAGAGAGCTGGGAGGGCCCGTGTTTAAACACAAGAATTGACTGACTTACTCTCTGCTTGGTCAAACAGCAGAAGAGGTTGCCCACAGACATTGTAGGGTCTCCATCTCTGGAGATATTCCAGCCTTTACTGGTCCTGGGTGACCAGCTTTAGGTGGCCCTGCTTTGAGCAGTCAGGTTTCATGTCTCAATGTTTCTAAATATGAATGCATAATGATTTTTAAAATATGTGCCAAACTGTTAATTTGTACTTCCCCCGTAAGTTTTTCACTTTAACTACAAATATTCAAATAGTTTAGGGGAAAAAACAGGGAAACCTCACCCCACAACTGAGTTTGTATGTGGAGAAATCAGATTCTTTGACTCAGTTACAGTCCAGACCTTTATCCCAGCAGTTAACTGAGCTATTACTTTTAATTACGGAAAGATTCTGAATTTGAAAAATTAAAAAAAAACCCATTAGTGAGATTCCTCAAGTAGTGAACCATCTTAATTTAATTCCATATTACAATGCTCTACTGTCTCGTGTAGGTCATTGTAGCATCTGGTTTCAATGTCTTCAAAAGTCTATCTTAAATTCATGTAAGGTTAGAATACACAGATGCTAAAAAGAATTTGTAATTCTTAGTAGTCATTCCTCGATGTTTTTTCACCACACTCATTGTTGAATGAATATCATTTGGTTGAAATTTTTGATCACTAAAATTAAAAAAAAAAGTCATTCATTGTGTGAACTGAGACACATAATTTAACAATAAGAATATTGTCACACATCAAACAGGTCATCAAAGGATGATCCTCCCCTGCAGCCACCTGATCTGTTCAGTTTGGTTAACAGGAAATTTTAAATATACTCTTTTTGCCTGTTTAACCTCTTAAGTGGCCTCTCTCAGTAACTGCTCTCTTGTGTAAACAAATAAACTTAAAGAAGACCTCAATCTTTGTGGTAAATACTTACCTAAAGTAGTGGGACCAGCATGGAGGGGAAACTTGTGGAGGTCCTCTGGAAGCCTGACAGATGTTTGTTTTCTGGGTTGTGTTGAATTTCTCTATGCACTTGCTGCAAGTTGTTTTAACTGAATTGTAATCCTTCAATCAGTTGTCAGTAGCTTTGTGACAGGTTCACCACACGCTGTTTTGCCACACAGCTGCCGGATTTTTATCTTAAATTTGATTATTGCAGCGTATCATTTTCTAAACTTGTTGTTCTTTGGAAGAGTCTTAAACCTCATTATAGAAAGGATATTTCACGTTGGGTCTGAATCCAAGCTTCAGCTGTAGTTGCTTGACCAGCACTTTGTTAGCTGTCAGCAGCCTTTGAGAACCTCCCCATGGCTGGTGTGTAGACTTTTAGGCTTGTGAAACAGCTGAATGTTTATGTTTCCACCAAAAAAATTCCCTCCAACGTTTTTGGCACTTGGGTGCCCAGTATTTGACTCTGGTGAAGAGAACCTTCTAGTATGTGAATGAGGGAGCTTGTACAAATGCCTAAAGACTTGCATGTGACATGCTGTGTTCAAGACATTGGTTATTTTTGAGGTGATAATGGCTTTTTTTATTCTTTAAAGACATAACAAACATGCTAGTGTTGTCTGTAATGAAAACTGAGCTTAAATATTGTCATATTCAATTATTCCTTTTCAGGAAATAAATTCCCTATCCTTCACTTTCAGGATAGGGAATTATGTTGGAATTCTCTGTTGATGAGTAGAGAATTTTCTTTGAATGGTAGTTGCTTCCAAAATCTGTTGTTTGCTAAATTATGGTTCAGAATTATGACCAAAAGAGAAATAATTTCAGGAGAGAGACTGAAAATAGCATAAGATTTTTATTTATTTTTCTTCCAGATGGCAGTAGAAGGATTTTTTTAAAAGGCAAAAGGATAGTATTATAGTTAGTGGTTTATAAATTCATTTGGTTTATAGGTTTGATCTAGTAACAGCAGCAAAACTTGACTTGACTTTTTGCTGTTACTGATCCTAGGTATGTGTATAGGTACCTTGTGAATAGCTTGTGCAGCAAAAGATGTACAATAGTCCCTGAAGTTTATAGTTTTATTGTGTTTTTTGAACTTCAGTGTTTTCATAGAGCATGTTATTTTGGAAAGCATCTAAGGTGCACAAGCTTTTTAGGAGCTTAGGCTGATGAACAGGAATATGAGTAATGCAAGGTGCATGAAGGAATGGTTCTCAAACAGGAGAATTAATCCTCTTCATAAGATGATGCAGTGAAATCAGAGAAGGGTTTGTGTTTGATATTATTTTTGTCTGCTGTGTTATGTGCTGGAAGAAAAGTGCTTACCTTGCATATGGCTTGGTTGTGGCAGAAATGACACTGGGAGACCAGTTCAGAATGCTGAGCACTTAATTTGAAGAAAGTCCTTGCTCTGTGTAAGCAGTCAGGAGCTGTGGCTGCAGTAGGAGGCATCTGGTCATGTAGACTTAGTTATTGTATTCATCTAACGTATAACCATTAATACATTGCAGCTCAGTGTGAACTAGAACCCCTTGATGTAGATAAGCCCTAAAGTATTTAAATACCCAGGTGCTTCTTACTGAAATGTCTTCGAGTCCAACTTGGCCTCTGCGTGGTGACTGTTGTAAATGTTCCTCATAAAGCTGCATTACATTTCATCCTAATTAGCACTGCTGCTGTAGCCTTGGTAAAGACACATTGGATTAAAAAGAACCAGAGGCTGAGCACCCACATTCTCCCCTACAGGAATTAAATCAATTTCAGTCTTACAGTATTCACAGACCTGATTTAATTTGGCCTCTTTCTCTAGATGATTGCAAAAGCACAGTAGTAGTAGCTCCTGCCTTTATTACTTATGTTTAACTTCAGAGTTGTGTCTGTTTTGAGTGCTACCAGGGTAGCATTTCTTATTAGTCCCCAGATAAAGCAAATATGCTATTTTGGTGGCAAATAAATTAAAAGTGCATAAATAAATAGTGGTTACCAGCAACGATTAAGATGAGAAACGTTATTATTGTGGAAATAGGAATGAATGCTACCTACTGTGAAAAGGATTTTTTTAATTGAAATCAGATACATAATTAAGTTGTTAATAATTAGGCACAGAAAAGGTTAGAAACCTTAACATCTTTTGTCCATAAGCCAAACATTGTAGTATGTTGATATCCATGCTGTGAATTCCCCATTACTGCTCTGCCAGTAATTTCAACCTGGCATCTAGACTAAATTGTCTCCCTAGGAGCCAAGAGGAAACACGGCTGATATGTGATCTCGGGCATGGGTCTTTCTTGAATGAATAAAAGCACTGTCACATTTTGCGAAATTACATCTGCTGGTTATGAGCTGTGATCATCTCTGAATGAGGGAGAGGGCAGAGCTCATCTGAGTTATGGCACAGACCCATATTCCAGAGGAACTTGATGGGATTTTATACAGTCTTGTAACTCCATTCCAGATCTGTTTCACTGCTTGACAGAAACTGAAAGCAAGGTAATGCTTGTGCCTCCACAATAATTTTTAAAGTGTTCAGAAACACATAGAACACACAAATTGCCAGCCAGAGCTTGCTGAGCGGCCTCAGAGCACGTTATTCTGTGAATGGAGATGAACAAGCCTGACAAGTGGCTGCCATGCAGAGCTGACAATGCAGTTCTTATCTTCTCTCTCTGAGCAAAGATGAGAAGGAAGCTTGTTCCCCTGGAGCCCTCGGGTGCTTGGGTCTAGCGCCCCAGTACACAGCTGTGGTGCCAGATGTTGGCAGTGTGTGTGAGCCTGTCCCACAGTGCCGCAGCCAGTCTTGTAGACCCCTTCAAGGTCCCTGTCATGGCTTTAAGTAGTTCTATGTAAGGGTTGGGCTCGGTGATCTTAGAGGCCTTTTAGAACCTTAAGGATCAGTGATCTTGCTCAGAGCCGTGCCAGCCGCCACCTTTGCTTTGCAGCAGTGATGAACCTGCAGTGACCTCGGGGGAGCTGCTGCTCTTTGCTGCCAGAGGGCTGCAGAGCCACTCCAGCCCAAGGTCCCCCAGGTGGGTGGCTTTGTCACACGTGTGGGGATCTGAAGTCAGCAGTGGAGCTGTGTCCCATAGGCACCATGTGGGGTGTTGCCCAAGGAGCTACGGATTGATGGAGTTTTGGAGGTGCTGCAAGACTGCTTCTCCTTACCTGGTTGTGGGGCCAGTAAGAGAAGGAACCATGAATACTCTGTTACTCCTTTTCTGAGGCAAATGAGTGTCTAAGTCCCATGCTGTTATTCAAATTCTGCAAAGAATAGAAAACAAAACACTTGTTTGGAGCAATTATCTCTTAACATGTGGAAACTGCAACAGTAGTGAATTTTAAGATCCTTTTCTAAACTGAACAAAATTGTCCTTTATGCTTTTCTCTGGTTGTTGAAGTATCTGTTGCCACTTCAGCCTGAGCTCTGTAACCATGTGGTGGTTGTTTTTTTATTTTTTCTACTCTATTCTTCATTTCTTTAAAGAGCTGATTCTTGTGATTTATTGGGTACAAACTACAAAGCTAAGTACTTTTCAGGATGTAAGTTGTAGTGGCTATGAGAAGGAATGAGACTATAATTCTCCTCCACTTTATTTTAGTTAAGTATTTTCAGAGGGGAGGGGAGGGGAGGATGTATTCTTTCCATTAGACCTCTCCTTTCTTAATCACCATTCCCTAATTAATTCCCTGGTTAAATATAAAGCAGGCATTAGCTTTGAATAATGTTTTCCTGTGTGATTAAGTAAAGAAGAATTTCTTTCTTTTGTATGATGACTCATTGCTGGGGGATCTGGAGGGAGCCTCAGGGTGGATATTTGAGACTTTGGTCCCAGGTGCTCTCATACCTTTGGGCTGTGTCTGCTGTCAGTCCAGAGGCGGGAGGCAAAGGAGATATCATGTATCAGCTGAACACGTCAGCTTTGCTTTTTCCTGGTGGAAAACTGACTCTGGCTCATAGAAATGCAAATCTCAAGACAACACATTCAGCTAGCAGGAATGTAAATTATTGTTCTTCCTGGCGCAGTGTCTGTAATATTTCTTGTTGCATGATGTATATTCTTTGGTGTCCAAGCTGCCCCAAAAATGTACTCTTTCTTTCCACCAGCATCTTCCAGTTCCTCCCCCTGCACCAGTTTGCAAACCTCTGGCTTGTAGCAGCACAGCTGTGTTGGGTCACACCAGAAACCACGTCCGAAAGAACTGAGGTTAAGAACTGAGTCACAAAAGGAGATTATAGTGAATGAGGGCATGGCAAAGAGGCATAACACAGTCTAAGCTGGCCAAGCTTATTTTACTGATGAAGAAACATTGTCTAACTCTACCCAGATGATATGACTTTGTTTTTTGTTACTGTAGTAGCTTATGGTGTTCATTTTTAGCTCATAGCATCAAATTTTAGCACAAAAGGCAGTTTTGAGAATGAGTGTGTGTTCAAATGTTGCTTGTAGCTCAAGATGTGAAAAAGTATGCAGTTTTATTAATGTGGCAGCAAGGAAAACATATGGAATATGTTTCATATAATGACATGAGAATGCCTGTGATTTGACTGCTGTATCCGTGAATGCTGTAACATATAATCTCTGGGTGTTGAAAAACAGGCATTTAAAAACACTCTTGGTTTTGGTAAAATGTATGGTAAACAGAAAACCCACTGATCTTTTTTTCCTTTCATATCTTTTACAGGCCTTTCCCTGTATTTCAACCGGAATTTATGGTAAGACACATCTTTGATGTCACTTATTCTTACTCATTTTTCCCTATTATTGGTATTTCAAACAGTGATATTTCATATCAGATGTCTCATCAGTCATTTTGTCTCACCAATATATTTATACTGTGTTAAATAACAGAGACCCAAAGCCTTTGGCTGTGACTGGATGCTGGTGTGCTGGGAAGTGGGATAATGTTGTGCAGCCCTTAGCATAACTCTTAGAGCCTGTGAGCCCAGACCTGCAGCTCTGATTGCACTTCTGCAGTAACTCTTAAACACGCTGCTGTTATTTCAACAAGGGAAAAATAAGGGTCTGGCAAAATTTTCCATCCAGAGGGAAAGAAAGATGCCATGATGTCCAAGACTGGCCAAAAAAATAAAAAAAGCCAAGTCAGCTTGCTGGAGTAACAGGAAATTTTCTTAGTTCCCTTGAGTTTTGCTTCCACCATTCTGGTTTATTAATTTACATGCAAATTTACATGGCCTGAAGGAACTGGAAGGAAATGGTTATTGTAAGTCTCTTGCTTTGTTGTAATCATAAGGTAATCCATCACTAACAGTTAACTGGCTTTTGGTTGGCATTGTGAAAGAAGTGACCATGATATTTGAAGGAGGAAAAACCAAGTAGTTCAATATTTTAAAAAAATTGAGAAATTTGAGAAAACATACAAACTACAAGGGGAATTTTTTTTCCTTAAACAATAACCTATGCTGATTTTTTTTTTTCATTTAGATCCAATAAATGATTGTAGGTTTGATTACACATATAATTTAAAGTTTTTAAAATAAGGATGTTTTAAAGAAACATGAGGATGCTCCGTGCCTTGAACTTTTGAAGGCCAGGTTGGATGGAACTTTAAGCAACTTGGTCTAGTGGAATGTGTCCCAAGGGGGATTGGAACCAGATGATCTTTAAGGTCCCTTCCAACCCAAACTATTCAATGATTTTATGGTAAACAGCAATAAATTTAAAAAAAAAGCCATTATCATGTAACAATGTAGTATGACAAAAATCATAACATATAGTAATTGTTAGATAAGATAATTTGAGCTTTGACTAATTAGATAATTCAGATTCAGGAGGGGAGAAATATTTAGACTTGTTCCTTCTATTTTAAGGAACTCTTTATTAAAAATTTTTTGATTATTGTAAATCTGAAATAGGCTTCAGAAGGTAAAATTGAGTTCAATTTGGGTGCTGTATTCCCTTCTGCTTGAACTGCATTTCCATTGTTGCAGAACATGCTGATGCCATTTCCATGAGCACTAGAATTGGCTGAATAGAAATCTGATTTCAGATAAAGCTTTGCCTCAGTTCTCAGTTTTGGTCCCCCTTTGAATTTGGAGGCAAGCTTTGCATTTTAGTCCTTGATTCATTGGTTTAAATCTTGATCTTTTACATAGATACATTTTTGTTTGCTATACTTATGTTTGTTTACATTTGTTTTTGTTTGATACATTTATTTTAAAAAATCAAGCAAGATATGCTGTAAGTATATGGAAATTATCAGTAAGTGGGAGGTACAAAGAATAATAGTTCACTTTATTTTAGAATTGGCCTAGTTAATAGAAAAGTCTCAGCAGGTGAGAAGTATGGTTCCCTGAAGCCAGCAGAGAAAGTTGGAAAGGATCTCTGATAGGAATCGTGAGTTTATGTGAAATTTTCAATGCTTTTCTCGAAGGTAGCTCTGGCATTGCTGAAACATTATACACTGCAGCAGATGCTTTTTCTGTAATTGTTTGCTGTTTTCACTGTTGGAAATAAATTAAAATGTGTTTGTGCTAAAATGCTCTGGTTTTCTGAGGCTGCTTTTTGGGGTTTTTTGGGGGGAGAATACAACATCTATTTGATTGTACTGTTTACATTTTAATAAATGGTTTTTATTCCTCAATTAAAGAAGTACTTCCCTGCTTTCCAGACTTTCAGATGCACTGCCTGAGAGTAACAATTAAACAGGCAGCCCTGCATCTTGCTTCAGGTGTCAGTATTTTCAAGAGTGTTTGATAGCAGTTGCATTGCTAAAATTACACTGTGGGTGGTGAGGCGTTTGCAATGTAAAGTACACACAAGCCCCACAAAACTATGCTTCAATCTTTTTGGTTTTGTTGGGGTTTCCCCCTTTATCCATGCATATTCCTTTAGATAAAAGCAGTGTCTGGATGAAAAAGTGGATCAGTCTCATTCCTGGTGGGAAGCTGATTAGGGTATCTGTGCTGTGCACATAACACTGGACTGTCCCAATAAAGCATTAGAGAAGGAACACACTTGCTATTTCCTCATCTTAGATCCATACAAACAAATTCTTTCCCTTCAGAAACCCCTGGCTGAGGATGCAATTTCTCCTACAAATTAAAGTACAGAAATTTGCTAGAGGTTGGCTGAGTATATCCAGTTTGAGAATCTGGATTGAGTTCTGCTCCAGACTCCTGTAGATGTGTAGATTGCTCACCTGCACTCTTGTCATTAGGACAGTGTTCACATTCTGTGGGGAGCAGTCCATTCTTGTTTTCATCCCTGCAGAGCACTCTTTTACTCCCATGAAAAGGAAGCTGGGAAGAAACAAGCAAGCAAGGCTTTTTCTGAGGTCTTGGCAAAGGGCAGATTGCTTTCCATGGAAAGCGTGTTGGATAGGGGAAAAGTCTGCCCTCCTCCCCAGACACTTTCCTGATGCTCTGTCTCCACCCATCATGCTGTGGATGTGTCAGCTTGAACAAATTACAGCCTTGAGAAGGCAATTTGACTGCTGCACCGTGCCAGCAGTCAAAACTTTGATTTTCATGTGCTCCTGTTTAAAGAGTTCTGGCAACAAATCTGCTCAGAAAGGATCTTTAATTTAGAAGTTTGATTCAAATGAGGGATTCCATCTTTGAAAAATGGCATAGGAAGCAACCAATGCTAAATACTTGTAAGGACTAAAAAACAAGTGAGAGTCTGCCCACAGGCACTCTGGGAAAAGAAATTCCCTACAAGATCCCAAATCCCTAATATATTTTCCTAAGAGATCCCTGTCACCTTTAATAAGCTTAAGAACTGCTAATCAGTCTAAGAAAGCAAAGGTTGTGAAGGTTTAGATCCCCATGGATCCCTGGGTTACTCTCTTCTGTCACAATAAATGCTTTCTTTTGTACCAAAAGCATGAAGTTTCCCAAACAAAACTGTTTTGGGAGGAGGACCGAGGATTTACATCCCTCCCATGGCATTAGGGAGGTATTGGAGTATCAAGCTCCACACATCCTTAGCAGCTGTTTAGTAACACACAAACATAAGCCAGACCAGTTCAATTTTAGGGATTTTCATTCATCTTTGTATCTTTTTCCTTTTTAAAGCAATTTTACTATCTGTTTGGGAAAAAAATTGTAAAAAGGGATGAAAAAATCTATAGATAAATCTATATTTCAGAGGGTACAAAGTGCTACTTTAGGCTGTAATGTGTCAGATTTTCATGGTATACCAGTGGATCACCATTTACATGTCCACTTTCCCCTTAATTACTGTCTTATTATGTCTGAGGTACCTCCAGAAGAGGGGATTGGGGGGAAGTGCCACTTTCTTTAGTAGATTTTCTGGAAGAGCACCTCATTAAGAAGCTCTCCACAAATTGTGGTGTTTGCAGCCTGCAAAGTGAACAAGGATGTTGGATATGGTGCTACAAAACTTCCAAGCCACAAAATTAAAAGAAGGCTCTGCAGATGGATGTAAGGAGACAGGATTTTTCATGTTTGTCACAAATATTTTCAAAGATAATTGTGGGACAGGCTACCTATGGAAGGAATTGAAGATGTTATGGTCTGTGCACACCTGTGTGTTACCTCCTTACTGTTACTTTACAGTAATACAGGGTTGGGCTTTGTTCTGAGATACTTATGTTGGCAACATAAGCTGCTCTTTGACAACAAAAACTAGTATTTAAATGTTATTTTAAACTTAAGGGAGAGGGGAAAAAAGAAGAAATAAAGTGGAGGGAGAAAGGTGAAACTCTGAATTCCAGTTGGTGTGTATTTGTGTCTACATCACTATAGCTGTATGATGTACCTTAGCTTGATTTCATGAAAATTACGTCCTCTGTCCTTTCTGAGAAGAAATATAAAGGCAGCTCTTAGTTTTCTTATGAACTTATACCTGCATTAATTTTAAAATCAGAGAGAGAAAAAGACCAAATGCCATGAAAGTGCAGAATGTCTGTGGTGATTTAGGTGGTGGAAATGCACAGTTTCACCACATTTTAAACATCATTATTACATGGGAGTAAATCTTGCTGCTGTAGAATCAGGCCACTGAGGCTTACTTATAGCTTTTGGCCATGGCAAAACATTGCATGTTGTTTTTTTTTTTTGCTATGTGTTGCTAAAGGGAAGTCTGAAAAGAAAAAAAGTAAATTGGCTGTGTATAGGAAATAGAAGCATATAATCTGTTCTTAAGGGAGGATGCAGGGAGGGAGAACAGATCCTCTGGTCTGCTTTAGATTTGGGGAAGAGGTCCTTTGGTCTTGTGCCAGCTTGTGTCACCACTGTCCTGAGCCCCAGTCTATCCTGCTCACAGTCCAAAGAGTGATTCATCCTGCTACAGGGGGCTGGGAGCATATCCATCAGCTCTTCTTCCCATGAGGTGATCCAGGATAGATTATAACAAGGGATTAACCAACAGGTGTTCTACTGAAGGATTGTGAAAGCCCTCGTAAAATCTGAGTCAGAAGACTAAACCAAATGTTTTCAAAGACAGAATAAATTCCTGACACAGGGTTAAAGGTTGAGGCCATCTATTTCCATCTTTCTCATCTGTTTTTTTCCTCATTTTTCTGTTGGCATTTCATTTCTGGAATAGATGTTTCTTTAATGAGCAATTCTAATAAGGGTTGCACTGTCATCTTTCCAAGGAAGGAGTTAGCTGTAAATTTTTCAGAGCCACTATACACCAATGTGTAATAAGTAGCTATGAAGTGGTTTTGTATTTATCTCCAGTCTGGTGCTTTGAGTTCTTGTCACCATTTAAAAGGTCTGATGCTTGTGTGATCATCAGAATTTGGATATTGTGATGTCAGTTGGGGTTATCCAGGAAAATGGATATTATCATATAGATTCTTTGTGATAAAAAATCCTAATCCGGTAGGTCACATAAGAAAAGTTCCTATTAAGAAGATTTTCATAACTAAGCTGATTTTTAAACTTGATCAGCAGATCCTCATCCCTCAGCTTAGACCACACCAAATTTTTTGACACTGTGTTGTTTTAAAAGACCTTTTTTGTAACTCATTGAGAGTTAATTGCATTTTGTTATTTGCTCAGTAATTGACATAATGTAATATGTTTGCAAAAATGAAGATATATGAGAACTCATTCTTTGACACTTCTTTTGGGTCTGATCACCAGTTAAATAGATTATTATTAAAAGTAATGGTAACAGCTATGAAATTACTATTATAATATTCAAGTAATCCTAGAAATCTAATTACTACTTGTATGAAAATTTGTTGCATGCATTATTTAACAGTGTTCTTATTTCAGATAGTGTGGTGTCCATGATACTAATTGGTGTCTTCCCATAATTTAAATACTAAAAAATTATTACAGGGAAATGTAAATTGATGAGCTCTCAGCAGTCTAAAATTAACATTCGTGTGATGTATTTAGCAAGGAGAACCTCTAACTTGATTTCAGACGAGAGACTTAATAAGCTCTCTTTTCAGTGGAAATTAGCTTTTTGTGGATAATGTAGTTTGACTATCTAGAATTTTATCTATTCTGAAGGTCTTGCTGACTGGTCCAATTTGCAGCATTTCCTCTGAACACTAGAGGACAAATCCTGTCCTTCATGAAAATGGCATTTCGCGACTGTCCTTAAAAATTTCCCTTTGAAAGCTTAGACTGTTGACTAAATAGTCAGTTGCCTCATGGCATCTCTTTTAGTCTTTTCCATATTCTCTTTGGGAGGAAATAAAAGTCTATGTAGTTACCCAGCCATATTTATATTAGATATTATATTATTGTGCCTTTCAATCTTGCAGCTGCCCACCCTCTTTAACCTCACTGCCTGGGTTCTGCTCTGCAAGAAACAATTGTGTGCTCTCTTGCTCTTATTTCATAGTGTTTTCCATCTTGAAGCTACTAGCATGGCTCAAGTTGCTTTTGCAGTGAGCTCTGTAGGTATCTCCAGACTGCTGAGGAAAAGCCAGGAACATTCCAAAGGCATCAAAAACTTGTTGAGCTTTGGGCACTTTTCCCTTTTTTCCTTTCACTTTTTGTAGTAGTATTTTTTTGTCAGGTAACTATCCTGTAAAGCATAAATAAGCTGGAAAAGTTCTCTCGTATCCAGAAAGCATATTGCAGAAATTATAAACAGGGCTTCAGCTGGTCAGATATAGTATTTGCTTTCAGATTTGTGGGTTTCTATTCAAAGAGCTAGGAATGTCTCAATTACCATGATGGAAGTTAAAACTCTATATTGTTGTATGCCAAGAGAATCACTTAATTCTCTTTTCTAAATTTTCTTGGCTGATTTCAACATGATAATCTGATGTGTTTGTTCTGTGCCTTTACACTCCGGAAAAGCTAAAGCTCTTTGAAGCTAATTTGTTAAGAAATAAATTGAAGTAACAAAATAAAGCTAAGTGGACCTCATCCTAGAGACATTGCATTGAGGTGATACATGAAGTATAAAATATTTCTTGGTAAAAGGCCCTATTATTGCTATCCACATTTTTTCTTTGATGTAATCTTGCCCCTTGCCCCAGGAAAGAGCATGTCTCTAAAACTTAACTTGCAGCCCAATCCATTAGTGAATTCTGCCGTGTTGTTTTGGGTGTCTTTTAACCATATTCAATATTAGATGTCGTGTGAAAACATAGTCATTATAATAATATCTTTTTCATGCCTTCCTACATTTTAGCACTTAGCAGTGATTTCATTTACCTGTGCACTCTGGCATAACTAGTCTTGCATGTAATCTTAGTTATGCCACACGTTCTGTATACTTTGGCAGCTAGAAGAAGCTCACCAATGGCAAGATTTCTATTCCTTTAAATACCATGCAATTCTTTCATCTGGAGTTTACAAATGTAAACATAAGGAAGCTGCCATTAAACCTGATGAGCATGATGCCTTAGTCCCATGATTTAATTTTGGGTAGTCCTGTGAGGATCAGAGAGTCTGGCTCAATAATCCTCGTGGTTCCCTTTCATACTAAGATATCCTGTGACTCTGAGAGTATTCAGCTGAGGCCCACTCACGTCTTAAAACTCATTCTGTGAGGACAGAAAAGTAGTACAAGTCTTAGTGTGTCCTTGCAGAGCTTTTAAAAGCCCTGACACACTGAAGTTGAGTAGGAGTAATATTTGTGGTGTCATGTATATCAAATAGTTTTACCACAAAGGTGTTGACCTTTGGTATCTTTTTGAACTTCTGTGACTGCATTAGATAGTAAATGCCTCAGGAAAACAGCTTCTGTTTCCCATTAATTCCTTAGTTTTTTAGTGCAAAGGGTCTGTCTGTGGTCTGGCCACAGAATATTGTGATGCTGGGCCATATTTGTCCTACTTTTTATTCTCCATAGCAGACATTATCTCTTACTGTTTATTTATGCAATATCTATTGTAATGGTCTTAGTCAGTGTTGGAGACCCTTAATACTACTCCAGTACAAACACAGAAAGTCACCATATATACAAATTTACATTACCAAAGTCATCTCTTGTTCTTAACTTTAGTCACTCCAAGAAGTTTGGAAGAAGTGTGTGTGAGAATATGGAGACTTTTTAGGTGGCTTGTGAAAGGTAAAAATGTATTGCTGCAAGGGCAAATGTCTTTCTCCTGAAATGAAAGAAAGGATCAACAGAATAGACCTGCTATTTTGAGTCTCATCAAAGTACCTGAAAGTCAAGCTAAAGGCGTCTCTGGCTCTGAGAGTCATTCACTGTGTTGTCCTTTTTCCTGCATCTTTGTTAAATTGTGATGCTGCCATATATCACTGGAAAGGGCAACTGCCACTGAGGCAGAATAGCAGAGCTGAACGATTCTGTGTAGTGAATGACTAATCCTGTTTCTAAGCCAAAATCCTGTTTATAAGATGTATTCTGCAGCTCTGCACACCGCAGATCGTGTTGGCAGCTGGGTTAATGGAAGGCCACCTTGGGCCTGGAAGAGAGTTAGTTGTGCCTTTTTGTCTTGGGAATGTGTTTAAAGCTATTGTGTGCTGCACACGTTGGCAAAACGTTCACCTGTCTTCTGTCTCAAGGTGTGATGCCCCAGAAAATAGTGTAAAGTACCGTGAATTGCAACTGTGGAAGGAAGCATCTGTTACAATGCTCTGATTTTTTTATTTTTTTTGTAGAAAAAGGGATTTTCTTTTTAACTAGCAATTTCTGAGGTAATAAAAAGTTAGATTTATACACATACTTTGAATTTATGCCACTCAAGTAACTTGCTGGTGATCGCGTCAGTGAATTAAACAAATTGCATGCGTGCATTGCCAGGGCTGCAGTGTTATTTCTCACATTCCATATTAATAATTATTAATAAAATATCAGGTTGTTGTGGAATTGTTTCCTGTTTAATTAATCTATCAGAATCTGATTATTCAGTTAGTTTCTTGTATTGGTGAAATATTACACATGTAGTGAGAGCACATAAGGCTTATTGCAGAGGAAATGCAGCAAGAGTCAGAATTTGCCTTTCTGTGAGTAATGTTGGGGAGAAAGTTCAAATCCTTTCCAGAGCTTCTGTGCAGAGCAGAATCATTGCTAGGTTTCTTTACTTGGCAGTAATTGTATACATATTAAATTCCCCTTCAGGTTTATTCAGGGTGAGTTTCGCAGAAACAAATGTGCACCTTCTTGTGGAAGAGTGTTAAGTCAGAAATTCAGTAGATATTAACAAGGTGACAACGAAAACAAATGTGAGTGGGCTTTTTGTGTACCTGCCAGGCAGGCAGGATAGAAGTCACCCATTTACACTGTAGAGCAGGTTTGGGCAGGGGCAAGTCACCTTATGCTTTAAAATACACTTTGGGTCAGGCTTCTGCTCAACAGAGCTGCTTTTGGTTTATTTCTGAGCTGTCACTACTGCAGAAAAGGACTGGTTCAAGGGGTGTTCTGCGAGAAGATAACTGTAATTGGCAATCCATTTCTTCATTTCCGTGCTATAGCCAGCCTTGACGAATTAATCATGATCAAATGCAGGCTGTGGGAAGGGGGTGACCCACGTAGCACAGAAGAAAAATGAGGCCCTGTGCTGGCATGACAGACTAATCCTTCAATTCACCCATTTGACTGAATGAGGGGACTTGTTGTTGCGCCTGTCACCAGCACCGCCCATAAACAAACTGTTCACTCTCAGTCAGAGGGCTTGGCGGGTGTGATAAAGGTTATTGAGAGCATCCCAACACCTCATCCATCACTGATGTGGGACACAGAGCTCCTGGATAAGTCCTCAGGAGGAAAAGTCACAGTGGCTTTACAAGTTCCTGCCTTGAAGAGAGAACAACCTGAATTGTGTTTGTGGAGTGATTTTGTGTCTGATCCCATGGGAACCAAAATGACTCCTTGGTTTGGCAGGATGTGTTATGGCTACTGCAAAAACCAGCAAAAATTTGGGGTTGAAGTTTAGATTATATAAAAGGGTCCCTTCCAACCCAAGCCATTCCATGATTCTGTTAATATTGCTGGCAGGTCTGAGTGGTTATAGCTTCACACAGACTCTGATTTTGTCCCAGGGAACAGGAGGTAAGCTGGTTCCAGATGGAAAGGAAAACAATGGTAGCCTAAAGAAAATAATTTACTTTGACAGCTGTGTAGAGAACTTTGGAACTTTTGGTAGATGTTTGCTTTACTTTCTTCATTCTTCTTACCTGTTTTTTGGAATTGTGCAGCAGCTGTGTGGCTTCTAGAGTTACAATAGGAATATGGGACTCCTTTAACTGGCCTACTCATAGTAGTACTCACAGTAATGTTCTTTACTTATTAATGTACTTTTTTCTATCTATGGCTATGATTTTAGGTTTTCATCTGGTAACTAAAATGGAAACAGAGCTAAGTTAATGTTGGAGTACATTGGTTTCAGAGAAACTATGATGATTTGCACTAGCTGTGAAATATTCCATTGCATCAAGAGGAATAAAGGTGTTTTTTTGTAATTGACCCTATTCACTTTGAATAACTGCATTGAGCTCAGCAGAGGAGAAATCCAGTCCAAAGTATTGTACCTTTTTTAAAATATTTGATTTGGGCAGGGAAGACTTTATCTTACTTTTTCTTGAAAGAGTGTCTAGCCCCTTGAAAAGAACATTACTTTAAAGTCAGATTTGTAAACGATTTGTATATCTCTTTTATTCCTTTCAGTATATTACTTATATATAAGAGAATGAAAGTACTTGCTTTCCTATAAATTACTAGATGATAAACTGTATCTATCATTTTCCAATTTAGTTTTGGACAATGCAGCATATCAGTTACCCCCGCCCCCCTTCTCTCTGTGATGTTTGAAAGAACCTTTAATAGAAATATGGTATAATTTAAAGGGTAATTATTTCTTGTATGTGATGCTGTGGCAGTGGAAGAATTTTTGCCCTCTTCTGTTTCATTTCTCTCTGGAATATGAACATTAAACCTTCATTTTCAGGGAGTATCCCATGGAGAAAATATAATAGTTCATCATACATTGTGACTTGTTTCTCTTACAAACCAAATTTTGGGTTGCTTAGCCCAATGGAGTAGCACTTCCAGGTCACTCATTGAGGAATGTGCTATTCAATGTGGATAATTTTATGCCAATTCTGCATGGGGAAGGCCTGGTTCAGAAACCCCTGAGCTATATAAGAGCTGATATAAATGTCAGCACATTGTTCTAGCTACCAGCCAGCCGCTACTGTATTTTCTTTATCCATTTTCTTGTTTCTCAGTTTTGATGAACAAAAACGTATTTCGAAACCACAAAAGACACCACATGAAGTGTTTGGCATTTTGCTGAGAAAAATACAGCATAGGAATATCTAGAATTTAAGATTAAGAAAAACAGGTGCATCCTTAGGACGAGAGTAAATTGACTGTTCAAGTGGTGACCAGTGTGTGGTGTGTAGTTTCAGCTTTATGTACCAGCTCATTATCCAGTGTTGGAAAAATGGGATATCAGTTTTATGCAGAATGCTTATCACCGTAAATTGCCCAGTGTAGGCTGTGAGCTGCAGACAGTGCAATCATAATAGCTTCCGAACGGATGCAGTTTTATGGATTCAGAACATTAGTCATTCTCTTATGCCCGTAATTACCATTAGGTAGTTACACTTGTGTCTGTAATAGGTGCTAAACATTCTGCCACTGATAGGTTTTTAGCTTTTCTTTTTGTTGCAGCAGTAAACGCGCCATAGCTGACTGTTAGGAGGCCAGAACATTATTTTTTAGCCTAGTGCCATTAGGAACATGTCCAGTGACATTTTGAGTTGCATTTACAGGTTGGTTGTAGCCTTCTTGGTTTGGTTTGGTTCTCAGGGTGTTTTTTTCCTGTCTTTAGGAATGAGAGTAAAGTAGAATTCTGTTGCTAAGCTGGCACTGCTTAATTAAGAGATGATGATTTTTTCCCTTTTTGCCTAGTTTACAAAGTGAGAAAGGAAGGAAACCTGATAGATTTTTCACAGTACTAGAAACAATATAGAAGAAACAAGTGATGCTATTTACGTGCTGGCCATGCCAGTCAGTGCTGTAGAAATCTTCTGTTGTATTTGCTATCAGTGTTACAAGCTACAAGTTACTAGTTTTCAGTAAAGCAATAAATCACTGATGTATAGTAGGCCCTTCCCCAAAAAAAAAAAAGTGAGATTCAAAGCTCCCTTTTAATCAAAGCTGCTAGCCATGATTCAGATAATGAGAATGCATATTGGCAATGCTTCCATGTCATTCCTAATGAGGATTTCATGTTGTGCAATCCTATACCTGCCTCTCAGTTGTGTAGCATGGCGTAGTTGTCAACGTTTTATTGACTATAAGTAAACAGAAGCAGTGACTGTAGTTACCCTGATTGGTGGCCAAGAGTTAGAGAATGTACAACTGACAAACTTGAGTGTAACTCCCTACAAATATTTTCAGTTGATATTTTCCAAAATTGTACACAAGTGATGTGGGAACATGTAACTACTCTGGCCTTGAATTTCTTTAATAATGCCAGCATATTCAAAGTGGTCTTGCTAAGGGCAGTCACTGGTGTTCTGGCTGTGGAATTTGAGGCATTTGAGGGTAAAGAATTACCTTCCAAATCCTTTCTTAAGTTGTTCCATGTTTTCAAGACTCTCTTTCCTAGTCGTTGACCTTCTTCTGAGTTTTCCATGTTGATTACATGGCATTTATGCTGACCTTAACTAAGCTGAGCATTTTCTGAAAAGGAATAAATAGAAACATTTCACCATCAGCACTAATGCCAATCAAACATAGGCTTAAAGTTCATAAAAATATATTAATTTTAAATTGCATATGATTTCAAGAAATTATCTACTTTTAAAAAATTGGGTTTGATAACAAGTTATGTTTGCTTGATAGACCAATTTTCACAAATTATTGAAGTTTCATGGTATCAAAGCTTTCTGCTAAGAAGAGGTCACCTTGATATTTGTACTGAATAAATTTCAGCCTTGGCTCCACATTTTATCATTCTTGATGTCTTAAATTTTCCCTTACCTCCACAGTTTTTTTTAATCTACTTATTTTTATTATTTGTTTTTATGACTTACTGTCAACATATTTCACTGATTTTCTACTTACTAAACAAAATGGTTCTGTCTGAATTTCATGTGTAGCCTTAATTTTGTAACTTTTAATGTATGCTCTGTGCTATTTAGGTTACTCTGTATTTATTGAGTGTTTTTGTCACTGCCTACTAAATACATTAATGTCTACAGATCTCTAAATTGTAAGGCTGCTCTCTTCCCCAAAAATGTCAGGACTGATGATAAAACTCTCTTTCTTTTCCTTCATGATAAATCTAAATATCTGCACAGTAAGTGCTAGAAGATAATCATGGGCTTCAGTCCAATCCTGAATTATCTGTCTGTAATGCTCAGTGCTTAAGACAGTATCATCACATTAGCACATGTTAGATGCAGTTATTTAAAAGACACTTTGTTTTATCAAAAACTGCCAAAACCACCACCATCAAACACCCAGAAAGTCCTATCTAAGTACTATTTGTACTCCAGTTCCAGCTGCTGTGAGAATGCTCAGCCTTTAGCTGCCCCAAGCAGTGACTCATGGCCTCCTCAGGTCTGTCAGTCCACCTCCTAGCCAAACCATTTCAATCCCAAAAAGTGTGGCTGGGTGAAAAACCACTTACACTGAAGCTGTTGAATCCAATCCAACCCACTGATTTGGCCCAAAGCAAAGGATGTCCACACAAATGTTTCAGCCAGCAGGTCTGAGCATGGAGTCACTCCTGGGGGAACAAGGGTGTGACAGTGGCACCTTCATTTCTTAGAATTGGATTTAGAAGGTGATCTTTTTCCACACTCTGAACTTGCTTTGTTCCAACTGGTTTGTGGGTTTTTTATTTGTTTACTGGATTTTCAAAAGTACTTCAATCTTTTGAAAGCATCAGGTTTTTTTGATGTGTTTCTGGTGGTATTATCCCATGCAGCACATGAGAAAGGTAGATGTAGAATCTGATGGGAAATGATAAGAAACAAAACTGATATTAAAATTTTAGCACAGGAAATGTCCCAGAAGCTCACACATTCATTGTTTCCTCCCTTGACTCTGTTATTGCACACAAGCTCTTTCAAATGTGTTCTAAGCAGTTTTTAAACTGTTTGCCAAAGTATGTCTGACTGCTAACATTTTTTCCTTCTTCCTGCTCTTTCAATCTGTTTAGAGGATTTTCTTCCAAATTCCTGCTGGAGAGGGGATGTCTTAATTTGACTTTTGGTGTTTGCGTGAACTCAGATAACCTGCAGCAATTAATCTTCTGGTTTCTTCAAATTATTTTGTTTCACAGAGGTTTAATTGTAATCTCCTATTTTCTAAGGAATACAAATCCTTCTTCCTTAACCTTTCTGAATTTCAGAGATCCTTCTTTCATTTGGATGCCCACCACTTTATTTCTGTATTCCTAGAATACTTTTAAGTTAAGACTGCTGATTATACAGTGGTTTCAACATAGCTTGATTAGTACCCATTACAGTGCTAGTATAATTTATTTTTACTTATTCTTAAATGGTTTATATAGAAACTGTGCCTTTCCTTTTTGTAATAATTTTAAATAATAATATTCAGACTTTCAGTGGCATAACACCACAAACTTTGAGTATGTTATGCTTTTTCTGTCTCCTGGTACTTACTGTAAGTTCATCAGGTTTTACTTTTATCAGCTCCAAACTGCGTGAGATTATTTTGTGAAGTTCATATATAAATATGTATAATACACACAAAAATAGGTATTGATCTCATTGCATTTGACTCATGAGAACTGTGAATTTTCCTGCTTTCCTGTGCAGGCTCTTTCTTTAGCAATTGATCTCTAAATAACAACCATGTTTTTTTTGTAGGATGACAGTCTCTTAGTTTTGTAAATCTAACTGGAAATGTCTGACTACAATTGGTGTGTGTGACCCCAAGTGCCTTATGTTGATCTCACCAGTACAAGTACTCTCATGCCTTAGTTTTCCATCCCCTTCCTTTCTTACGGTTTTTCTGCATGTGATTGGGACTTCTTTTTGCAGGCTTTCAAGTTGTGTGTTTTGGTGAAGAAAAAAGAGTAGAGCATATAAAATATGAGGAATCTGTGGTTGTATGGTGGCTTGGTGTTGGCTGACAGATGCCCACCCAGCCACTGGCTTAATTCTCTTCCTCCTCAGCAGAACAGGGGGAAAGACAAGATGAAGAAATATGTGCACTAAGATGAAGACAGGGAGATGACTTGCCAAGTACTATAATGGGCAAAACAGTCCTAATTTGAGGAAAATTAATTTAATGTATTGTCACTTAAAATAGATTTACCTAGTGAGATGCAAAGGTCTTCCCTGAGCCCCACCTTTCCCAGGGTCAACATCACACCCTCAGTCCCAAATCTTTTCCCACCTCCTGCAAGAGGAGCTTGCAGAACTGTTTATAATTTTTTTTTCCCCCTCACTGTCAGGTACTGTTACTCCCTTTCTAGATTTTGACCCATGTATTGATACATACACACAACTTTCCGTCCTTTGTGCAGTTTTGGGGTTTTTTTAAACTGATTTTTATTCCCAGAGATGTGAGGAAGACTGAGCTGTGGAGGCTAGTGTCTGCATACCAATAATTCACTGAAATAATCCCAACCCAACTCAATATTGCACGGGTATTTTTCACAATCTGCAGATGTGCAGCTGTCATGATAAAGTGAACTATCATAAGTGTAATTGTGTATGTAGTGAGGACGCTTTGATGAAATTAATGGAAATCACATTGACTAAACTGTTCCCTAAGCTTGATTCTAAGTCTAACATTGTTTTTGGTGATGTAACAAGCTCATTTGAATTGACAACTTCTTTTTATGTATCCCCCCAGTTAAAAATCTTCTGTTTTCCCTCATTTGCCTCATTGTTTAACAATCAATGAGGTTTCTCCATGCAAAGCATTTAATGCTTTTCCATATCCCTCCTGCTAATCTGCCTGGGATGTCATGTTTCCAGAAGGATTAGTTGTGTTTGACTGTGGCATGGACCTGCCTTGAAAGGGTGGTTTTCCCCAGCTGTATTGTGGGTCATCTCATGCTGACCATACACATAATCTAAATTTATTAATGTGCTAGAACAAACAACCCCTTTGTGGCTGCATGGCCACATTTAGAAGGAAATTGAGGTGGGAGGTCAATTTTCACTTTAAGACTACGTTTGGGGATGCCTGGGTTTTTAAGTGGAGGTCTTTAAATCTCACTTGTAAGACAGGTAGTAAGAAATTTACATTTAGATTGTCCAGATCAGGTTCTTATTTGTACTGCATTGCTGGACAAAACGAGATTTCTCAGTCTTCCAAATCCTTTGCTGCTTGATCTGACCAGCCATAGCACTGGTTCCTTTGTTTCAAATCTGAACATTCCCTCTGACTACAGTAATTGTCATTTCCTCTGTCATTGCTTTTTTCCCTGTCTCAATTTGAATATTGTTCAAAATTACTTGATAAACATGTGTGTTTGGGCGTTATGTTTCCCCCTGAAGAGTGGCATCTCACAAAATTGAATAATTTTGCTTTAAGGCTGGATTTACCGCTATTGGTCTAACCAGAAATTTTGACGTTTGTTACACCTTTCTGAATGCTAGGAAATCCCATTCCTTCCTAAAGCAGCCCCTGTTTGTTCATATAAAGATTTAAAAACAAAATTTAAAAACTTCAACAATACACTGGCAACTTACCAGAATACATGTTGAAAATGCTACTTAAAACAAGTTCAATAAGACCTAAAGTTCATATCAAGACTAAATTGGATTTGAGTTTCTGGAATTGCATGTGCCATTAACTGGTTATTTAATTTCCTTTTTGATTGAAGAATGCAAGACTCAATAAAAGCATAATTGTGAATGAAATGCAAATCAGAGATGTTGGGAGAAATTGTATTTGTAACAAAAACTTGTTTAACAATTATTACTGTGGTCTTTTGAAACACTGAATTATCTGATGAGGTCTGGATTATTTTGTTGATCAGCTACCAGTATTGGGCTTAAAAAGAAACTGCTTCCTGGGGGATTGTTAGTCAAAAGTGTTCTGATGAGAGTGTTCCAAGTGATAAGGTTATTTTCATATTTTACCCATTAATGTTTTTTTACACCCTTTAGCATTTGAGATCTTGCTAAGAGCATCAGAAGTGTGTAAGGCACCGTTGTAACCAGACATGTTTGCTGAAATCAGAGTTTTACATTTCAATTTTTCCTTACTCTTGCTTTAATCCAGTTTTTCCCATTATTCCAAACTTTAATAGTCTTCTAACACTTTTCATCTCTTGTGTGTAGTGCTGTAATCTCAGAACATGCAGAAAGGTTTTTCAGTGCAGCGTTGGGAGGAAGCTTGAAGAGGTGCTAGTGGATTCCATGTAGTTTTTGTTGAAAAAGTTGTTGCTGCAATGCATCCTGAAATGAAGATAAATAGTGTAGGTTGGCTGGTTGCTGGTAGATACAGGAGCATAAAATCAAATAAGGCACATTGTGCCCCTTGCAGGACAAAAAGAAGGATATGTGGAGCTGACCTCTTGCCAGGCAAATGACTGCTACAGAAATGAAGCAGCATCTGGGCAAGGGGAAAAAATTCTTTCTCTTAAAAAATTAATGCATAAAATTGTTGAGCTAGTGCAATGATGCATCAAGTCCAACAACCTGCCCAAGCACTTGTTTTATCAGCTTACATGTAGTATGTGTTCAAGTAGCATGAATTGCCTTTCTGTACAGTGAAGAACAAGCCATTAAGCATCAAATTTAGAATGCACCCCCCTCTGTTCCTCCCAAGTGTACTGGCATTTTTGGACTCCAGATTGGATGGAAATATTTCAGTTTTGAGTTGTTGTAGATTTCCTGAATACAATAGCTGCTGGTGTGTCCCTTTAGTATGGTTTACTGCAGTCTGAGGCAAGAACTGAAAAAAATCCACAGTGTGAATAATAAAGACAAACCAAGAATCAATAATGTATTTGTTAAAAAGACTAAACTAAGTAGATTAAATGTGCCAGACATAGTGTCTTGCTTTTTCACCCAACCTGCCCTATAACTTTCTTCCTCATAAGTCTTTTGGGAAAAAAGATAAAAGAACATCTTAATTTCCTTTTTTTTTTTTTTTCTTTCACAAGGAGTAAGTATATATTGCTTCAGCTGATTATGTGCTCTTAGGAAATCTTTGATTTCCCTTGGAGAGGAGATAAGAACAGTGCTTCAGTAGAAATAATGTGAGATAGTTTTGTTTGTTCTTGTACGTGGATGGCCTTCCCCAAATATCTGTTGGTTTTAGATAATCCAGCTAGGTCTTTGTGTTGCATCTGCTAGAGCAATGGAACGTGGTGGAAGTGATTTAAGGGCTAGAGCTGAACTGGCACCGCTGTCTGTGTTCTTGATGTGATTTTGTATTTTTTTCACTATTGCCTGTGTATGTTTTATTCCCCTGAAGTTTCTCAGAATTTCTATGCTGCTATTTTCCTTCATTTTGCTGTGGTGGCTTATGTCCATTACATACATGTGTTTCCCCTAGTTCTTGTAACTCCTGTCATGGTGTGCTGCCTATTTGAGGCAAAGTACTGACAGCTCCAGCAAAGCCAGTAGCCCTGATATTTTCTCTGACATTCAGCCCTTCTTCCCAGAATCCTACTCCCCATCTTGCAGCAAGAGGTTCCATGCTCCCTCCCTCTCCTCCTCTTCCTCCACCTCAATCTGCTGCTCCTCAGTGCCTTTTCCTGGCTCCCACTGTCTGCACAAAGATCTGTCAGCAAGAAGAGCGAACCTCTCATAGCAATTCCTACCCTTTCTCCCCCTGCCCAGCCTGTAGTGGCAGATACATTAGCAGACATCCAAAACTCAGTAAGGAGTGGCACATCAAGAATATCTCTGCTTCAGATAAGCCTTCAATTAGAGCCTGCAATCAATAGCAAAATGCCATGAGGAGCAGCGCTTGGCAAGGTACAGAATCATTACTTTATTCCCACTGCTGAACAGATCATCCCTTGGTGCTTAGAGACAGTGTGTGTCAAGGAGGGCCTGGGATAGTGTCAGTGGAGGTTAAGGAGGTCCAATGCCCTGAAGCACACATTTCAAGAGCAAGTACCAGTTTCAAGTGGAATTCAGAGCGTGTGGGTGCATGGGGGTTGTTTTGGTTGGGTTTTATCTCCTGTGGCATTATCAAGACACGTCAGGAAGGTAGGATTGATTCCTTACACTTTGCTGCACTTGAGAACAACAGGGCATTTTTATTTAAATCAGTGTGTAGAATAAATATTTAACTGTGTTGGAATTTTAACTACACTGAAGCCAATACCCCATTGCTGTGCAATTCAGTGTATGATGGGAGATTTCACAGCTGACTAGTGCTTTACACTTTGTTTCAAATTACTTTGGCTGTATTATGTTGCCACCCTAAACCCCAACTTGCTTGTTATATATGGCAAAATACAACATTTAATACTCTGCATTAGGAAGCTCATGTACACTCTGAAATCCCTTTCAATTAACATTTCTTTGTACAACGTTCGTTTCTGGAACAGCAACCCTGGTTATGGTATAAAGTGTATTTAAAGGAGAATGATGTGCTTGAGCTCAGGAACAGCTGCATACATGTGTTTAAACAGCTGTGTGCTTTACACAGACATTGCATATACACTCTCATAGGTAGATTTTATAATTGCAAAACTACCTGCTTGAGTATATCTTCCACTTGCATTTGCATTGTGTATGCTTTCTCCTCCCATAGGAGAATGCTAATGGCCAGAGCAGTGAGATCTTTTTGCTTTCAATGTTGTGCTGGTGTCTGTCTGATCCTTCCCCTGCTGTGCTCATCTTGAAGCCTAATTTTCTGCTTGGACATTAGAAATTCCTTGGCAGACAGAAAAGCTCCATCACACAGCACAGTAAACAGCACAGCTACGAAGCACTTTTGCTTCCCAGAGTCTACAAGTATTGCTTGCTATGTTTTTTTTACAAAACTGCTACAGAATCCATTTCTCCATGATGTATCCCCTGCAAGCATACTCCTTTACAAATGCTGGAAAAGTGAAACCAAAACCTAGACTTCTAATAAAAAAATTTCTACTACTACTGCAGAGAAGTGGAATTCTTACACCCATGCAGCTGTCCTTCAAAACAGCATTATGATACTTCTTGCAGCAAGGAGATCATAGGGGAACACTGTTCCTCCTCAGTAGTCCAAGTGTAAATGCATTTTCACTAAAACTTCTTCCCCCCTCCAATGCTAATAAATATCAAACAACTCAGTAAACTTGAAATCTAGTTTTTCTTCGGTGGAATCTTTAGACTTACTGGTGCAAGCCTCTGCTCACATGACCTACATGATTGCAGTGTATGTCTCTGTTCAGCTGACACTTTTAACACAGTTATATGGCAGGTATTTTTCCAATGATATCAACATGGCAGAGCGTGAAGTGAAGCATGGTGTGATGTTGTGTATTTCAGAGAAAACAGCTGTGACCTAGTTTGTCTTGCATTGTAGCCACCTTTTGGCAACTGACTTCTTTCAGCTGCAGCCCTAAGCTGAGCCCAGATAGACAACAGAAAAGCACCTGAGCTGTAGACGGTGCAGGTGAGTTGATGTGCTGATCAGACAAGAGGCCCCTATCAGCCAGCACACACTGGGCACCTCTTCTAACAAGCCAAGGCTGAGCAAGCCCTGGTACCAAGAGAGTCCATGTATCTTGACCTCCAACTTGTCTTGATTTTGCTGGCTTGTGCGAGTTTCATCATGTTCCCTGGTGCCAGCATTGACCCTGACTGACTTAACCAGGGATCGCTGTCTTAGCCAGTGTACTTCTGTGGATGAAGAAAGGCTCTCCCTTATTTCAATTCTCTACCAGCTTCGTGTCACTATATCAGAGCAGAAAAGTTCTTGTGAGTTTCTTTATTAACCACCTTCCATCAGCTGCATCTGTCATGTCAGTTGAATGCAAGTGGAAATGATTCTTCAGGAGCTGCATGTAGTTTTCTGTTGCTGCTGAATTTTTTCACGCAAGGAAAATGTAAAGGTTTGTACCTTTCTTGGGAGCAATTGAGAAGCACATAATGATTTCTTCAGAATAATGTTTTGTTTATGCATTTTGAAAATGTCTTATTTCCCCTTCTTTGTTTTACATGAATGATAATTAATTACTGTAGCACAGTCTGTGAAGGATACAGTGAATTGGTGCAGCTTTGTTTCTTGGGGTAACAGAAAGGTTACTGGCTTTTCACAGTACTTAATTCCACTTTCCTAGAGTTAGTTTTTGAGTGGACAGCAAATAAGGTTTTCTCTGGCTGAAGGAGTTCAATAAGGCAAGGTAGGTTATTTAGCAGAAGATTCATGGATCTTCAGTTTAGTCTTCAAGGTAGCTGATCCAAATGAGGGTACTTTCTTTCCAAGTTATGAGAGTCCACAAAAATGATCAAGGTAGGAACTTAGCATGTTTGTCCAATCACTATGTGACAATGGTTATTAAAAAAAAAAGAAAAAGAAGAGTGAGTGAAAAAAAGCAAAAAGTTCAAGAATAGCAATACAGTCAACTTTTTGGTAGAATACTATCATCTCTTTCCAAACAGAATGGATTTACCATGGTAATGGGAATCAACATGAATTCATGAGTGAATTCATATTGACTACTAAAATACATCTCTGACAAGATGATTACATGGGATCAGTTGCAAGGTTATTCTGTTTATTTCACAGCTGAAGGACAACTGGATGTATTGAGTTAACCCTACCTCAGGCATGCTGGGCTGTGCATCTCATTTGTTCTCTTTTATTGTCCTCAGCACTGTCATCTGTGCTGTCAATAGCTGGCCTTAACCCACATGGCCATAACAAAGCACAGTTATTTGTGTGTTGGGTTTATTTATTTGTTGGTGATTCAGAAGGTATTTACAGTACCAACAATAATATCGGGTTTCAGAACATGTATGGAATAAATTCTTAGTACCTTTTTCCTCTTCTTTCCCACTTATTTCCTTTAAAGCATCTTTGTATTCCATGCCATCTGGTGCTGATGATTCCCACATAGCAAGTACTTGATGCACGGTGGAGATACCCTGTCATACTGACTGCAGAGATGGCCTTCAATACAGTCCCCCAGTTTAAAAATGTGACAAGCTACTATTTGGAGAGCATCATTTATGTATCTGTAAACATACTGACAAATTTATAAGCTTAAAACATGGAAGTTTTTCCATTTTAACAGTCTTGTTGATTAAGTCGTGGGACTCAGGGTTGATTTTAGCACACAGGAACAGTCTGCAAACTGTTACATCTTGATATATGCACAAATATGCCAGTGTAGATATTTTTCTGAGGAAAATATGAAAATACATAATGATTATTTGTGTTGATGTGCATTTGGTTCTTTTCATTATTTGCTTCAGAATTAAACCATTAAAACTGGCAAATAAGAATATTAAGCCTGTGACAAGCCTTTTAGAATCCATAGAGAAGGGAACATTTTACATTAATAAAAACCTGCCTAGCACTTAGGCAGTGCTAGCAAAAAAGGATACAGACCTTTTTTTACCAGGAGGAGCTGATTTACAGAAAACATTAGGCATCTCAGTTGAACTGACAAATTATAACACTTATCGCTACAGCTACTGAAGTGCTTTTTCTGGATTGACATTTGCTTGTTAGTATTATAGCCCTCCTGCTATAATGTGTTATCTTAATCCTCAGATAGATCATATTAAAGTTTGATTACTTAATACCTGTGTTTTGTTAATGGGCTTTTTGTGGGGAGGTGGCATTATCTGATTGTAAGCTAGACATTTTTTTGTAAGATTGGATCAAGCCCAGTAAAAGAGGCAGATAAAGCTACCAGCATATCCACAAAGTTTGGGAGTCCCTGTAATAGATTTCTGTTAGTTTTATGTCGCAAAATCCTTGTTGCTCTGTTATGCTTTGAGGAACATTGTGCAGGGCCAGAGTTGGACTCTGTGATCCTTGTGGGTATGTTTCAACTCAGAATAGTCTATGATTCTATGGACTACTGGTATATGTTTTTCTGATACTGCACAGATAAATTAGGCAGAGTAACAGACATTCACAATTAGTAAATGTTTCTCCACTGAATCCCCCAAGCACAAAAGACTGAGCATTTACACAAGGGTGTCTAACAAAGGGAATTCATTGCATATTTTATGTACTTTGATGAAACAGGACGACTTATGTTCTTCCCAGTTGCATTCCAGGGAAGAAATACAAAATGTAATGGGAATATCAGTGTGTATCTCTAGTTACTATCTTAGTTCTCCTCCACACTCTTCTCCTCTAAACCAGCACATTTTTTTCATATCAGATACATCCACATAATTCTGCCATATCTTATCATGCCTTTGCAGGAAAATTATGGCCATGATGACAGCAAGGACTGTCACAGCCTAGAGCTTGCTTTGCCAGCTGTTTCACAGGTCAGGGTTGCAATTTCCAGGAATAAGTTGGTAAAGTCCTGGAAAGAGTTGCAGAATCTTGTAAGTCTGAAGACCTCTCAAAGCTTTCCTAGGCTGTCACTGTGGGTAGTATCTGTGCAAAGAGATACCAAAAGCAGTAGAGCTCAGATGAGGTGTACTTTATATGATGGTAGCAAGGTGCACACCCTCGTTCCTGCTGACTTAGAAGGCTTGCACCCACTGTGCCATCAGCTGTGATGATGAAAGCTATGCTGTAAGGATGGCTTCTGAACTCAGAGGGGCACCAGAGGAGTGGCTGCTCGTATCCAGGATTTTGCTGCACTTGAGGAGCTGGAATCCTGGTAATGGACGGTGAGATGTGATCAGTTAGCGCTGCAAAATGCAGATGGTGGCAGTAAAATTGTCACTTGCTGAAGCAGCTCTTCAGGAAGTAGACACATCCTGCGCTGTTTTTTGGTATAGCTGGGTATGTTGCCAAGGTGTTTGCTGTGGCAGTGCAAGATGTAAAAAGCTCAGTAAGAGTTAGATACCTGTGTCTGTGGGTGGGTGCACTTCACCACACAGCTGTCCATGACATACAGCCTGCCAACCCTCTCTTTTTCTCCAGGCAAATAAACACAGTGAGGTCCTGTACCTCATGGCCAATGTGTGCTTTTTTGTGCCCTTGTCCTTTTCAGTATGCTGGAGGAGCACTCACTGCAGTAACGTGGCCCAGTGTCACTCATTACTTTACCTGTTTTATCTTTTGTGAAATTGAGCCTTTAGCCAGAATTGCCTGAGCTGCTGCTCCAGCAGTCAGTAAACTGTGAGGCACCTCGAGCTCATTTCTCTCAAGTAATTTGATTCCCACGTGCTTCCTGAGATTGCTTTTTCACTGAAAGTGGGCAAGAGGGAATGGGGGTGCAGATGGGAGCAAACCAGAAATGTTATGGCAGGCAAATGTAGGCTAGAGATAAAAACAATGCAAAAGCATGTTTTAACACATCCCATCTTGCTTTATCTTTCTTTAACCCAGTCCTCTAAACAAAAATATTTTTCTGTTTGAGAATCAGAGACACAGGGGCTTTTGTGCTGGTGCAAGGTTTGCAACAGGAGGCTAATTCCATCCTGCTTCTACATATAGTCAGTAAGATAATCCTTTCCATAAAAATTTCAGAAATATGTGTAAAATGCTAATTAGATTATTTTTTTGGGGGGTAGCTGATCATAAAAGGCTCTGATGGATTTCAACATATTTTCTGAAATCACACACAGAATTCAAGGCTGTTTATTTAGGTTGCTGAACTGTTTCCTTTACATTGTGGTGATTTAGTGGTAATTGAAAACCAGTTTTCTAGATAAGGTTCTATTTAAGATTGGTTAGTATGGCAGCAGTTTCTAAAAAGTGTACAATTTATGGAGAGATTCTATACAATACCCGGTGCTTTATCACCATTTTGGCCAACTACCCTGCTGCAAGGGAGTGAAAAACAAGCCTGAAAAGTTAATCTTGCTGGAAGGAGAATTGTTCTGAAAATAAACCATTCAGTGCATAAACAATAGTATATCAGTTGTCTGAAATATGCATTTGTCCCTCTGCGTGGTGTTCATTTTATGTCCAGGCAGAGCTACCACACCCAGGGTATGGAATTTCTGTGTGAAAAAGTCCCAGTTTGTTAGCTAGGATAGTACTAATTTGAGCAGATGGTCTGCTTGGAGCTCTGTTATTTTATATTATGAAAATGAGGCTGTTGGAAGTCCCTGCTTTGGGTTTTGTTAGTGATGGTTAGTTGGTGTCATGAGACATATGCCTTGATGATATCAGCAGCATTATTAAATGTTACAAGAATTTATTTTCCCAGCAGCAATAGAAGTATCCACAGTAACATTTGCAGGGTCTAAGCTAGTTTTCCATCTTGGACTTGGTAATTTTATTTTTTAAAATGTAAAAATATGCTTTATTGAGAAATGTATTCAAAGGAAGCACATGCTAAATGTTGGTATTATCCAAAATTGACTATTTCACTTGTTTTTCTTGATGAATTGTTGTCATCTGTCATTTCAGAACAGTATACATGCTGCTGGAGCAAATCTTTGCAGAGTCAATTTACAGGGAGTGATGTTTTGGGAATGTGATTCAGTGGAGGGATTTTGGTTTGAGTTGGGTTTTTTCCTAATCTTGCATTGGACAAATTCTGAAAAAGGGTTAAAGAAGATATAAGTCAAAAAGCTGAAAATTTATAATTTTTTGCAGTATCTGTGTTTCAGTTTATGGTACAAGGGTGATGCATGATGTAAGAAAGGCTGTATCTACACACCTGTATGCCAAATTTCATGACTCTTTCTAACCCTGTTGCTTGCTTGTCCGCTGTGCCTGCAGCTCCATCTCTTCAAAGCCTGTTCTGTTAATCTAACCTGCTCAGAGAGATTCATACAGCTTAGGGGGTTTTATTTTTAAATCCTCACAGAAATGATTTGCTGCCCCCAAGTTAGGAATTTAAAGGAAAATTAAATTAAAGTGCCTAAGTAATGAAAGCATCCATGGATTTGATAGGTAGAAAACCATCAAAGCAAAAAGTCTGTATCCCTGGAAAGAGTTTTGTTATTGTTTAGTGCTGGGGGAATTACTATTGCTAATGTATCGTGCAACATAAGGCCTTAAGTTCATATACTTATGCTTCATGAATTCTTTAATTTCCAAAGTTGTTTGTTATGATTCAGGTCATAAATTGAGTGATTTCCAAATCAAACATTTCTCTCTTTATAAGGCCTATGACACTGGGGTCATAGTGTGGTATGGTTTTGTTGACAGATGGATTAAAAAAAGAAAGCCTTAAGAAAGCCCTCATGCCTTAAGAAATGTCTGAATTTTTCTTGCTGCCATGAAATGTAAGCCTAGTATTTGTTACTGTGATATATGTGCTGAATGGTTGCCTGCCTAGTATGACACATGTCTAGCTCTCTATTGTTTCTTCTTCTCTTGAGCAGTTGACTTTTCTTAACTAAAGTCAAGGAAAAAAAAATCCAATAAAGCATTGTTGTGCCTATTTTCAGTTTATTTAGCTAGGGGAAAATGTAACAGATATTGCCTAAAACCTTTATACAAATCTGTGAAGAAGGGAGTTG
The DNA here is from genome assembly GCA_013399945.1 of Ploceus nigricollis. Taxonomy (NCBI): domain Eukaryota; kingdom Metazoa; phylum Chordata; class Aves; order Passeriformes; family Ploceidae; genus Ploceus; species Ploceus nigricollis. The sequence goes on from VXBC01004513.1 coordinate 891,960, forward strand.
ACCAACTGTAATTCCAAATTATTTTGAAGAATAGGAAGAAAAAAAGCCCAGATTTTTGATTTCTTATACATAAAAGAAATATATACATTTTATTTATCTTCCAATTCTTCTCTTTTTTAGGTTTTCCAAATGAGCCTGCTGCTGTCATTGCCCTTAGCACTATTAAGGAATGGTTAAGCAAGAATCACAATGAGGTATGGAATAAAATAATTTTTTTTTCAAATTTCTGTTTAAGGTTATGGTCTTTGACTCCAAAACTGTGAAAAGAGTAAACATTGGCTTGAGTCTTGAAGTCTTTTATTATTTAGTCTTAAGGCCAGTGAAGTCAGGTCAGGACAATATAGCCAGAGGAAGATTTTTATATCTAAAAGCTATACTAGAGTTCAAAGGAAATACCTTTGTTTGAAACTATACTGTGCATTTCCTGTGCATTGTAATCTTTCCTGGCAAAGCAGAAGACTATTCTCTTCCTAAGCTGTTTCTGAGTGTCAGAGTTTTCGGGTAATAATGAGCAGATTCTTGGAAAGGAAATGTGCATACCCGTTGTGAGTGGAAACGGCCACCAAAGGTCAGTGGTGTTCCAGAGGTCACTTTACACTGAAGAGCTGTAGGTTCCTATTTTGTGTTTTCATTAATTTTTGGTTTGCTTACTATTAAGTGTTCATTTTCCCAGGAAGCACTCACTAAATATATGAATTTTTAATAGTACTGGTCATCTTCCAGTGGCAGCATAACAGTGATTATTTGTACAAGACAAAAAATGCTTTTAACAGAATGATCTGCATCTCTCCCCTTTCCAGTGTTTGTCTTTTTCTGTTCCTAGTGTTGGATTTGAGAAGTGCAGCAAAAAAAGTGGCAAAACAAATAAAATCATCATGTCTGAAACTGACAGTCTGCCTGTTTCCTCATGACCATAGCCAGCAGATTTTAGACAGTTAAAGCTGTTTGGTATTTTGTCTGAAAACACTGAACAAAGCATTCAGTGGAGAAGCACTGCATACAAGGACGTAATTAGTAATATTTTTCCTCTAGCAATATATTCAAGGAGCCTATTTTTTCCCAAGAATCTGATATGTTGGGGTATGAATTTAGTAAGTTTATGTGGTTTTGTTTGGGTTTTTTGCCAAATTTGGATTGAAAGGAAGTAGTATGTTGAGATTTGAGCGGTACAGTTGGGGTTTTCAAACCTGGAAGTGCCCTAAGGAGGGCAAAACTGTTTGGACACCGATTCTTTGCAGCACTGAGTAGTTGGTTGCTGTGGCTTTTGCTGCTGTCACAGTTGCTTCCCACGGCTAGAAAGCTGAGCAGTGAAGCAGGAGTTTTGTGTTGACAGACTTGATTAACACTATTAGGGCCTAAATCTCATCTGCTTAGCCCTAAACATTTAACCCTTGCATTTTTGGGATCTTGTCTGTTTGTAATTTTAATCTTGATGTGTAAGGTTAAAACCAATATGTTTGTGGTGCTTACCATCTTATAATTTCTCCTAGCTTCATTTTTACAACATAATTTAAAAAATAGGGTAAAAGGTTGGTTTTTGCTTTTTGCTCCAGAAATAAGCTTTCCTTCCTCAAAAGCTGAGTCTGTATTGTATATACACCTCCTGCCTTGCTCCTCACAAACTCCAATTTAACCAGAATTACTTTTGAATAAGTAGCTGTCATTTATAATGTTTGGACAGTGAAAGGAGCCCAGGCTGACCTAACCACAAAGCAATTATTTAAAGTTGTCCTACTCATCTTACTCATCTTACATCTTACACTCATCTTATCCTTCCCTCTTACACAGTTGTTTTTTTTCAATTTGGACTCTTACAGCTCACAGTTGTCGTCTTAAATGTTTCTTTCCTAACATCCTGAATCCCAGCCTCTCCAAGCTGAGGTCTCACTCTGTTTGATGCACTTGAAGACATATGGGTGGTGCAATTATTGCATATTTACTGATGATGATGATTCAGAGCTCTTTCCCCAGAGTTTTTGTTGATTTTCGAAGGAAGTGGAGTATTAGGTTTCTGTCAAGACACATTTCAAGGGTTTGGTTATCCACAGCTTTGTACTTTCTCACATGAAGCTTACTGCCTTCCTAAGGTTTTTCCACAATCCTTTGGCTTAAGTTTTAGATTATGGCATACTAGCATGTTTTACATATCATAAACAGGACAGCAGCAAAGTAAAGATACTTAATTTTATTGAAGACAGCAGTAACTTATGCAGTAAAAGGGATCTTTGGGAAGCATGCCATTACTGGGTTTCTGTCATTTAATGCATATAGCAACGTGAGCATAGTTACCTGGTTTAAAAGAACTGATGTAGCTCTCTGCCAGATGTCAGTCTGATCAATTTTATATTGTTATGGAACTACAGAATGTTTTGCATTGCAAGGAACCTTGAAGTACATCTAATTCCAGCCCCTGCTATGGGCAGGGATGCTACTCACGATACCAGGCTGCTCAGGGCCCCATCCATCCTGGCCTTGGACACTTCCAGGGATATGTACTTACTCCCTTGGATTAGATTTTGTGTTTTGAGTAGTAATATTATACATTACCCAAGCTTTTCTCCAAAGTAGTTCATCATACAGCAATGGAATTAAGAGGACTTTCTGTGCTTTAATACAGTCTCCTCTTACTGCACACAGCCATATGATATAGTCCTTTCTACAAAGGTCTGTCTTAAAGACAGATCAGTTCCCTCTACACCCACTGGATAGTTAAATTCACATTTTCTAGTCTGGGAGCAAAACCTCTAACGATCTGGCATGAGGGCAGCTTTTCAGAGTGCTGTCTGCATCTCATTCCTGTCACCACTGCCCAGCCCTGCTCTCTGGTACTTCCTGTGCTGTCAGGATGAGTTGGTGTGTCCTGCTAACAGCCTCTCCTGAGCAAGAGAAGCCTCCTACACTTGGCTCTGCCACAGTTAAATTAATCAAAGTCTGCTTCTTTCCCTCAGCCTTTTTTCTGCAATCTGCCTTACCTGTGAGAAGGTTCTGCTCCTTTAGTCCCAAAGGTGTCTGGTAGCCAGTTATGCCCTTGGACCTAACCACTCACTAAGGTCTCAAACTCCTTTATTGTAGAACGTGAATTGACTGATTGAATTCAAGTTTTAGTACAAGATAGAGAGCATGCTCACTAGGGAATCTGCCTCCATAGCAATATACCTGGCAAAAACAGGTAGGTGAATAAGATGGAAAGCTGACAAATTTTCAGGTCTTTTGTTGTGCTCTACAGCAGCCATGTCTCATCTGCCTTCCAGCAACCCAGGAATCTGTGACAAATTTGGGAAAGATAAGGCAATATTCTTGTTTTCACCTCTCTACCTTTCTGCAGTACTTCTTTCCTTTGATGCTATAATGAAGATTTTGTAGATATTGATATGAATTCCAAACATAAATAAATCAGTTGCTATATTCCTTAGTCAGCCCAGAGGCCTGAAAATGTAACTTGAATGACTTCTGCAAGCTGTGCTAGAGTCCTGCAAATTTCTCTGTCACAGTATTTAAGAGACAACTGATTTGCATTTAGTAAAAGGTTTTCTTATCCAAGCCCATGGTTGTGCTTGACCCCTCAGGTGTTTGTATAAAAACTTATTAGCATGCTTAACTCTGATGTCACTTAGATGAATGTCTCATTACCATGCAAATGAAGTTAGCTGCTTTCTGAGGTTAATTGTTACAAAGCAACAGAGAGGTGTTTCTGTTGTAATTTACTCAACACACAGCCACCACAGTCCAGCAGCCTAAAACTCAGCTGGATAAAGTTGGCTGGGAAAAACAATAGTAAATAGTAAATAGTGGTCTGACTCAGTTTTGTGTAACAGCAGCACCCTTCCACTCTTGAAATGAAGCCCTTAGTCAAACTAATCTTTGGCCATGCTTTACACCAAGGTTTGCTGACTTGCAGCCAGGGGGCAAATCTAGTTTAGAAGCTGGTAAATGGTGTTATGCTGTAAGTGTAGAAATCCCTTGGAGCAAACTCCCCGGTACGGCCTCAGTCAGCAGTAGTGGTTAATTTACTGCAGACCACCTAGGCTCTCTCCTTAGCAAACTGTGTTTTCACTTTGCACAAAGTGCTCCAGAGGTTTAATAGAATTCTTCAGAGCACAAAATAGAACTGGAGTTCACTCTTTAGGAAATTGCACCCTGGGATTCATTTTAAAATGCACATTAAGCTTTTTAAACGGGTCAGAATGTTTGTTTCTGGGATAATTTTTTGTGGTGTTTGAGGTGTTGCCAGCTGATTTCCTGTATCTCAAAAACATTATGACAACTTTAAATACTGGACCCCCTACACTATTGGGGTTGATGGGGAGAGGGTTATCTTTGGGTTTTTGTGGCAGACATCTAAAAACTTTTGCAATTATAGAAATTATCTACTTCTGCTTTGCTATGTTTCTCAAAAGGGTGAAAAATAAAAATATCTCAGTGTATGCCTCACCATACAATATACTGACATGAAAAGCCTCAGGACTTTTTCACTGCTCAAGAAAAGACTTTAATTTAACAGCACATTTAGTTCAAAGTATTGTTCTTTCTCTTGCACAATATCTCACAACATTTAATACACACCCTGCTAGAACAACTAGGAAGGTGCAATGGCAATGTGTGTGCTGATGAAATAACTGATACAAATTAAAAGCACAGAAATGAGAAATAAATAAGCACATTCTTGATTCCTTTTCATTAGACTCATTGCTGAAGAGAGACTTTTTTTCTTATTTTGCCTGAAGTACGTGAGACTAAGGTCCTTGTCTTTTAGCAGGTAGTTATATATCATCCTGCAGCCAAAAATAAGTGAACATTTCCAGCAAAGCAGGATGAGCCAAATCCCAGTCCAGCTGAAATTAGTGGAACTCTGTTTTAATGGGGGTGGGGAGGTGGTCAGGATCACATTTGCTATACTCCTCCTGACAAAAATATTCTCGAGGAAACCCCTGTTCCTCTAGTTAGGCACACTCCAAGATGAGTGCCCTGTACTTGTGCTTCCTTTGGTGTTGTGCTCCATCCAAATATGATATGTGGGGGAATTTTCCTCTGCTAAGGCAGCTAAAGGTAGGATAGCTCATGCACCTAAAATGGTGCTGGCTACTGGTGGCCAGTTTGGAGAGAGGTATTGTGACAACCAGCTACTGCCTGGGAGGGCAGAGCAAAGGGAGCTGCCACCACTCTCTATTGCACAAAGCAGGCTTGCCTGAAAGATCATTTAAATATGAATTTTATTTTGTTTTTAATTTCTCTAACCCCCTCCTTTTGGTGATCTCAGCAATCTAATTCTGGCTCTTCATTCTTCAGAGACAATTAAACAAAGTGGCATCTTGAGATGAGGTCTAGGCTTTATCTCTGCAGAAGGATGCAAATGGAGACAGCATGTCTTGGAAAATGTTGCCTGATGCAGTTCCATTTAATGTAACCTCAGTTAGATTCCCCTAGGGCAGAGCAACTAACTTTCAACATGTATTCCAGAAAGGAGTGGAGTAGCTAGCTGGCAATATTTAATTAATGAAAGCAAGTTAAAAAAAAAAACCCAAACATGTATATTAATGCAAACAGGTCCCCTTAAGACAGCATGACTTTTAGTTTTGATTTGTTAGTTTTCATGTTTACAGTTTTACAGTTGTCAACAAAACCATGTGAAATTTTGACAAAAATATACATATTTATGCCTAAGGCAATATCTTTTAGTTTGGGCCCGTGGTGACGTGTATTTATTGTAAAGAATATTTATTACTCAGAAATAAAGCTCTGAAAATGCAGGTTTCATTAAAGCCACTGACAGATCCTCAAGGACAGTAAGGGTGCCGATAAAAATTCATCCGGCTATTTTGGTCGCTCTGATATGCCAGTATCACTTGATTAACATAATCTCCTCCCCTCCCCCAGCACTGTTCTCTTGGGTAGGTTAAAAAATGATCTCCTTTCTATTTCTACATTCTAATTAGGTGGTAATCATATGCTGCTCTGATTGAAATGAAAATCAGCCATCATGCCACTGTCATCTTGCTGAAGTCGAGAAAAAAAATGCTTTTCAACTGGTACAAAATTAAAATGATTTACTTGCTCTGTATAGCTGCTCTCTCACCAGGCTCAGAGAGATTCAGTGCCGTCCCCAAAGCCCAAATCTAACTATCATCCCTACAGACAATTCATTTTCTGAAATGATAAGGCAGCTGCCAAGGCAGCAATGCTTTTCTTCTATGTTCTTCAGGCTGCTGTTTAGTTAGAGGGGTGATAAAGCGAAGCGGACGAAGCCTGTCTTTGTTACACATAATACTTTATTTATTAACTTGAAAAGGTTTTGGTATTTTTGCTACAGCTACTGAGAAACAGGCAGGAAGGATCCCTCCTGGGCAGAGCTGTTAGAGCTCATGATGGCTGGGAATGTCCCAGGTCAATGTCCTGTGGTATGGTTTCTGAGATGCTCTTTTGTGACCAAAATGAAACCGGGAGGAAGGATTTGGAGCCATGGCTTTCTGTCAACGCTTCCCTCTAAAATTTGTGGAGGATCAAGGAAATCCATGCATAGTGTGGATGTTTTCACTGAATGCATCTTTGTAAAGGTTTATCTAACCTTAGGGTACTGCATCAAAAACACCTTCAGTAGCTCCACTACAGCTAATGAGTGTCACTAATACAAAACAGAGCTCTGCATGGGTTCTTTTGTGTTTACAGCAGTTAACTATCTAATAATTGAAATTTGCCAAAGAATTTGTTCTTTTTATCCTTACAGTTTAATAGCAGTTATGATAGCAGGAGCCTGGATAGCTTCAAAATTCTACAGGAGTATAGCTAAATTAACAAAATTGTCTCTACTTCAGGGCTGAGATTTTGTATTGTTTCTTTGATTTATTTTTTTCCTTGTGATTTCTGTGTATTTGGAGGGGCCTTACAACTGTGGTGAGCAGTGTAAAAAAATACTTAAAAAATAAGTAGAAACAGTGGCTTTATTTTCCTACTTGTTACTTCTTGCAGGACAGAAAATATCAGGATAACATCTTGTTATTTCTGTACTGGCTTTCAGCCAGAAATCTGATAATTTCAACTGGCTCCTCAAATCAACACAATGCAGAAGAGGTCCAGCCTTCATTTTGGAAGGATTCAGTTATTGTTGCTGCCCTTCTGAGGACTTTAAATCAGCTTGTGTTCCTCATCCTGTGTGTATGTAGGAATATGTAACTGAGGAATAACAATCCACGTAGCTCGAGTGAGATTCATGGATAAAATACTTCAGGAGTAATGGAGAAATCGCTGCAGCAATCTTTGTTTTGCTTCTGAGCTCTTCACATTAGTAAATCTGTTGTGATTTATATTTTGTTCTACTTTGGTGTCTGACTGAAGTGTATCAATGGGTTACAGCTGGGTCTTAGCAGGAGCTGTGCTGGGGTGGGGGTAAGAGGAGGGAGACGGTGGAGAAGGTTTTCCTTCTGCCCTGTGGAGGTTTGCCAGGAGGCTCCTATTGTGGAGATATTCTCCTTTGGGAGACTCACAGGAGAAGCTGCCTGCCAGGGGTGGGTTTGGCTGGCAGTCACCAGCAGACATAAACCAGGTGGAAGGGCTGGTACCAGCTGCTGGCCAGGCTGCCTGCCCAGCCACAGTCCCCAGGGAGAGAGATGGCACTGCTGGCACAGGCAGCAGCCCTTCCACACAAGACAGGAGCACGTGCTTGTTTTTGCTGGCACTTCCCTGGCATCCTGCAGAGTGTGTGATGGCTTCTTTGGGTGTTCTGTTTCCAATAAACTCACATGGCTGTTTTGCTTCTGGAAAGGTGCAACTTTGGTTTGATTTAAATTCAGTTCTCTTGCCTACAGTTTTTCCCAAAACAGAATGTCCAGTGTGGAACGTCACGGTGAAATAATACCAAAATACAAAAAAATACATTAGGTCAGTCTCATACTGAAGCAAACATTGGATCACCCTATGAAGAACGAAACTGGTATGAAAGAAATAACTGTAAACAGAATATTTTGTTAGGTTTTATTCCACTTTCCCATCTAAGATCTGGATAATTCCTACCATCATTTCCAACCACATCAGCCATCAACAGTAGGTCACAATCAAATATATACAGAAGGAAGCCCACATGGATCCTTATAGCCAGAGTGCATTCCCTTTGAGGAGCAGAATGAGTTTATTGCTGCTAGACTTCAGCATCTTGACATATAGTTTGAGATATATGATTCTGACATTTAATAGGTTAGATGATATTGGCCACATACTTCATAGGTTCTGTATCCTACTGTATTCCTGGGAAGGTGAAAAATAGGTCTGTCTATTAAATATGAGATGACAGAACAGATTGAGAAGAGCACTGTGGATGTGGAGAGCATTGACAATGAGGACCTGTGGAAAGATGGGAATGATGGCAGGCTTCCAAGATAAAATAACTGAGAAGTAATATGGAACAAATTGCTTAAATTCAAATGTGAGAACAGTTTAAGGGTGCATATGACCTTCCTACTTAGACTTCAGGACAGATTCTGTGATTCTTTCATTTATTTGGGATTAATGAAAAATGGAAAATAAATTAGGTGAGCTACGAAATTCTTCACTTCCATAGGAGTTGTAAGCAATGCTTCATGGGAAGAGTTTCTGAGCAAATGCCATACAGAGACTTACTCAGGTTTCTCCTTACTTCTAACCTGATCTCCCGTGAGATAAAAAATGAAGATTACCTTTTACAAGCATAGACTGTTTACAGCTACTAAATCTAAATAGAATTAATTTCTCGAAGCCTTGTTTTCTTTTTACCTAGATAAAAAAAGAAAAGGATGAATATACTTTGTGGCTAGTAAAATAAGTAGAAAACAACCAGTGGTTAGATGATAAATACGGGTGAGGGCGAAAGTGGAATTAAGTAGCTTTAAAAGCAATATAATTTTACAGTTGAGATGAAAGTTTCCATGGCACAGAGCACAGCTTTGACTTGCAGTTATGCCTTGTAAAAAACAAGGTCAGCGCTGCAATGTCTCTCTTATTTTCTGTCTTCATCCCGATTCAGGAGCACACTTTCATTCAGGAGTAAATTTACATTTACCAGAAGTGAATTTGGGATGCTTCTCTGAACCAGGAGTATTGAAATTCTCTGAGTTAGTATATTGGTCTCATCTTTGCTATTAGACCTAAGATTCCACTTGGTAGGACACTTCTTTGCTCTTTTTTAGGCTGAAAAGAAATACTAAGAATCAGCTGCTATATCTTCATCCACATGATCAGTGCCCAATAAATCCAGGGGAATAGGTGTCTTTCTGATTTCTCCCCCTTGCAAGAAACTAGGGCCTTTCAGGAGCCCATGTCTAAATTTCCTAGATTTGATGATGTGTGAGGAAGGCATTTTTCAGGTTCTGCATTCTTTTCTGGTTTCTTTCATACAGCTTTTCCACACACTTAAAAGGCACTGTGCATTTAAACCTCAATCTGGCTACATATTTTCACATTTGGGGAAGGGTTTTATATGTAATTTTCAGCCTTTTCTGCTGGAAATTTCACCTTTCGTTTAAAGCCCCTTTGGGTTTGTGATCTAACCAAAAGGTTAGAAAACCTTAGTCTTCTATTTGCATATTGATAGTCCTATCCTTTAGTTTAGATGGTGATGGATTGTTTGATAGATAAAATGCATTCTATATGAATAATTGCATTCATTCTTTTTGCTTTTGCACTTTTTTAAAAAGTGCATGTCAAATGTCCTCTCCATGTGTGTGAATAAGTCTTTGAACTTGCACTGTTGCTTATTGTTGTGCTTATTGTTATAGGAGTTGGGCGCTCAAACCTAAAACAAAACAAACTTAGCACAGAGCACTTTGACTCCCCTGACTTCGATCCTGATGCCTGTTGGATGATAACTTCTTCCCTGTGGACATTTAAACAAACATCTCCCTTTGGGGTTGCATATAATAATATATGATCTGTATGATGATAACCTCCTGTTGGGAAATGTTTCAGAAGGGACAATAGAAATGAAGTGCTTTAGTCCTGCTGACTGTGTTCCCTGTTAAAATCTCTCCCTACAGACATCATATAAAGTTCATTAATATTTACAAAGCAAATATGTTTCCCTTCAGACAGCTGAGGTGCCACTGCCCTTGTCTTTTGTTGGATTCTATGAACTTTGATACAGTGCTATATAGCATAACTGCAATATCTCGTTAATATGCATGCTTAGATTTGTAGAATATCCTAGACATTTTTTATCTAGCGTGATTTTTATGGGGCATATCATATGAGAATAAAATGTCATCTTAACTACAGGTTGCTTATGTGTGTATGCTTGTCACTCAGACCCCTCAGATGGGGTCTGAGTCTTGGGAGTTTGGGAAAAGCCTGGCATGCTGTTGGTACTGAATTGCTTATTAGCAAGGTGGAGTTGTGTATGTAAGAAATTGCTGTACTGCAAATTATCAAGGATACTTGTAATTCAGTGTTCTGAGTGTAAATCCAAAGGGTAAGCTTCTATAGACTAACAGTAGTCTTCAAAGCCTTCCTAAATTTTACTAGAGGTGGAATTTTTGCAGTGAAGGAATTTTTGCATCATGGTTGCTAACAAGAAAGGGCAGGCATAAGGATCTCTGATCATGGAATCACAGAATGCTCTGAGCTGGAAGGGACACACAGGAATTGTCAAGTTCAACTAGGGTGGTAGTGTTAGTGTTTGTTATAGGAGATAGAGAAAAAGCCTGAATTAGCTCCCACATTGAAAGCATAAGCATTTGCAAAAAATACAGTGGTTTATTTATTAGCACTTTATTTATTAGTGGTAGTGTGAGCATGGTGCTTCAGTTTCTGCAATGCTCTCTTTGAGACAGAGATGTCTTTGAGGGACAATCCCATGACATGCAATTTATAGCCATGGTACTCCAAAAATAAATCTAGCCTGTATGTTGCCTCCAAATAGCAGAAGCTCAGAGGGAAAGAAGCAACTATAAAATTTTTCTGAGATATTAAGAGAATAAAGAATTGGAGGTATATAATACCGCATAAAAATACTAATTCGATGTGAGATTGCCCAGTGAAATGGGATTTCCACCTAGATGATGAGTAACTTGTCTTTATTAGTGATTCATGGTCACCTTTTGTGTTGTGTATGTGGGGAAAAGGGATCCTGCTGCTGTCAGGTGAGCTAAGATCTGGGGCAGATGTCTAGCTGTGGACAGCCATGGAGACCCCGTATGGTTTTTCTCTGTAGTCTGGACTGGAAATAAGCAGGGGCAGGGAATTCTGACACTGTCTCTTACCCAGAATGTTGCCTGACCTTTAGAAATGAAGTGCTGAGAAGCTGTTTGATCCAGATTTTTAGTTGAAAAAATATCTTAGTTGGAAGGGAGAGCTACCATAGATCATGTAAGTTCACTGTTGGCCGGTGGATTTTCTGAAGTGTGCTGGTGGAAAAAGTTGATCTTGGATGTCCAGCATATCCAAAGCAGTCACATGGAGTAAAAATTAATTGCTGATACAGGGATCTGGCAGGTTCCAGTATGCACTGCTCTCCCCTCCTTTGTACTTTCTTTGGCTTTGCATTTTCCTCCTTTCAGCCATCCCTGTTCTGCCCCCTGTGTGAGTGGTGAGCGTGCCTATTTATATTCAGCTTTAATGCCTGGGCATTTAACTGAGTGCTTTGGATCAGGATGTGGAAAACAAAGGCTGTACCTCCACTTTGGGTCTATCTCGTGTGCTGCAGCTTTTGTTTTTAGGTAGGGATTTCAAGTCCAGCTGCTCCTTATTGACCCTGTGGGGAAGTGGCAGGTTGAATCAATTATTTGACATGCACATTCTCTGTTGGCACAATTCTCCAGAGCCTTATAATGGCACAAATTATGATACTTGCTAGTGAAAAAAGAAAGTTACAACTGGGTATAGCAATTAATAGGCAATTAAGAAGGCATTCTTTTTTCTTCCCAAGTATTTTTTTCCAGCTATTTTTAGATTTGAATTGACTGAATGGTTAAAGAATTGCTTTTGGAAAGGAGGATGGTAATAGTATTTTTTTCCTACATGAGCTTTGATTTTTCTTCCTGCAGGGGCAGCAAGAAGCACAGACAGCTGTTATTCAAAACAAAATTGAACATAAAATGCTATCAAACCATTTACTATCTCTGAACTATAATGCAGCAGTTTTATGTTTTAATGATGTATTGTTTTTTATTATGCATGGCATTGGTGTTCAAACTTACATTTGTTTAGAAAAATAATGAGATTTGAAGGTAAATGGAGTGTAAATCTGGAAACAATCTATGTCGAAGGTATTTTGTTAATTTCCTTTCTGCCCAGGGTAGTGACATTGCCCAGCAGGATGAAATGAGGAAGAGGTTGAAGGGTGTTGGGCTGTGCATGGGTTGAGATGTCAGCACAATGTGAAATGACAACGTCTGGGAGCAAAAGAGCAGAGCGGTCCCAACCCCCCCTTGGCCCGTGGCAGCCCTGCTGAGGCTCCAGCATGGGTGTCAATTTGTGCCAGCACCTGGAGCACTCTTTGTGACGGTGACACACTGTCACTTTGGACCTGGACTGAGACACTCAGGGCCACCAAGCAGCCCCAGTTCAGCTGCTCTGCCCCCTCAGACACCTACGCTGTGTCTGACCTTGTGATGTACAAGCAGTAAAGGCTCTGTATTTTATAATGGTCTCCAGAGCTGTCACGTCCCAGTTTTCAGCTAGATTAATTAGCACCCCTGTCAGTAATTCCATACATAGTCATTTTGAGCCGATGATTTTCTTCCAGATTATTTTCTTCTAAATGCTCTAGAAAGTGGTTTGGAAGAAATATCCAGTGGTTAATGAAGGTATTTATGCATGTGAAGCCATAGATGGTGTATATTTTATAAAGCTTTTTCAAATGAAAATATATGACAAGTATAAGGTTTTGCTGGCTGGGTGGCCTCTCTGGGCTTTTGCTAAAAAGAGGTCATATTGGTTCTGTGAACTTAAAACCACAACTCTACTAATTAATGTGATAGGAAAATACTAGGAAATGCAATATAATTATTCACAGAACTGGGTCATAATTTCTTTTGCAGTTAGTTTTTGAGCATGTTGCCACACCACAATGCTTTCCATTAATAGTGAAGACATTTTGGAGAAGTAGTATTAGCAGCTGGTTGACTGTAGTTAATTGATATATTATTGTATTCCAGCACATTCTGTCAGGGACTGCTGTGAATGGCTTAAAGGCTTCTAGGGAGAAATAAAACCAAGATAACCAAGGAGAAGTTGTTTAACTTAATAGTTCTCAGCCTCTGTATACCCTGATTCAAGGAGGCAAATTGCTGAAATATATAAAGAATGTTGGTTTAGAAAATAATGATATAATGATTTAATAAATGTTGTCTGTGGGAATAGCACATCAGCTCTTGTAGGAGTAGGGTAACACAGTGGAGCTCCAGAGAGTTTTAAAACCTGAGTGACTAAACAACATAAATCCATTTATTTATGGATTTAATCCAAGTGTCTTTGACAAAATTTGGAGTAATGAATTGACAGGGAATTTAAAGAATTAACCATTAATGTAACTGAGGCTTGCTAAATACTGCCTTGCCCCCTCCCAAAATTAACAGAGCTTCAAATAAATGCATCTTGGTTCTCAGAGTGAGGACTAGAGAAGAGAGGCAGAGTGAAGCCCTGGAGAGGATTTAACAAATTCTTCACCTTCAGATCACCAATTCCAGTCCAGACTATTTTTTCCATGTTTGAGAGCTTTCCAGCCTCCGTGCTAATCTGGCCCCTGTGGAATGAAACCGAGAACATGGCTTTGGTCCCTTTTGTCGACTAACATGACTCTAGTTGTACTGATGGACATTATGCATTGAAAGAGTTTTATTCTGCAGTCATGGCACCCAGCTGGAGATTTTGCTTTTCACTCCAGAGTAGCTGGGATTAGGCACAAAACAGCAGCCTCTGGTGTGGATAGTTGCAAATGTTCTGGGATGTAAGAATGAATTTCTTCTTAGATGTGCTTATTGCAGGAAAGGGAAAGTGAGTACTTCAAAAGAACTGAGCTATTTGATCACAGAACATTTTATTGTACAGTTAATTATGTCAAATAGGCTGAACTGAGATAGGGTTCTTAGTGACTCTTTTGCTGTATGCATAATTAGATCTACAGAGCTGTTTCCTTAGCTAGTGTCAGGCTGCTTAGCTCTGTTTGAGTCAATTTACATCAGCTCAGAAGCTGGACCCTGGTATTTATGGAGCTCTTGACTGTTTATTATAGCAGAGTAACACACAGCCAAGTTCTGTACCCTAAGGAAATACAGGCCAAGATGTAAAGTCAGAAAAATGGTGCCCTGTTCCCTTTTAAGTAATGGTGGTATAATCTCAAACTTCAGCACTTCTATTTGGCACTTTTTAGAACTTACAGCAATTAGATACAGAAGTAAAGAATTGCCATGGTGTTATGGGGATGGACTTGAAATTCAGAGGAAAACTTGTGATGGGGGATTTTTTGTAGTCTGTGCAGGTATGGAAAAGTTTTACTATTGAAAAAGATAGAAACTCTCCATATTCAAGCTTCCAGATTCTGTTTTAAAAGATGACAGTAAAAAATACCAGTTTTCCCATGCTAACTGCATTTTAAGTTTGAAGCCAATGTTAGTTACCCTGGTGCTTCCTACAAATGAAAACACAGGTATCCCAAAAGAGTAGCACTCTCTGTGTCAGTTAAATGATTTTAATACAGTTAATCTTTCAAATTGTGTTCAGTCTGTTAATGGATATTTTTAGTTCTGTAGGCTTTGCAATGCCCAGTTTCTTACACTGCGCTTTTATGTTCATCATTGCTAGAAACAGGGTTAACAGATGAATTAAAAATACTGTAGAAAATGCCAGTGTCTAATATAGTGATTAATAAAGTTACAGTAATTTACCTCAGCAATTGCTTTGAAAAGATGCTTTCCCTCACACTAATTATTTCTGTATTGTCCTTATTTGCATCATAAGCATTTCACATCACAGGCATTTTGCTGTTCTTCATCTTAACTTATTAAATCCTTCTTGCTCATGCATGAATCTGGACAGCTGGATGCCACTAATGGGGCAGCTAGTGCTACCCAGTGGTCTATAATCAACATTCTGTTGCCACACATTAGCATCACACTGCATGCCTGAAAGGACTAAGAAATTTGATTTGTAAAGCAACAGTTGATTAGGGATGATTAACAAAAAGAAGGTTATGGATATTGTGTAACACTGACTCTTGTCCTTTCAGAATCCAGCCTAGAATGGCATATCTGCTGTGTCAGTGTGTACAAAAATAGATGAGCCATTATCCAAATGTTTTTATCACTAATCATTTCTCAAAGGCTGTTCAAAACCAAACACATTTAATAGCATTTAAATGAAAACAAAGACAGAAATTGTCATAAAACCATGACAAAGGAAATTTTGTCTATTTTAAACAAAACGTGCAAATTCATTTTTCTGCAGTGTCAATGGAATACAATATGCCATGTTAATATATAAAAATATTACTAAATCTACCTTAAATGCCTTGGTAGATACCAGAGTCTTCCAGATACTGAGGTTGATTTGAAGACTGTAAAAAGAAGCAGTTCATTTTTGGAGGAGAGTGAGATTCACTGGGATACCCAGAATTGTACCAGGCACTCTCGAATGACCACTGAAGAATATAGTCAATGGCTTCAGTGTAACCTGTTTATACCTTCATGATAATGCCATTTCTTCAGAGTGCTCTGTAAGCATCATCTGCACCTGTATGCAGCACTGTTTCCAGTTTGTAGTTTTGGATGGAAGTGCTTTTCTTCATTAAAAAAAACAAACAAACAAAACCAATAGCAACAAAGCCCAAAGAAAATCCCTCAACACAGAAACTCGCAAAATATCAACCCCAAAAAACCATCCAAACAGAAAACCCCAATAAGAGCTGTGAATCCAACAGTTCTCCTTGGATATCTTTCCTCATTCCTCATTGTGGGGACCTCAGCGTATCTCTCTGCTAATCATGGAATGGTTTAGGTTGAAGATCACCTTGTTCCAGCTCCCCTGCCACACTAGACCAGGTTGCTCAGAGCTCCATCCAACCTGCCCTTGAACAGTTCCAGAGATGGAGCATTCACCCCTTCTCCAGGCACCCTGTTCCAGTGTCTTCACAGGGAAGAATTTCTTCCTAATATCTAATCTAAACCTACTCTCTTTCAGTATGAAGCTGTCCCCCCTTGTACTGTCACCCCAGGCCCTTGTAAATCATCCCTCTCCATCCTTCTTGTAGGCTCCCTTCAGGTACTGAAGGCCACAGTTAGGTCACCCCAAATCTTTCTCTTTTCCAGGCTGAGCAATCCCATTTCTCTCAGCCTTCCCTCCTAAGAGAGGGGTGCTCATGCTTTTCTAGTGCTCTCAGTGTCCAAGAGAGGAGAAAATTCTTTCTGATCTTGTTGTTAACCCCCCTTGCTAAAGGGTGATTTTGAAAGGGAAACACTGATCATCTTAGTGCTGCCTATATTCAGCTATTACCAGTGCTGGAAGGATCATTCAACTGGAAGATGCCCTTTGCTGTGGGATTTTCACAGTATTCCCCTTATTTCAGATTCTTGCCCACCCCAACATTTGGCTTCAATTGGATGTCAGCAGCAGTGGACAAAAAGTGGACAGAAAGTGGACAACATAGCATTTCCATGTTTTAGTAATGCTGAGTCCAGATGCTGTCTTTATTTGCCAGGAAATTTTTTGGACTTTTTTTTTCTTTTCGTTTCTTTTTTTTTTTTTTTTTGACAACAGGAAAAAAAGGATGTGAAGTAGTTGTCTGGGTTCCCAATTGAGAAAGGTTGGAAAACAAAATAGCAAAAAGTATTTTGTAATACTTATAAAATTATTACACAATAAAAGATATAGATTACCTGCTTCCTTCTGTCATACTTTCACTGGTAATTAATAAAGCAAAAAGATTATGTTTGTATTAAAAACTGGGAAGAAAGTGAAATACTAATTGCTGCATTCTTGGTTACAAACCACAAAGGGATGTGGGTTACAGAGCTGTTGGTGCACTCATGAGGTGCCTGTAGGCAGCAAAACCTAATGCAATCACAGGGTACATAAATAGCCTTCTAATGTACAAACTGTTTCAGTTCATCACTGTAGTGGACGTTATTAAGACAATTATTTGATCTTTTGTGACTTGCCATTCTATTGTGCTGTTATATACATCAATCTAATCTAATGAATATGTTTTGAGGTACAATTTCCATCTCGTCTTGCAAAAATGGTTTATTGCAGAAGGCAGCCTTTTTAAAGACTTGTCACTTCAGAGCTCTGGTGACAATAAATGCTTCGCTGTTCATTTGCTGGCAGGTCACACAGTTAAAAACAAAAGCAATGCAGAAAGTGGCATGAAAAAAAAATATTGATTGTTTAGCTCTGTGCCTTGGCTGGTTCTCTTTCTTGTCATTTTGCTTTAGTTCAAGTTGGGCTTAGACCAGAATATTTTGTGCAACATGCAAAAGTTCAGAAGGTGCCTGAGCAGACATATAAAATACAGTTCAAGGTCCAAGCAGAAATTTATTCATGACCCAAGTCTTTTGTTTATGTCTTATGATTTTGCTGATAGTATTTTTGCTAGCTGATTAATCTGCAAGTACCAATGTTACATATATGTTTGAATTATTAGGGAAATGATAGTGGCAAACAGAAAATACTATAAGTAACACTAAAATATTATTATTGCTATGGTTTTTTCCCCATGAACTTCCTTATTTGTGTTTTCTGAGATCAGTGATATCCAGCTAGAATACAGTAGATATAGATTAGCTATATTATAGCTCTATTTTCAGTGAGGATATGTCAATAGAGAGGTCATAGGCTTGTTTAAAAAGGAACACTGATATTTACATTGGATAAAGACTTTTGGGGAGGTACTCAGATGGCTACAATTTTTATGAATTTGGATGAACACACAGATACATGTGTTTTTTATTGTGCTGAGCCTCTAGGTGATGTTTTTGAGATTTTTAAGTCTGATTATTTACAAAATACCAAAAAATTTTGCAGCTTAAGGGGAAAAATAAAAAATTGCAATTCACTATGTGCACCATGTGACAAAAACATAATGTTTAAGAGAAGGCAGCAGTAGGAAACTAGATCAAAAACTATTGTCTGGAATTCAGGATGTTAATAGCAATTTGTGTCTTTAGAATGAGAACGGAAGAACACAAGATATTGTTTATAATTGCAATTATAAGCACAATAAAAATGACAATAGGCAACCAGTTTATGGCAGCTTTGCCAATGTGCTCCATGCATCAGTTCCTTGTGTTGGCCAGCAGTTGTGATTCCAGAAGCATTTTGCCTTGGGGAACAAAGCCGAGGTGTGGACGCTGATACATTTGCATATGGCAAACCAGCAGTGGCTGGCAGCTGTGGATAAAGATGCATCACCCTCTGCTTCTG
Organism: Ploceus nigricollis; assembly: GCA_013399945.1. Lineage (NCBI taxonomy): Eukaryota > Metazoa > Chordata > Aves > Passeriformes > Ploceidae > Ploceus > Ploceus nigricollis. The sequence continues at coordinate 910,335 of VXBC01004513.1, forward strand.
TTCTTCCCCATCAACATGGGCCTGAGCTGGGCATGTGTGGGCTCTTCACCTCTGCCACAAGGGTTGTCTTTGCCGTACAGTGACAGCACTGCAAGACTGGGCATTCCTTCCTTATTTTGTCACACAGTGAAGAGATCCAATTATTTCCAGTGCTTGGGAGGCTGGTCTTCTGTACAAACATTTAAAAAGGAAGAAAACAAGTACTTATTAAAGGCCTCAATGGCTTTTTTCTGTATTTTTCTATACCTCCCTTTCCTCTCCTTTCCCTCCACAGAAGTAAAGAAACAAAGCAGCGGCTTTCTGACATTTATCATGAACATTTATTATACTATCTCTGGCTTCCAGAACTAGGATATTACAAGGAATGTATTACCAATTTTGGCTTTTTGAAAGTGGTACATTATTCATATAATTAAGTAGGAGTACAGGGTCAGCGAGTGAGGGGAAAGTACACATCAAGAGCGTTCTCTTGATTCTGGAATCAATATTTTATTTCATAAAGCACTCCTTAATTACTTATGGGTAAATATATCTGGGGAGTGCGTATTAGCTACTTGTTTATCTCAGAACTTCGTTTTCTGGTCTAAGCAATGCAAAATCTTTCTTGAATTAAAGTTAATTCTGGGGAATAAACGGGATTGTTTAGTGCAAAATTATGAATTAGCATATTGATTCTGTATAATTCTAGGGTTTTTTTGATGTAAGAGAAGATACTTTCAACATTTTGCAGCAGTAACACTTGCATTATAAAAGCTTTAACAGATATCTTACATGTAAATAACCTAAATGCAATCTCCCTTTTGATGAGATCCTAAATGAAGTCCTCCTGTACTGTCATTATAATGGAAGGATGCTACAACAAACTGATAGTTATTTGGCCAGGCAAATTCGTATTTTAATTCACATACTGATTCTTTTAGAAGTGACACAGAAAATATTTCTAGGAGATGCCCGTTTAGAATCATACTTAGAAACTGAGCCTTCCCATGAAAAAACATGATATTGGATTTGTGTCTTTGAGAACCATGAGAGGTCTCTGAGAGATAATGACAGGGAGGCTATTTGAATTCAGATTTACCCAATCCACTTCTTGTAATAGAAAAGTAGGTTTACCAAATAGTGGGAAAACATGACTTTAACTGGGGAACAAAAATTATGATAGAAATATAATAAAAGTGTATTAATATATGGTCAATAAAATATATGAAATAATAGTTTTGAAAAATATATGGAGCCAAAACAAAAATTAACATAGTTTCTCACCACTGAAGCATGATTCCAGTGTCAGTGCTACTTCTCAGCTCCTGTCAGCAAAGTTTGAAAGCTTCATCACACATGAAGACCTGGCCCTACTTAGGGCAGGTAATTTTGCATTTCAAATTTAATTTAACCCCTAAAATTATACAATTTGAATGAAGACTCTAAGTACTTTTTCTTTTTATAATCTTGTAAGATTTTTCCTTTTCATTCTAAGAGTCATATTTAGGTGTTCAGGGCCATTCTTGAATACGGTTTATGAATTTCATCTGATTAATTTTATCTTTCTTAATGAGATTTCCTAATCAAAAAGTCAGAGTTCAAAAGCAACATAGGTTCTACTTTAAGCTAATGAGCAACTGAGGAAATTTTAAAATGTGAATTTATAGAGCTCAGCACATTTTCTCTGCTTTTGGTGATGGTGGTGAACATTAAGGGCAGAGTTTTGAGCGAGAGCCATTCAAATCTGGATGCAACACTGACAAATCTGCCAACTTGTACTGTGGCTGTTTCTGCTGTGTTGTAGGAAGTTCTCCATGCTTCCACAGGAGGCATGCAAGATTTTTTTCACTGTTATGCTAATGTTGAGGAAGATGTTGTTTACAACTATTTTCCTCCTCTTGGTACTTGCATCCCATCAATGTAACAAAAGGTCGTAAATGGACAACAGAGTGGAATCATAAGTGAATTATTTTCTTTTCACTACAAGTATGCCACACTGTTTTTATAATTTCCAAAAAAATTACTAAAATGTCCCTTGAGACCTAGAGGAGACTGCTGAAGTTTTGTGATAGTTCTCTATCCTTTTTTTCTGCATCATTTTAGGCAGATAGAGATTGTAATTTTATCTGAAAAACAAAGATGAAACTTATAACTGGATTGTATAAGGTGGAAAATGTTGTAGTTTCAGTTATTTGTTTAAAAATGGTTTATTTTTCTGTGCTGAAAGTCTGTGTGGATCTGACTGTGTCATATGTGTTGATAACCCTGGAAGTTGTCTATTCTTCTTAGAACATGAGTGTAAAGGCATAATGCTGCAAAAATGGAGGGTGGTTTTACTAGATATAGTTCAGTTGAAATCAGTAGCTGTTTCAGTGCTATTTTTTTCACACTAGTTCTTCCTCAAAACACTGATTAGGTGGTCTTTTTATTACAATTGGCCAGATGTACATCTCTGTTTTCCTGCAACTAAGGACACTTTTTGCAGGGGTAGAATGGAAAAGGGAATGCTCTCTATGTCTCAGAGCATTCCCTGTTGCTGTGAAGGATTGTACTTGTCTTGTGCAGGAGAAATTCCCTTTTTCCTGAAGACTATGGCCACTGCAGTTTTCCTGAACTGAGCTACATAAGATGGGCATGCAAGCAGCTGGAGAATAATGAAATAAAAATGTTCCTGCAGAGCCTTCTTTCACCTCTGTTTAGAAGCAGTGTGTTAGGTTGTCTCATCATGGGATTATTTACTTTAAAATACTGATTCCTTCCCTTGCCAGTGTTTTTTTCAGACTTTTATCATCCCCATGATGAGACTAACACAAACCCTAAAAGAATTTCAGAGAGAAGTCTCTTAGGTAGAGGTTCAGATAGTATCCAGCAACAACACTATTCTGAGTATGCTTATATTGACTTTACTCTATGTTCATTCTCTTATCAGTTTCAGATGCCTTTATCATACTGTCATCCTTTTCCAGGATGCAAGGAGTAACATCCATAAAAATACAGTGATCCAGTGACCCAGTAAAACTGACTAAAATTTGGATTTATTACCAGATGTTTTGAAACTTTGCCATTAAGTCTCTAAGTTCAGAATGTATGTGGGGCATACAGATGAGTATTTTACAAATTCTTGTGTTACTCAGATTTTTAAGTCTTACTCCAAGCATAGCTCAGACGCCTAGGAGACAAAGTCTCATTAACTTTCAGTGAGAAATCTCAAAAGCTTTCCATGACAGCTCGTGTCCTGCATGACTAAATAATCTCTGGAAAGGTAACCAAAGCTCCTAGAGAGTGAAGTACTTCTGACAGTTTTTTTTACTTCAGTTGGACTTGGATACCCCCTCATGGAAATGCAAACACTGTTGTCATATGGCCTCTGTCACTTCCAGTCTAAGGTTGCTTCCACCAATATCATCCTATGATGGTGCTGTGATGTTGTTAGCTGGTTTGTGGCACTGTGCCCAGGACAAAAATCAACATGCCCTCAAGGAAAATGGTAGGACTATGATTTTAGAAGGTCACTGATCGTCTCTTTGGCACCTGGCATTTTTATATTAAATGGGGAACCCCTCAAAAGGTCATTTCAGGTAAGGAAAACTAAACCAGTCTGAGGCCTGGTACCTGCCCATACAGATCTGAACTGATGCCAAAGCACATCAGTGCTTTGCTGTGGGATCAGTGACATTTAAGACCTGATATTAGAAAACCATCAGTCAGATGTTCAGGCCTTCTACTAAGGACAAGTTGGAAGTTGTCATTTTGTGGCCTTCTAAGGGTATATTTTTCCCAAATCTTTGAACTTATGTTGGGGATTAATTAGTGTTTTTGCTAAAATGGTTTTGTCTTACAGAGCAGGTTTTGTGCTGCCAGGTGCACATTGCCCAGTTGGGGCCATTTACCACCATTGTGGTTGATTGTTGTGGGAAAAATGTGAGAACCCGAGATGGGAAGAGATGATGTTGACTCCAGTTCAGAGGGCTGAATGATTTCTTTATTATAATTATATTATAATACATTAATATACTATTTAAAGAGGGATACTAAAACTACATCCTAACTTCTAACTACCATATCTAACTACTAACTCTAACTAACTTCTCTCGTGACCCTCCCTGCTCAGAGAGTCCAGACACAGGTGAAGGTGACTGGCCGTTAGAGCCAAACAATCCTCACCAGAATCCAATCAACCAATGACTCCAGATAAACAATTCTCCAATGTATTCCACATGGGAAAACAAGGGACAGAAATATAAATTGTTTTCTTTTTCTTCCCTTTCTGCTGCTCTACGAAAATTTCCTGAGAGAGAGAAGAATGTGCTTGCCACAGTTGATGTCCGTAGTTGATGGCTGAGTGTTGTGGGGCAGCACAGAGCTGGTATTATTGCCCTGTTTTTACCTGCTTCCACTAGCAGATAGGTCTAGACTAATGGATGTGGCTGGATTATGGATGGTCTCAGAGGAACATGGGTGTAAATCTGTTATGTCAGGTTTGTGTGAGATTACCTACAGCCCATTATCACTACTGGAACAATCAAGATTGTTTATATGAAGCAACACATTCAAATATGTTCTGTTTTAAGACTAAAGACCCTCTCAAGCAGCATATCATATCTTCTTGTGCATAATAGGGAAATGCAAGTGGAGATTTGACGCAAACAAAACAAATTATGTGACATACAGAGCAGGACAGCTCACTGAGCTATATCTAAAAACCTTATTTTAAGCAGCGTCTCTTCAGCAGAGCACATGCTAAATATTTGACAGCTGATACAGCTTTTAACCAACTACAGTGTACTGCCATCATGCTCTGTCTCTTCCAGGTTTCTTGATTTATGGTTTCCTGAATTGCAGAGGCATCAATCTACGGATGTGGTCCATTTTTTTAACCAAGTCTCACCAAATTCAATTGAGCTGTGTATAGAAATGGAGATTCCCTCATACATACATTCTCACAGTGAAGCACTTATTTAATCTGTCCTTTGTTTTCAGAACAGGAATTTTAATCAATATATTTATTATTAGGGAGGCTTGAGCTTAAGGAGAAATCCAATGAAATTGTGTTCTCTTCATCGAGAAAGCATTTATCATTTGGTGCTACAGCTATCCAGGATGCTGGAAAATTATGACTTTTGGCAAATGTACAAGAAGCACACTTGTTGAGTGGCCAGTCAGGGGTCTGATGGCTTGGCCCAGATGCCCAACCTTCCCAGAGAGAGGGCCTGCAAGAGACAACTTTCTAGGGGTCTCAGGCAGTCCTTCAGCTGCTGGGTAACCTCAGCAAGGGGCTGACAGCTCAGCTCTTAGCAGTGATTTCAGCCCTTAGTGATTTCAGCTCTGCCTTGCAAGGTGTACCCTGGCCAACACAGGGACAAAGAGACAGGGGCACAGTGTGGTTATTCTACAGAGGTAGCCTTTATACCAGCACCCTGCAAAGGATGCCAGTGATGACAGCTCCCCCTGAAAAGGGCAGAAAATGGGGTTTTTATGGGGAAAAGCAGGGGTGGTACAAAGGGGGAAAAAACCAGTCGGTCACAATGAATCTACACGAGACTCCAAAGCGTACTAGGAACTCACCATGACCAAGGAGGATTTCTCAGTCCAGGAGAGTTTGAGAAGATCTTATCATATCCCATTCAAGGGATACCTCTCCAAGGGAGAGGCCCAGCATGCCTGTCTTCACACATACTGAAAGATGAAAGAATTTCATGTGATGCTCACAGTCCGCTTAATACCTATGTGCCTGTAAATCAGTGGCACAAAGTAAATATTAGGCTGAAAATCAGCTACATGAGACTCCTGTTGATCATCTAATGTAGTCCTGATAAACTGTTTAGTTCTCTCTTGTAAGCAGATCTCTCTCCTAGACTGTCCAAGCTCCTCTTTTTCCTGAGCTTTAAGAAGAAAGAAAATAAAAAGGTATTTTTTCCTAAGCTGAGTTGCTCAGAGAATTGACCCCTCAGGATTGCTAGGTACATGCACAGCAGCTTAGGGGAATAAATCTCTTGCCTTTATGAATCCACGGAGCACTTGTCTCTTTTTCTCAGCAGGATCAAGCCCTTCAGGCAGGCAAAAGCAGACAGCCTTTTAACATCTGTTTAACTCTTTCTTGTCTCATTTTGTACTTAAATCCGTCATTCTTCAGTGTTTCTTTGAGCTTAGATAAAGCCATCTGCTGAATGGGTTTCACTGGGGAGAAAAAAGTGTGTGTCCATAGATGGATAAACATTTAATAAAGTTTCTACAGTTTTCATCATGTTTTATATTAGATGTGGATTGAATCTCTTTTAGGAGTTACTGTCACGGGAAACGATGGAAATTCATGATTGAGCTGTCTGTGCCCCACTGGCTGCAATAAAGTAAAAAAAAAATGCTTTGCAAGTCTTTGTAAATGTGCTCCTAACTATGAGACATGTGTTTGTCAAATATTTGGATTATGCCTTTGCACACTGTCTGTGCTTTCAAACTGATAGCTTCTACAGGTCTGGCATAGAAAGAAGGATTTGATTGATTTGCAATGTCGCTGTCATCGAGATTTGCACACAGTAATTGATTCTCTAGCATTTAACACCAGTTCAAAAATATTAACACACAAAATAGAATACAAAGTTGTCCTTTTTTAAATGAATGCTTTGTTAAAGGAATGTTCACAGTCTTAAACAGTACCAGTAGAAGTGAAATTATGGAAGCTACCTGGGGAGCTACATAACCTATAGCTTGTCTTAGCACCCTGTAGTAGCTGCACTAAGAGTTCCTGTGTCAAAGTGTGGCCATCTCCAGTGTTTTGCTGTAAACAATGTCAGAAAGTGTTCCTTTTTCTTTCTGAGGTTTTATACCAAAGCTGTATGTCATTGTAGATCTGAATACATATGAGACTATAGGTTTTCATATTAGGCTTTGTTTTCTAAATTTTCTCCTCCCTTCCACATCTGGAAATTGTTTCTTAAAAGGTATCCTACCCTATTCTGTCTTCTTCAGTAGATGTTTCTTCAATACTGAATTTGCTTTATGTTAGGATAGCTGCATTCCTGCCTTCATCAAAGGTTGTTTCACTCTGTTTTGCTTTTATCTGGACATTTTCAGAGAAGATCTTTTCCTTTGCTATCAAGTTCCTTTTCCTTTGCTGCCTCTAAGCCGTTACAGATCTTGAACTGAATTTAAGGTACGGCATTACAAAAAAAATCCACACCACTAAGTTGAATGCTAGAGGCTTGAACCACACGCTGAATGTGGTGGTTTGGTTTGGATTTTTTCTTCTTCTACCAAAATATTGTTTTTAAGGGATAGTACAGAAAGCTCTGACTGATAACGTTCACTTCTTTCCTCCCAGGTAGACTTCCAGACAAAAGTTTCTTGCCACTAACAAGAGTCAGCTACAAATTTTGCCACAGAGAGAGAGGAGCTGCAAATGTTCCTTTCCCCAGGCTGCAAAATGAGTCAGATTCCTGCATGGAAAAACACAGAAATTCTTAGCTTTAGCCAGAACCACCCCCCGCACCCCCCCCCCCACAAAAAAAAAAAACAAAAAAAACCCCAACACAAAAC